>CM053031.1:7665217-8015217 GCA_028564925.1 Lithobates sylvaticus | reverse complement strand
AAATAAAAAAAAAAAAGAATTTTGTTTTTTTTTTTTTATGTATTTTTTTTTATTTTTTACTTCACGTTTTCGGCTATCACTAGTACAAGAAGGAATCACTTAGGGATTTAATAAGTTGATGAAGGAGGTTTTTGAATCGCACACCAACACATGAATTTTTTTATTTTTTTTTAAAGAAGGGAAAGGAAAAGAAAGGGGAAAGAGAGAATCTTTTTTTATTTTTTTTTTTTTTTTTTTTTACTTTTCCTGTTCCTCTTCCCCTATTTTTTTTTTTTTTTTTTTTTTTCTCTGAAAGAGGATGTTATTATTTTTTTACACAAGATGTAATATAAATATATAAACACAATAGGGGATTACGGGAAAAGCGATGAGAAAATGCACTAGGGGGAATTGGGGGGTAGTTAACTATTTAGGGGAGGGGAGGGGTGGTAGGGAGAGGAGAGGAAAAAAGGAAAAAATAAAAAAAAAGAATATTAAATAAAATATTGCTCGAATTAAGCGAGAGGGAGTAATTAATTATATCAGGAAGATGGGGGACTACTATTGGTTTCTTTGAAAAACATATCGATTGATCCATGTGTTTTGTTGATTGTGTGTGTGTTTTTTTTATTTAATTATTTTTTTTTTTTTTTTTTTTTTTTTTTCTTGTCTATTTGTCATGTAATTATTTATGTACAAGTATTGTATAAGTGTTATATATATATATATATATATATATATATATATATATATATATATATATATATAATTTTGTAATAATGTGAAATGTTCTTTGTATTTGTGAAAAATTCATTAATAAAAATTAATTAAAACCTGTTCATGACAGCTAATCTATTACTTATACAATGATCATCACTGTATCCAGGGATCTCCATACTACGGCCCTCCAGCTTACACGTCCCATGAGGAATTGTAAAACATTCACAGACATGACTAGGCATGATGGGAATTGTAGTTCCTGAACAACTGGAGGACCGTAGTTTGGAGACCCCTGGAAGCAATAACAGTGTAAAAAAATTATAAAATAATAAAAGTATAAAAAATAAAAAAAATTATTCACTTTATTTTCCCCAAAAAATTTCTTCAAAAAACTCTCCATGCCTCTTACTAAATACCTCGGACTGTCTACTTTTCCACAAAGCCGTCATTTGGGGGGGTATTTGTACCGTCCTGGCATCGCATCGCATGTCACCTGCCGGCGGTTCACACTGACATCTGCAAACCGCAGCGGGGGTCAATGTAAAGTCAACCACGCCCCCAGATCGATTAGCAGTGCAAAAATGCCAAATAGTGCAGGAATCGGATCACATAGGTGTGAAAACCCAATGCGGACAAAAAAAAAGGGGGGTCATCCACCTTTTTTGTTGCGAATGCAATGCAAATAGACGTGCAATTTGTTTCAAATTCATTTTTAGATGAAATTTGACATTCTTTAGTTCCGAAATATTCGCGTTTACGAAAACCCGTTTAACAAATTTTTCCGAAATTCGAAGATTCGGTAATTCAAAAGTAAGAAAATCCGAAAGTTTGAAAATCGTAAATAACTAATAACTATTACTAACTATTAAATTATAGGTTTTGGAATTCCCTTTCACATTTGGCTGTTAGTGACTGTAATCAATACGAATTTATTCCGAAGTAACGAATGCCGCATCTAAACGAATGGAACGTAACAAATAATAAAACCTTTTTAATTGTTATTTATTATTATTATTCATTTGTTACGTTCCATTAGTTTAGTAACAAATAACGTCTTTATTATTATTATCATTAATTCATTGCGTTCCATTCTTTTAGGAATGGAACGTAACAAATTTTATAAAGTTTTTATTATTATTAATAATTTGTTACATTCCATTTGTTTAGATATGGCATTCGTTATTTCAGATAATTAGTAACTTTGGATAAATTCGAATTATCCGAAATAACGAATGCCGTATCTAATCTAATGGAACGTAACAGATTAATAACAAGTTTTTATTATTTTATTATTATTTTTATTAATCTTTTACGTTCCATTAGTTTAGATTAGATACGGCATTCGTTATTTCGGATAATTCAAATTTATCTGAAGTTACTAATTATCCGAAATAACAAATTCTGCATCTAAACAAATGGAACGGAACAAATTATTATTAATAATAATAATAATAATAATAAATAATAAAAATGTTATTAAATTTGTTTTACGTTCCATTCCTAAAAGAATGGAACACAATGAATTATTGATAATTAATAATAATAATAAAAACGTTGTTATTCATTATGTTCCATTCCTAAACACATGGAACGTAACTAATAATAATAAAACATTTTTAATTATTATTATTAATTTGTTACGTTCCATTCGTTTAGGAACGTAACGAATGATAATGTCTTTATTATTAATTATCATTAATTCATTGCGTTCCATTCTTTTAGGAATGGAACGTAACAAATTTAATAAAGTTTTTTATTATTATTAATTATTATTAATTTGTTACGTTCCATTAAATTAGATACAGCATTCGTTATTTCGAATTTATCCGAAATAACGAATGCTGTATCTAAACAAATGGAACGTAACAGATTAATAATAATAAAAACTTGTTATTAATCTGTTATGTTCCATTAGATTAGATACGGCATTCGTTATTTCGGATAGTTCGAATTTATCCGAAGTTACTAATTATCCGGAATAACGAATCCTGTATCTAAACAAATGGAACGTAACAAATTAATAATAATAAAAACTTTTTATTAAATTTGTTACGTTCCATTCCTAAAAGAATGGAACGCAATGAATTAATGATGATTAATAATAAAGACGTCATCATTCGTTACGTTCCTAAACAAATGGAACGTAACAAATTAATAATAATAATTAAAAAGGTTTTATTATTAGTTCCGTTCCATGCGTTTAGGAATGAAACATAATGAATAATAATGTTTTTAATATTATTAATTATCAATAATTCATTGTGTTCCATTCTTTTAGGAATGGAACGTAAAACAAATTTAATACAATTTTTATTATTATTATTATTATTAATTTGTTCCGTTCCATTTGTTTAGATACGGTATTCGTTGTTATTTCGGATAATTAGTAACTTCGGATAAATTGGAATTATCCGAAATAACGAATGCCATATCTAATCTAATCGAATGGAACGTAACAGATTAATAACAAGTTTTTATTATTATTAATCTGTTCCGTTCCATTAGATTAGATACGGCATTTGTTATTTCGGATAATTCGAATTTATCCGAAGTTACTAATTATCCGAAATAATGAATACGTATCTAAACAAATGGAACGTAACAAATTAATAATAATAATAATAATAATAATAAAAACTTTTTATTAAATTTGTCACGTTCCATTCCTAAAAGAATGGAACGCAATGAATTGATGATGATGATGATGATAATAATATTAATAATAATAAATGACGTTGTTATTCGTTATTAAACTAATGGAACGCAACAAATTAATAATAATAATAAATAACAATTTAAAATTTTTATTATTCGTTGCGTTCCATGCGTTTAGGGATGGAACATAACGAATAACGTTTTTATTATTAATTTATCATTATTTTGTTACGTTCCATTCGTTTTAGATGCCGTATTCGTTACGTTCACTAACAGCCAAATTTGAAAGTAAATTCCAATACCTATAATTTTAATAGTTATTATTAGTTGGTAATTTTGGATTTTCATTCTTCTTTTCGTTCTTTCGAATTTTCGGATTTCCGAATGAGGAAAAGTTTTTTTTGTTTTTTTTTTAATTTCGAATAAATAACGTATGACCCGATAAACGTGAAAAAAAAAAGAAAAAACAAATTTTGTTTTGGCAGTGCACATGTCTAGATGCAGCAGGCATCACGCGTGATCTGCAGGGCGGTGCGAATCGCATGCGATGTCTGACGTCGCACCGGTGTAAAGTCAGCCTTAAACTTTTAAACAAGATGTGTGGTTAATAAATACCTAACTATATCTGATGATGCCTGGAGGTGGAGCAATGCGGAATCTCCGGTCTTGGCGGTCGGGTCACAAACTTAATAAATGTGGGTGAGAAGACAGGAAAATCCGCTCCGGTAAATGCTGACTTGACGCATTTTCTTCGTTCCACAAATATTTTGTGCCTTTGAAAATGAACTTCTTCATGACGCCTGAGGCGGAGGCTTGGCGGTCCCAGAAATTTGTGCGTTTTTTTTTTTTTTTTATTTTTTTAAACGCGGGCGGGGCCTTGTGTTTGACACCTAGGAGGTGATTTATTAAGACTGGAGCTTACAGGTTCCGGCACAGCTCTGCAGAGTAACCAATCGGCTTCTAACTTCAGCTTGTTAATTTTACGCTTTGACAATGAGGGTCCGTCCACACTGAGCACGACGGGCTCAGCTGAACTCGATTTCACCCCCACATTTCGGTGTGAGTTCGGGGGAGGGGGGAGCGATTTGAGACACCTGTGGGCGGGTCCATGCCCAGATGTCTATTGAAATCCCCCCTCCCCCCGAAGTCGCCAAAAGTAGCGCAGGAACTTCATTTGGAAATTGGTGCGGCGCCACAAAGTCCTCATCGCACCGATTTGGGACAGTGCTGTTCCCGGCAATGGGCTGCGATTTGGCATGTCGCATCGCGCCAATGTGAACTGTGGGGCTAAAATCTGAAAGCTGATTGGTTACTATGTACAGCTGCACCAGATTTAGTAAATCTTCCCCATAAGGTATTCTCTCCTCCTTCCTTTATTTATTTATTTTTTTTTTTTTAACCGTAACAAAGCATTGGTTTATATTTCGTCACGTGATCAACAGAGCACCAATCAGCTTTTTTTATTTATTTATTTTTTTTTTTCTTCTCAACAAAAGTTACTTCTTTAACCACTTTCAGCCCCGGACCAATTGGCAGCCAAAGGACCAGGCCCCTTTTTGCGATTCGGCACTGCGCCGCTTTAACTGACAATTGCGCGGTCGTGCGACGTGGCTCCAAAACAAAATTGACGTCCTTTTTTTCCCACATATAGAGATTTCTTTTGGTGGTATTTGATCGCCCTGCGGTTTTTATTTTTTGCGCTATAAACAAAAAAGAGCGACAATTTTGAAAAAAAACGCATTCTTTTTATAATATCCCCCAAAAATATATATAAAAAAACATTTTTTTTTTTTTTCCTCAGTTTAGGCCGATACGTATTCTTCTACATATTTTTGGTAAATAAAATCGCAATAAGCGATTTTATTGATTGGTTTGCGCAGAAGTTATAGCGTTACAAGATAGGGGATAGTTTTATAGCATTTTTATTAATATTTTTTTTTTATTAGTATGGCGGCGATCAGCGATTTTTATTGTGACTGCGACATTATGGCGGACACATCGGACATTTTTGACACATTTTTGGGACCATTGTCATTTATACAGCAATCAATGCTATTTAAATGCATTGATTCCTGTATAAATGACACTGGCAGTGAAGGAGTTAACCACTAGGTGGCAGTGTAGGGGTTAAGTATGCCTAGGGGTGTGTTTCTTACTGTGGGGGGGGGGGGGCGTGGCTGTCAGCTAGTGAATGCTGATCTCTGCTCCAATCACAGGGAGCAGACATCGGCGTCACTAGTTGCTAGGCAGAACGGGGAGATGCTGTTTATCTCGGCATCTCCCTGTTCAGCCTTCCCGTGAGACGATCGCGGGTGTCCCCGCGGCGATCGAGTCCGCGGGGACCCCGACCGGCCTCACGGGGGTCCCGACCGGCGCTCCCGATGGCACGACAGGCATTAAGGAGGGACTTGTATATACGCCCTCCTGCCTGTACGTGCCATTCTGCCGACGTATATCTGTGTGCGCCGGTCGGGAAGTGGCTAACGGTTCCCGACCGGCACACGACGGATGTACGTCAGCAGAATGTCACGGACAGGCAAGAGGGCGTACCTGTACGTCCCTTTTTAAATTTGCCATCGTGGGCTGCCGGGAGCTCCGTGAGTCGGGTCGCGGGTCCCGCGGACTCGATCGCGGCGAGGATACCCGCGAACATCTCACGGAGAGGAAGAACGAGGAGATGCTGATGTAAACAAGCATCTCCCCGTTCTGCCTAGTGACAGTGTCACTGATCACAGCTCCCTGTGATTGGAGCAGAGATCAGTGACGTGTCACACACAGCCACGCCCCCCCCAGAGTTAGAAACACTCCCTAGGACACACTTAACCCCTACACTGCCACCTAAGGGTTAACCCCTTCACTGCCAGTGTCATTTACACAGGAATCAGTGCATTTGTATAGCACTGATTGCTGTATAAATGACAATGGTCCCAAAAATGTGTCAAAAATATCCGCTGTATCCGCCATAATGTTGCAGTCACGATAAAAATCGCTGATCGCCGACGTTACTGGTAAAAAAAAATGCCATAAAACCGCCCCTATTTTGTAGACGCTATAACTTTTTTGCGAAAATTTAAGCTGAAAATTTTTATAAATACGAGAAATAAGCAAATGCTAAAAAAAAATGATGTGTTGTTTTATTTATTTATTTTTTATTTTTTTTAAGACTCATCCATGCAGGTCAGCTGATGAACGGATTAGCGGGCCCGACCGCCATGAACGCCGGTCCTTTCCTCTCCACCACCTGGTTCCCCCCAGATCAGCGAGCCACGGCCACCGCCATCGCCTCCATGATCAACTACCTGGGCTCAGCCTGCGCGTTTCTCGCCGGCCCTCTTGTGGTACCGTCTCCTCCTAACACGACATCCAGCGGCGTCCTGTCTGTGGATTATCTTGGATCGATTAAAGACCGGATCGAGGCTGTGCTGTACGCAGGTACCCCCCCACCCCCCACCCTTCTGTATATAACTTTACATATCCGCTTGCTGACCCCGCCTTTTCTGGCTTACAAGTTTAAATCTGTAAAGGATTGGAAGCAAAATCCAGCAGGAGCTCCAGAGTATAAAAGAGAAGAGAGGCGCCTCTAAGTGTAGCAATATGTTACTAAATGTACCTTCATTAACCACTTCAGCCCCGGACCAAGTGGCAGCCAAAGGACCAGGCCCCTTTTTGCGATTCGGCACTGCGTCGCTTTAACTGACAATTGCGGTCGTGCGACGTGGCTCCCAAACAAAATTGGCGTCCTTTTTTTCCCACAAATAGAGCTTTTGGTGGTATTTGATCGCCCTGCGGTTTTTATTTTTTGTGCTATAAACAAAAATAGAGCGACAATTTTGAAAAAAACGCATTATTTTTTGCTTTTTGCTATAATAAATATCCCCAAAAATATATAAAAAAAAAAATTTTTCCTCAGTTTAGGCCGATACGTATTCTTCTACATATTTTTGGTAAAAAAAATCGCTATTAGCGATTATTGATTGGTTTGCGCAAAAGTTATAGCGTTTACAAAATAGGGGATAGTTTTATGGCATTTTTATTAATATTTTTTTTTTTTTTTTTTACTAGTAATGGCGGCGATCAGCGATTTTTTTTTTTTTTTTTTTTTTTTTTTTTTTTTTTTTTTTTTTTTTTTTTTTAATTGTGACTGCGACATTATGGCGGACACATCGGACATTTTTGACCGTTTTTGGGACCATTGTCATTTATACAGAAATCAGTGCTATTTAAATAGCACTGATTCCTATGTAAGTGGCAGTGAAAGGGTTAACCACTAGGGGGAGGGGTTAGTGTGACGTGTTTTGTGTTTGTTTGTTTTTTTTTGTTTTTTTACCGTAGGGGGCGTGGCTGACGTCTGACGTCATTGATCGGCTTTCCCGATGACAGGCAGTGTAGGAAGCGCGGGGAGAGGTTTGTTTACACAGACCTCTCCCCGTTCTTCAGCTCTGTGACCCGATCGCGGGACACCAGCGACGATCGGGACCACTGGTCCCACGGTCACGGAGCTCCCGACCGGGTCGCGAGCGCGCCGCCACGGCTAGGCAATTAAAGGGCACGTGTGTGTGTGTGTGTGTGTATGTATGTATGTATATGTGTGTGTATGTGTATGTGTGTGTGTGTGTATATGTGTGTGTGTATATATATATATATATATATATATATATATATAAATATGCTTTTGCCTAGCCGTGCCATTCTGCCAACGTATATTTACATGCGGCGGTCGGGAAGCGGTTAAATGTAACCATATTGCTACACTTAGAGGCTCCCCTCTTCTCTTTTATACTCAGTTGTGACATGACACTACTTGTTGTATATCAAGTCAAAATGTATTAAAAAAATTAGCTCGTCTTGCAAAATGCACTTAAAGCAACTTACTCTCAAACCAAGGTTTTAATAATAAAATAAAAATAAAAAAATAAATATATTTATTATTATTAACCACTTCAATACCGGGGGGGCACTTAAACACCTTCCTGCCTAGACCAATTTTGAGCTTTCAGCGCTGTCGCACTTTGAATGGCAATTGCGCGGTCATACAATGCTGTACCCAAATGACATTTTTATCATTTTGTTTCCGTTTTTTTTTTATTTTTTGCTAAACAAATAAAAAAAGACTGAAAATTTAGAAAAAAAAATATGTTGTTGTGTTTTTTTTTTTTTTTTTTTTTTTTTTTGTTTCAGTTTCAAAACTTTGTAAATAAGTAAGTTTTCTCCTTCACTGATGGGCACTGATGAGGTGGCACCAATGAAGTGGCAATGATGGGCACTGATAGGTGGCAATGATGGGCAACACTGATGGGCAAACCGGATTGGCACTGATGGGCAACACGGATTGGCACTGATGGGCAACACGGATGGGCACTGGGCGGCACGGATGGGCACTGATGGGCAGCATTGTATTTTTTTTTTTTGTTTTGTACTGATGGATGCCAATCAGTTCCAAACAATAATGCATCCATTATGGGCACTGTGTCATCCCTGGTGGTCTAGGGTGGCATTCCTGGTGCTGGGCATTCCTGGTGGTCTGGTGGCGTCCCTGGTGGTCCAGTGTGGGCATCCTGGGGGGGGGGGGGTGCACTAATAATCGATCAGCACAGACCCCCCCTTTTCAGAGGAGCAGCCGATCGGCAGACAGATGCGAGTGAGGAAAAGCCGATCACCGGCTCTTCCTATTTACACTGTGATCAGCCGTGATTGGACACGGCTGATCACGTGGTAAAGAGTCTCCGTCGGAGACTCTTTACCAAGATCGTAGTTGCGGGATGTCGGACTGACACCCAGCAACAACGATCGCCGCGATGCGCGCCCCCGGGGGCGCGCAGCGGCTCAAAATCCTGAGGACGTCATATGACGCGAGGTCAGGATTTTAAAACCACTTTGCCGACGTCTTCTGACAATAGGGCGGGCGGCAAGTGGTTTAAGGGGTTGTAAACCTAAGTGTTTTTTTATTTTTTTCCACCTTAATGCATCCTATGCACCTGGAAAAACACCTGGCAGTGACCGCCCAACCCCACTGTTTTACTTACCTGAGCCCTGGAACTTGACCCGGTGGGGACGCGCTGTCTCTCTGCACTGGACTCGGGAGCGCCCCCGCAAGGTAACCCCCTCAGGAGAGAGCTTCTTCTAGGGGGGTTACCTGATGCGGGGCAGGAGCCGCCAAGGGACCACAAAAGACGAGCTTCAGGCCACTCTGTGCAAAACGAGCTGCAGAGTGGAGGTAAGTATGATGTATTATATAAGCCGAGTTTTGCAGCACATTTTTTTGGCCTCCCCCCTCGGCTTATACTCGAGTCAAGCATTTTTCTGCTGCAGAAAATGACATTTTCCGAACCGACTTTGGGGCCACTTAGTGCTAGGAACTAGCACTAGAACATATTCAAAGCTTTGGGTTCCTAGCACCAAGTGGCCCCGAGATACGGGGCCCCAAAGTTGGGTCGGAAGATTTTCATTCTCTGCTGCAGAAAAGTGCTTGACATTTTCCGAACCGACTTTGCGGCCCCCGTATCTCTGGGCCACTTGGTGCTAGGAGCCCCAGCTTTGGATATGTTGTAGCACCAAATTTTGGGGTTCCTAGCACTAAGTGTCCCCGAGATACGGGGCCCCAAAGTCGGTCAATAGTGTCCATCTGCAGCAATGTTATTTTAGGACCTTTTGGGTCCAGAAATACCAAATTTTGGCTGCAGATAGGGGGCATCTAGTAACCCTTAACTACAGAGTTTGAAGTTTGGGGGACCTATGCCTGCAAATGGGCACAGTGAGGCTGCAAATGGGCACAGTGAGGCTGCAAATGGGCATTGTTGACCCTCTTTTCCACTTACAGTAGCCGCGCATTTCTCACCCTAGGCTTATAAATTGTTGTGGTAAAATTAGGTGCGTCGGATTATACTCAAGTATATACGGTATGTTTTTTTTGTTTTTTGTTTTTTTAAATAAAAAAAAAAAAGCAACCCTTACAATCACCAAGTCTATATCCTGTGCATTCAAGTGAAGAAGCCAGCCCTTTGCCACATCCCCTGACGAAGCCTCTTGTAGGGAGAAATGTGTCCGAGTAGTAGAATCGGGGTCTGGCCTCCAGTGGTGTACTTTGGCTTGTTGCCTCTTTATCTCAGTGGAGGCACCATGTCTGAGCTGACGGTGCTCCGATTCCTGGTGGTCCGTGTAGACCGGAGCTGTCGGTGACGGCCGGGATGAGAGTCGGCAGCTGCTCCTATTGGCACGCAATTGCGACTCCTAAAGGGGAAGGGTGTTTATAATCGTATCCCGAGCAGGGGGCGTTTTAGGGGGACTTTTATTTAGACTGCACCTGGAAAGGGATAAATCGCGCCTTTTAACTGACAGCGATCCAGGTAAGCCGTCTATATATTACTGATGATGTTTGTTGTTTTCTCCCACAGAGTTTGGAATTATCGCTTTGGTCTTTGTGGCGGTTGTGGCCTATTTTCCTGCTCGGCCCCCGGTCCCCCCGAGCATCGCCGCTGCCAGTCGCAGGCTGAGTTATAGGAGTAGTATCTGCAAGATGCTCAGGTAAGGCCTGTGCATGCCCCCCCACCCCCGCCTGACATGATCGGTACCCCAACTCTGTTTAGTAAATGATAATTGGGGGAGGGGGGACACGTCTGTACTCTGAGGTTGTGTTCTGTGAATGAGACCTTTACATGTTTAGTTTTCTATTACATGGAAACATGTAAGAGATCTAACAGTCTTCAGGTGATATAATTAGGGCTGAAACGACTAATCGATGAATTGCGACTAATCGATGAATTGCGACTAATCGATGAATTGCGACTAATCGATGAATTGCGACTAATCGATGAATTGCGACTAATCGATGAATTGCGACTAATCGATGAATTGCGACTAATCGATTTAATAGATGACTAATCGATTTAATAGATGACTAATCGATTTAATAGATGACTAATCGATTTAATAGATGACTAATCGATTTAATAGATGACTAATCGATTTAATAGATGACTAATTGATTACTATTTGATTAATCGGCTAGTAACCTAACGGGGTTAAAAAAATAAAATAAAATTAGCCCTTTATAGTACAAAAAGCACAAATAATCGCTACTGTAAATATTACTTGCACAGTGTGAGCTCCTCTGGTACAGAGACTGATGTGATTGGCTCAGTGTTCTCTGTACAGCACTGCGGTATATGTCAGAGCTATATAAATGTATAATAATAATAGTGTGTGTGGGGGGGGGGGGGGCATTAGAGTGTAAGCTCCTCTGTACAGACTGATGTGACTGTGGGGGAGGGGACATTAGAGTGTAAGCTCCTCTGGTGCAGAGACTGATGTGACTGGCTCAGTGATCTCTCGACAGCACTGCAGTATATGTCAGAGCTATATAAATGTATAATAATAATAGTGTGTGGGGGAGGGGACACTAGAGTGTAAGCTCCTCTGGTACAGAAACTGATGTGACTGTGGGGGAGGGGACACTGGAGTGTAAGCCCATTGTTTAGCTGGTTGTCAGAGAATGAATCGGCTGGTTGTCAGTATACGTATCTTGCTGGCCGTTCCGAGGTGACAATGTAAGCTGTGATGACGGTTGTCAGCAGAACTATGACCTGCGGTCTATGGAATGTTCCTGGGAAAGTCCTCGGATCTCGTCTTTGTGCCGTTGTGCTCTCTGTGCTGCTCCCCTCCCCCTGCCAGGCTCTTAATACCCGTCTCTGAGACCTAAAGCTCAATTCACAGAGCTGAGACACTTTGTGAATTACTGTCATGTTTTCACATAACGGAAATGACTGTCAGTTATTTGCAAAAAAAAGTGACAGTTCTTTTCCAGGCAGTCCAATGAGATTTGAGCATAAAGTTAGCCACACACTGATGACCTTCATTTAGCCGGCTGATTGTACCACTCGTTCTCTGAATTTTAATAAATCCTCTGAATCAGCTGGGCATGAAAGGGTTAATGATGGCGTGTCCCTCGATGTTGGTGGAATGTCCTCGGCGGTATTAGTGGAACATCTATGAACCTGCTATATAAATATATTTTACTGCAATCACATCCTCCATAACAGAACCACAAACCTCGGGGTAACTTCTCACAGCTTATAAATCCTGGAAGGTTATAACCTGTTGGGCCACCCAATGTAGACCTGCTGGTCTCAGGCCGGTGACTCTCTAGAGCGACCATTCTCAACCAGGGATCCATGGAAGCCTGGAGTTCCTCCAGAGAGTCTAGAGGTTCTCGCTGATCATCAATGTAAGGAACATTCTTCCCACTGATCACCAATGTAAGGAACATTCTTCCCACTGATCACCAATGTAAGGGACATTCTTCCCACTGATCACCAATGTAAGGGTCATTCTTCTCACTGATCACCAATGTAAGGAACGTTCTTCCCACTGATCACCAATGTAAGGAACGTTCTTCTCACTGATCACCAATGTAAGGAACATTCTTCCCACTGATCACCAATGTAAGGAACGTTCTTCTCACTGATCACCAATGTAAGGAACATTCTTCCCACTGATCACCAATGTAAGGAACATTCTTCCCACTGATCACCAATGTAAGGAACATTCTTCCCACTGATCACCAATGTAAGGAACATTCTTCCCACTGATCACCAATGTAAGGAACGTTCTTCTCACTGATCACCAATGTAAGGAACATTCTTCCCACTGATCACCAATGTAAGGAACATTCTTCCCACTGATCACCAATGTAAGGAACATTCTTCTCACTGATCACCAATGTAAGGAACATTCTTCTCACTGATCACCAATGTAAGGAACATTCTTCCCACTGATCACCAATGTAAGGAACATTCTTCCCACTGATCACCAATGTAAGGAACATTCTTCCCACTGATCACCAATGTAAGGAACATTCTTCACACTGATCACCAATGTAAGGGAAAATTTGTGTTTTATATAAACTGCTGTTCAAATATCGTGCAGCATAAAAAAATATATAATGTTTGGGGGTTCTAAGTTCTAGTTCTAGCTCTGTTTGGGGGTTCTAGCTTAAAAAAAAAAAAAAGATGCATGAGAGAACAGTCCGTATTCGCCGGGTCTGCAGGTGGTTAAAGAAGGATTAATGGTAAAAAGATAATTTCGGGGTATGGTTTGGTCACAGTTCAAATTTCTAGATGTTTCCTATATTGCAAAATGTTTCACTTTTTGATTTCAAGTCTACTTTAACTTTTCACATACAGATTATTATCTCCCGTAGCAGCGCCCCCTCTGGTAGGCAGGAGAATCTGAGATGGGCGCTGTGATTCTACCAATGAGATGGAATTGCGATTTTTGTTTCTTTTATTCTGAGTTCATTAGTTCACAGTGAATGTTCTTCTTCTGTGTGATGTATTATCCCCGTCCCTGTCACATTGTGCTGCCCCGTATTTGATTTCTTGTTTAGTTCCCATTGTAAAAGTGAAGGATAACCGGCTTGCAGGGGTCGGGGCTCCATATTTCTCCCATCTGCAGGGTGATATTTAACGCGGAAATGTAGAATTGTTCCCGAACGCAGATGATGCAGATGGTCCCCCGAGAGTTTCGCTCGGATGAATTGTACGAACAATCGCTTACTTAAACACGCCGTTGCCGCCATGACCGCATTGATTGGAGGAGAAGTGTTTTTTTTATATAGGCCGAGCACAATTAAGATTAAACCTCCCAGGGCTCTGAAGAAAAAAAAAAAATATGGCGCTGGCGGGTTGACGTTTCCTTCGCGCTGGAAGATGAATGTCACAGTATGCTGCCATTATGCGGTAGATTTGTTAATACTCGCAGGCAAATGAAAGCCGCTTCTGGTTTCATATAATTGAAATTCTTTAAAGGCGTTCGCCTGGTTAATGGAGGAAAAAGGAGACTAGACGGATCGAGAGGTTTACTTACCGAGGAAACCCCAAAATCTGGGCCAATCGCTAAAATCTCATATAATCTTTAACACGTTTTATTTAATTTCTAAAGTTATTTTCATTCTTTTAAAAAAAATTAAAAAATTAAGTGTTCATGCAAATAATCCCCGGTGATCATTCCATGAAGGTCCTTCAGACATAATTTAATAAGTGGATGGTGCGAGGAGTGGTCCGCTTTACTTTGTTCCCTTTTGAGTCCCCTCCTGACTCGATGGAGAGAGGTGACTATGCTGAATCGTGGCCCATTGAGGAGATTGGAGGCCAAGACTTTACACAGGAAGATGAACTATGTGGTGGCTATTTAACATTGAAAATTTGTGTAAATCACCAAGTTGACAAAATTAGAAATCTTTTTTGGAAGTTGAATTGGTTAGTATGTGTTTCTTTGGTGGATTTTAGCCGTTATCCTGATGATGCTGTGAGGTCTTCAGACTTTCAAAACAATGAGCCAGTTCACAGCCCTTCAGACCCTAAGTGGCCCTGACTGTGAATGGTAGAAAAAGCAACGGTGTCAGTAATGCGGCGTACACACGATCGGACTTTCCAGCGGGATTGTCCGCCGGACCTAGTCCAGCGGACAACCCGCCGGACTTTCCGCCGGAGGCCCGCCGGACTTTCCGCCGGAGGCCCGCCGGACTTTCCGCCGGAGGCCCGCCGGACTTTCCGCCGGAGGCCCGCCGGACTTTCCGCCGGAGGCCCGCCGGACTTTCCGAACGTGTGGACTTACCCACACACACCCGGCCGAGTTTTGGCCAAAGTCAGCGGGACTTTTGAAATGAACGGACTTGCCCACACACGGAGGAAAGTCCGTTCATTTAGAACGTGACTCCAGGTAGACAGGACTAGCGAAGGAAGTGAATGCCGCCGCCTCGATCGGCGACATTGACACCTTGCTAGCCCCGTCACCTGGTATGGATTTAAAGGGGAATCCCTACGCCGAAAAAAAAACGGCATGGGGGTCCCCCCAAATCCATATCAGACCCTTATCCGAGCACACCGGCCGGTCAGGAAAGGGGTGGGGACGAGCGAGCGCGCCCCCCCCCCTCCTGAGCCGTACCAGGCTGCGTGCCCTCGACATGGGGCCCCCCCACCCCAAAGCACCTTGTCCCCATGTTGATGAGGACAAGGGCCTCTTCCCGAAAACCCTGGCCGTTGGTTGCCAAGGTCTGCGGGGGGGGGGCTTATCGGAATCCGGGAGCCCTCTTTGAAAAGGGGGCCCCCAGATCCCGGCCCCCCCACCCTATGTGAATGAGTATGGGGTACGATGTAGGGCTGAAACAAACAAATCAATTAATCGACAACTAATCGATTAATTTCATAATCGATTACTATTTTCATAATCGATTAATCGGCCAGTAACATAATGGGGTTAAAAAAAACTAAAATGAGCCCTTTATAGTACAAAAAGGGCAAATAATCACTACTGTAAATATTGCTTTCACAGTTCTACAGTAAAAAAATTAACCCCTTACAGTAGTGATTATCTTTTCTTTTTTTGTACTATAAAGTGCTAATTTTTTGTTTTTTTAACCCCCATTGTGTTACTAAACGTCTCAGGCCTGGTTCACATCTATGTACTTTTTGCAGAAACGCACTAGAGTTCATTTACATGGTTTCCTATGGGACACGTTCACATTTATGCTTTTTTCAGCCATTGCTGTTTGACCCATAGTGTGACCCCCCCCCCAACTAAGCAGGGTCAGAAAACGCCGGTGAGCCACCCCAGGACTTTGTGAGATATCCAACACAGCTGGCTCCTAAACGTCTCCCAAGATCTCCTCCTCAGTATGTCAGCAGAAGAGCATATGCAGAAAAAAAGACTCCACTAGTGCTAGAATTGTTTAAAACACTTTAACATGCGTTTTTTATTAAAATGTACAGGGTACTCACAATATGCGGGTGCTTCCATCGCACCACACTAATACGGACATGGGTTTAAAATGCAACATGGAGCCTTACATCCAAAATCTCGATCAGCTCCTCAAATCGCTGTGGTGCCCGAGTGCCTTCACCGTCCTAGCCCCTCCGCTACGCGTTTTTCGACACAGGGTCACGTGTCTTCCTCGGGGGGGATCGGATCTAGCCCCTCCCCTACGCATTTTTCGACACAGGGTCACGTGTCTTCCTCAGGAGGGGGGGGGTCAGGCCCCTCCCCTACTCGTGTTCAATACAGGGTCACGTGTCTTCCTCAAGGGGATCATATCTAGCCCCTCCCCTATGCGTGTTCGATACAGGGGTCACGTGTCTTCCTCAGGGGGGATCATATCTAGCCCCTCCCCTATGCGTGTTCGATACAGGGGTCACGTGTCTTCCTCAGGGGGGATCGGATCTAGCCCCTCCCCTACGTGTTTTCAGGTCCCCCCTTTGAGGAAGACACGTGACCCTGTGTCGAACACACTCGGGGGAGGGGCTAGGATGGTAAAGGCACTCGGGCCTTAGTTTTGTTTTTTGGGTAGCTCGTAAGACTCTATCACATATAAGTGATTTAAATACCACCAAAAGAAAGCTCTATTTGTGTGAAAAAAATGATAAACATTTCATATGGGTACAGTGTTGCATGACCGCGCAATTGCCATTCAAAGAGTGACGGCGCTGAAAATTGGCCTGGGCAGGAAGGTGATATTAGTGCCCGATAAGCAAGTGATTTAATATATTTTTGTTGTGTGTATTTGTCCATTGGTTGGGGTATTTAAAGTGCCATCATATTTACCTTTTTTGCACATTTATGATCAAGAACAGGATGATGGGAGGTGTGAAATGGGGGGGAACTGCTTTCTTCAGCTTGCGTAATCCCATCCTTGGCCCCAGGAAGTCTGCATAGGTGTTAATTCTTGAATAGTTGTCAGACTGCCAGGATATAGAGCAGAGCCTTTCTCAACCTTTTCAACACACAGGAACCCTTGGAATAACTTTCTGGTGTCAGAGAACTCTGCTAACAATGACTAAATCTACAACTTGTGGTCAGTTGGAAGAATTACCCCCCTTTACAGATGGCTAAAAAAGATCATTGGTGTCAGCAGAAATTTCTCTTTGCTCAAGGAACCCCCTAACAACCTCCTGGAGGAAGGAAGCCTGGGGGTCCCATAGCACCGAGGTTGGGGAACCCTACTGTAGATGTTACAATGGCCTTCAGACAGATGGTGTGGAGGTCCTCCGCCCCTGTTCAGGAATGGATTGGATGAATTACAAATTGTCTTCCAACATTACACAAGTCCATGTGAAGGAGACTTCCGAGCTTACCGTATATACTCGAGTATAAGTCAAGTTTTTCCAGCACATTTTTTATTTTATTTTTTGTGCTGAAAGTGACCCCCCCCCCCCCCCCCCTCGGCTTATACTGGAGTCAAGCACTTTTTTCTGCAGCAGAGAATGACATTTTCCGACCCGACTTTGGGGCCCCGTATCTCGGGGCCACTTGGTTATGGGAACTAGCACTACAACATATCCAAATTTGGGGTTCCTAGCACCAAGTGGCCCCGAGATACGGGGCCCCAAAGTCGGAAAATGTCATTCTCTGCTGCAGAAAAGTGCTTGACGTTTACCAACCCGACTTTGGGGCCACGTGGTGCTAGGAACCCCAAATAAAACACATCCAAATTTGGGGTTCCTAGCACCAAGTGGCCCCCGAGATAAGGGGCCCCAAAGTCGGTCAACTGTGTCCATCTGCAGCAATGTCATTTCGGGTTGCAGCTAGGGGGCATCTAGAAACCCTTAACTACCAAGTTTGAAGTTTGGGGGACCTATGGCTGCAAATGGGCACAGTGAGGCTGCAAATGGGCATTGTTGACCCTCTTTTCCACTTATAGTAGCTGCGCATTTCTCACCCTAGGCTTATACTCGAGTCAATATGTTTTCCCAGTTTTTTGTGTAAAATTAGGTGCCTCGGCTTATATTCGGGTCGGCTTATACTCGAGTATATACGGTATATACACCATGACCTGAATGAATGAGAATCTCCAGATCTTTGTATTCCTGCTTAGATTTCTGTCCCCTGTAAGACAAAACAATGGCTGTTTTTGTCCTTTTTTTTAATGAGTCTCTTTTGTTTTCCTTCCAGCAATGTTCGGTTCCTGATGATCGTTTTGGCTTACGCCATACCTCTGGGGTTCTATGCTGGCTGGTTCGGGGTTTTGGATCTGATTTTATCACCTATCCATGTTAACCAGGCAAGTGTTCCCTATGTGTGTATCTGCAGCTTTGTCTCCTGCAGAACAATTATAGTGCGGTGGCTCCATCCACTATACAGACGAGGGTCGTCTTCATACCACTTTTTTAAGACCGAGTACCGATACTTTTTTTTTCTAGTACTCGCCGATACCGATTACCTTTTTTTTTTTTTTTTTTTTTTAAATGTCATGTGACATTTTTAAAGCACAATACAGATTTAGGTGGCTGGCACTGACAGGTGGCATTTATGGGCACTGATGGGCAGGCACTGAAATGCCATGAGGAAAGGCTGCCTGCGACGCCTATCTCAGGGACGTTTTTTTCTACTGGGCAAGCTGGTTAGTTGCCCGGGGGCCCCACTTGCCTGGAGGGCCCCATCCAGGGCCGATCCTCAGCGTTTCAATCTGCTGCTTAAGTTGGCTGACTGCACTGGTTGCTCACTTGCTAGAATCGCCGGCCGCCCGGCATCTAGCTAGCAACCAGTGACGTCAGTCAGAGGCCACGGCCGCCCCAGCTTCCATAGCACACCGCGACCACCCCAGCATTCATAGCGCACCGCGACCGCCCCAGCGGCTAGTAAACAAGCTCCGCCATGTTCTTCAGACAGCGCGGAGAGGGAGCGGAGTTTAAAGACGGCCCTTGATAGCTGGCGCTGCCTTGCTCTGCTGTGAGTGACCCACTGTACTGCACCAGGCCGGCGGCCTCAAGTCTACTTAAGTTTGTTCAAGTTGTGCATCAAACACAGCCACTGTCTGTGCCCATCAAAACGCTGCCACTGTCTGTGCCCATCAAAACGCTGCCACTGTCTGTGCCCATCAAAACGCAGCCACTGTCTGTGCCCATCAAAACGCAGCCACTGTCTGTGCCCATCAAAACGCTGCCACTGTCTGTGCCCATCAAAACGCTGCCACTGTCTGTGCCCATCAAAACGCTGCCACTGTCTGTGCCCATCAAAACGCTGCCACTGTCTGTGCCCATCAAAACGCTGCCACGGTCTGTGCCCATCAAAACGCTGCCACGGTCTGTGCCCATCAAAACGCTGCCACTGTCTGTGCCCATCAAAACGCTGCCACTGTCTGTGCCCATCAAAACGCTGCCACTGTCTGTGCCCATCAAAACGCTGCCACTGTCTGTGCCCATCAAAACGCTGCCACTGTCTGTGCCCATCAAAACGCTGCCACTGTCTGTGCCCATCAAAACGCTGCCACTGTCTGTGCCCATCAAAACGCTGCCACTGTCTGTGCCCATCAAAACGCTGCCACTGTCTGTGCCCATCAAAACGCTGCCACTGTCTGTGCCCATCAAAACGCTGCCACTGTCTGTGCCCATCAAAACGCTGCCACTGTCTGTGCCCATCAAAACGCTGCCACTGTCTGTGCCCATCAAAACGCTGCCACTGTCTGTGCCCATCAAAACGCTGCCACTGTCTGTGCCCATCAAAACGCTGCCACTGTCTGTGCCCATCAAAACGCTGCCACTGTCTGTGCCCATCAAAACGCTGCCACTGTGCCCATCAAACGCGTGTTGTATTGTCCAAACGTTGTGTTAATGTTTAAACACTGATTTTGTTGGAAGTACCAATAAATATATCCTTATTGATAATTTGCATTTTTATTCTCATGCGTGATCGTGTAGACGGGGCCCCAGTGCGCTGTATTGCCCGGGGGCCTACAATGCTCTTAAGATGGCCCTGGACTATCTTGGTACTCCTTGCACTCGGTCGCATAAAAGGTCGACTTACACATGCGAGTACGCGGAGGGCTCTCTCAATAATACATTTTTTTTTACACTTTCCCTTTTTTTCTTTTTTTTTTTGATCGTAAACATCCCTTGTAATAGGAATAGTGGCTGACCGGTCCTCTTTATGGAGAGATGTGGGGTCTATAAGTCCCCCACATCTCTCCTCTAGGAAGGAAAGGAAAAAAACCCTGCTACTAGCAAGGTGGACCTAATAATAAAGGGGGTCCAACCCGCTACTAGCAAGGGGGACCTAATAATAAAGGGGGGTCCAACCCGATACTAGCAAGGGGGGCCTAATAAAGGGGGGTCCAACCCGATACTAGCAAGGGGGGCCCAATAATAAAGGGGGTCCAACCCGCTACTAGCAAGGGGGGCATAATAAAGGGGGTCCAACCCGATACTAGCAAGGGGGGCCTAATAAAGGGGGTCCAACCCGCTACTAGCAAGGGGGGCCTAATAAAGGGGGTCCAACCCGATACTAGCAAGGGGGGCCTAATAATAAAGGGGGTCCAACCCGCTACTAGCAAGGGGGACCTAATAATAAAGGGGGTCCAACCCGCTACTAGCAAGGTGGACCTAATAATAAAGGGGGTCCAACCCGCTACTAGCAAGGGGGGCCTAATAATAAAGGGGGTCCAACCCGCTACTAGCAAGGTGGACCTAATAATAAAGGGGGTCCAACCCGCTACTAGCAAGGTGGACCTAATAATAAAGGGGGTCCAACCCGCTACTAGCAAGGGGGACCTAATAATAAAGGGGGTCCAACCCGCTACTAGCAAGGGGGACCTAATAATAAAGGGGGTCCAACCCGCTACTAGCAAGGGGGACCTAATAATAAAGGGGGTCCAACCCGCTACTAGCAAGGTGGACCTAATAATAAAGGGGGTCCAACCCGCTACTAGCAAGGGGGACCTAATAAAGAGGGGTCCAACCCGCTACTAGCAAGGGGGGCCTAATAAAGGGGGTCCAAACCCGCTACTAGCAAGGGGGACCTAATAATAAAGGGGGGTCCAACCCGCTACTAGCAAGGGGGACCTAATAATAAAGGGGGTCCAACCCGATACTAGCAAGGGGGGCCTAATAAAGGGGGTCCAACCCGATACTAGCAAGGGGGGCCTAATAAAGGGGGGTCCAACCCGATACTAGCAAGGGGGGCCTAATAAAGGGGGTCCAACCCGATACTAGCAAGGGGGGCCTAATAAAGGGGGTCCAACCCGAGACTCGCAAGGGGGACCTAATAAAGGGGGTCCAACCCGCTACTAGCAAAGGGGGCATAATAAAGGGGGTCCAACCCGCTACTAGCAAAGGAGGCATAATAAAGGGGGTCCAACTCGAGACTCGCAAGGGGGACCTTATAAAAGGGGTCCAACCCGATACTTGCAAGGGGGACCTAATAAAGGGGGTCCAACCCGCTACTAGCAAAGGGGGCATAATAAAGGGGGTCCAACCCGCTACTAGCAAGGTGTACCTAATAATATTATTAGGTACACCTTGCTAGTAGCGGGTTGGACCCCCTTTATTAGGTCCCCCTTGATACTAGCAAGGGGGACCTAAATAAAGGGGGTCCAACCCGCTACTAGCAATTTTTTTTTAATAAAATTATTATTATTTTTTTTTTATTAATGCTGCTTCTCGCCATTTCTCATCTAATGACATATCTGTCGCCCTCCGCAGGTTGATGCCGGCTGGATCGGATTCTGGTCCACTGTCGGGGGATGCACTGTCGGAATCGCTGTGGGCAGGTATGGAAAGGGATCTATACGTGTTAATAATATATAAATACGACTATTGGAGTGCGATGGTTGAGTAGCTTGTCATGTCTGGTAATGGCGGGGATACGTCACATGGCGATATGTACAGAACAACGCTAATGGCTGTAATTTGTATGTTACTGATTGGGTGTGATCTGCTCAGTCTGTCCTGGATGTATTGGAGCGTGAGCGTTGTTGTCTAATGAGGTATTAACCCCTTTCGCTGATTGAGTTTTTTTTATTTGAATTTTTTTTTTGTTTTAAAATATTTTTTTTAGGTCTGAAGATTACACAAAACCCCCACAAATATTATCTATTTTCTGAAATCAGACACCCTAGAGAATAAAATAGTGGTAGTTGCAATTTTTTATGTCACGCGATATTACCGCAAAGGTCTAGGATACGCAAAATTTCAGTAAAAAAACTCCCCAACGTGAATTTTTACAAACACAATAAATTACCCAAATTTTTGGTAAAATATAAAATACGATGTTGCACCGAGTAAATAGACGACCAACATGCCAAACCTTAAAGCGGTGTCTCAGCTAAAAAAAAAAAAGTAGCTGCTGACTTTTAATAAGTACACTTACCCTCCCAGGGCGCCCGCGATGTCGGTCGTGGAGGCCGAGATGTCCGTCAGCGCTCCGGTCCCAGCGCCGCCATCCTCAGTAAGGGAAACGGGCAGTGGAGACTACGGCTTCACTGCCCGTTTCCTACTGCGCATGCGCGAGTCGCGAGGCGCTTTGTGAATGGGACGCGCTGTGTTAGGGAACACCCAGTTCCCAGAACACACTGCGCCCCATTACCCAGAAGACAACGCAGCAGAGGAAGGAGGCAGATTAGGAAGACTGCCTAGCAACAGGGATTTCGGATCAGGTAAAAAAAAAATTAATTTTTTTTTAAATTTTTTTTCCAGAATATTAATGCTTTTATTTTTTTTTTAGGGTGCCCCCCCCCCACTCTAAATTTATGTGCGCCCGTGAAATGGCGACAAACTTCAGTACCCTGTGTTTTC
The DNA here is from genome assembly GCA_028564925.1 of Lithobates sylvaticus. Taxonomy (NCBI): domain Eukaryota; kingdom Metazoa; phylum Chordata; class Amphibia; order Anura; family Ranidae; genus Lithobates; species Lithobates sylvaticus. The sequence continues at coordinate 7,992,307 of CM053031.1, read as the reverse complement.
TATAGGCGACGCTTCAAAAGCCCCCTATAGGAATCAGTTTAGTGTTACGGAAGATGTCTGCTGTTAGAATTATTGCTCTCACTCCGGCGTACGCGGCGATATGCAATCCACGTTTTCACATGTAGGGGCCTCAAAATTGTTTTGGGGGAGATGTTATGTGCTTGGGTTTAACTTTTTATATATTTTTTTTTTTTCTTACCGTAATTTTATTTTTCATCACATATGGACTGTTGTCCCACATTGCTAGAATCAATACAAAAGTTAAATGGGTTTTTCACCTTCATACATTCTATGTATTAAGGTGAAAAAACTTTTTTTTTTTTTTTTTTTTTTTTTTTTTTTTGCTGCAGCGACCTCCCCCCCTCCCCCCCCCCCCTTTTACTTACCTGAGCCCGATCTGTTCCAGCAGCAAGCACGAAACTAGCATCTCCAGCCGCTCTCTCTGGTCCTCATTTGATAGCAGCAGGAGCCATTGGCTCCCACTGCTGTCAATCAAATCCAGGGATACAGGAGCCAGGGGCCGAGTCCTGCTGTCTGTGTCAATGGACGCAGCAGAGGGATTCAGGAGCGCGCCCGCACGGGTACCCCCCCCCCCCCCCAGGGAGAGCGGCTCTCCAAGGGGGAACCTGATAGAGGGGTGGAGCCAGGAGCGCCGACAGGGCACACCAAAAGAGGAGGATCTTGAATGCTTGAATCGGCTCTTGGGTGCTGGCGCCACCATCTTGGCTAAGGGAAAACTGAGAGTGAAGCCTTGCAACTTCACAGCTGGTTTCCTACTGCGCATGCGCTTTTTCAATAGGCCTGAGGGGGGGCGAACTGAGCCGGAAGTGGGAGCAGGTACCTATCAAAACCAGGTACCACTCCCCCCAAAAGGTGCAAATGTGGCAGCGGGGGAGGTGCCCCTTTTTGAGTGGAGCTCCGCTTTAAATTCCTCCTGAAGAATAACAGTGCACTTCCAAACTTCCCATTCCTATAGAACAGGAAAAAAAAAAAACAGAGGGCGCCTCCATCTGAGTATACACTGTTTTCTTTCCACTTCCCATGCCTAGACATTTCTGTTCTGTATCTTCATAGCTGGATATCTGCAGTGAATGTTCATCTAGGTCAGGGGTCTCTAAACATTCAAAACAAAGGGCCAGTTTACTGTCCTCCAGAATTTAGGGGGGGCCTAGCTGGGGCCATTGGGAGTAGAAATTGTCGTGGCATCAGCAAGAGTAAACAATACATCTTTAGCATTAGGGGAAGGAATAGTGCCCCAATTGTTGGTGTCATTGAGAGAAATGGTGCCCCATTGTTGGTATCCGTGGGAGGAATAGTGCCGGTGGGAGGCTCGGTGCCCCTGTCGTTGGGCGGCTTGGTGCCCCTGTCGTTGGTGTCATTGGGAGGCTTGGTGCCCCTGTCGTTGGTGTCATTGGGAGGCTCGGTGCCCCTGTCGTTGGTGCCGGTGGGAGGCTCGGTGCCCCTGTCGGCGCCGGTGGGAGGCTCGGTGCCCCTGTCGTTGGCGCCGGTGGGAGGCTCGGTGCCCCTGTCGTTGGTGCCGGTGGGAGGCTCGGTGCCCCTGTCGTTGGTGCCGGTGGGAGGCTCGGTGCCCCTGTCGTTGGTGCCGGTGGGAGGCTCGGTGCCCCTGTCGTTGGCGCCGGTGGGAGGCTCGGTGCCCCTGTCGTTGGCGCCGGTGGGAGGCTCGGTGCCCCTGTCGTTGGCGCCGATGGGAGCCTCGGTGCCCCTGACGTTGGCGCCGATGGGAGCCTCGGTGCCCCTGACGTTGGCGCCGATGGGAGGCTCGGGGCCCCTGACGTTGGCGCCGATGGGAGGCTCGGTGCCCCTGACGTTGGCGCCGATGGGAGGCTCGGTGCCCCTGACGTTGGCGCCGATGGGATGCTCGGTGCCCCTGACGTTGGCGCCGATGGGAGGCTCGGTGCCCCTGACGTTGGCGCCGATGGGAGGCTCGGTGCCCCTGACGTTGGCGCCGATGGGAGGCTCGGTGCCCCTGACGTTGGCGCCGATGGGAGGCTCGGTGCCCCTGACGTTGGTGCCGATGGGAGGCTCGGTGCCCCTGACGTTGGTGCCGATGGGAGGCTCGGTGCCCCTGACGTTGGTGCCGATGGGAGGCTAGGTGCCCCTTTTGTTGATGCCGGTGGGAGGCATCGGTGCCCTTTTTTGTTGATGCCGGTGGGAGGCATCGGTGCCCTTTTTTTGTTGATGCCGGTGGGAGGCATCGGTGCCCTTTTTTTGTTGATGCCGGTGGGAGGCATCGGTGCCCTTTTTTTGTTGATGCCGGTGGGAGGCATCGGTGCCCTTTTTTTGTTGATGCCGGTGGGAGGCATCGGTGCCCTTTTTTTGTTGATGCCGGTGGGAGGCATCGGTGCCCTTTTTTTGTTGATGCCGGTGGGAGGCATCGGTGCCCTTTTTTTGTTGATGCCGGTGGGAGGCATCGGTGCCCTTTTTTTGTTGATGCCGGTGGGAGGCATCGGTGCCCCTTTTGTTGATGCCGGCGGGAGGCATCGGTGCCGTTTTTGTTGATGCCGGCGGGAGGCTCGGTGCCCCTGTCGGCGGCGGGAGGCTTGGTGGCTCGGTGTTGGTGGGAGGCACAGTGTTTTGCAAGCAGCCCCCGGGCCACAGTTTGGAGATCGCAGATCTGACTCCTCGTCTCAGTAGATTTGGAATGAGTTTTGGGGGTGTCACTACTGTTCTTCTCTCTGTTCTCCTTGCTGGAGGGTAAGCTGTACCTGAGGAACTGCAGTGCAAGGATCTCCCTGCTTCTTCATCATCCATTCTGTGGGTCTGTGCTTTCTTTACCTCTGTCATTATCCCACCAGTCATCTTAACAACAGTCACCGGAGGGGCAGCTCTGATATGTGGAGGCTCCTCTACCAAGATGTCGGTGATGGGGGGGGGCGAGCAGCAGGGGGACCACAGGCAATACTGGTGACCATTCCCTGGCCCTTTGATTGCCTCTCCTTGGCCCATCTTCTGTAGTACAGGTCCTTTTTTATAGGTAAACAAAGTTTTGGATTTGGCCTAGTTGCATTGGTTTCTGGTTTGCCACGAGCGGCAGGTGGCGGCCCTTTTAGGAATCCAACTGCTTCTGTAAGTTAGAAGTATTGCTAAGGGCAACAGCTCTTCCTTTTTGCTCTGATTTGTATCCTGTCCCCTTCTGTGCCGTCGCCAACTGTATTCTCCGGCGCTCGGAGCCGTACGCTGTCATCCTCGGACTAATAAAATAGTTATTGCAGCTGTAACCGCCGTCTGTCGGATCAGAATGGAACGCTTGTCATATTAAAGCGCAGAGGAGGGTGGCATTGAAAGCCAATTTGCCAGTGAATAGGAAGGTCATTTGAAGCCAAGCCGATCCTGGCAGGCGGCGGCAGCGAGGAGCCACGGCGGTCGTCACCTAATGAGACTTGAGGCCGCTCGTCTGTCTTGTGCGCCGGGTCTGATCCGTGACGGGTCCGGCTGTAATAATCTGCTGAAAAGTTGTAATCAGGAAAATGAGGTCGTAATTCTTGTCACATTTTAACAGATTTCCCTAAGCGAGGACATGCGGCGGCGGCGGCTGCCGGGTTCCTCATTTATTCCACCCAAACCCGCCTTTTTGTATTCTCTCTTCCAGCAGCTGCCGGTTGTTTAGGAGGGCAAAAATCGCCCAATTTCAGCTTTTACTGTCATGTTCGGCGCATTATCCTCCATCCAACGCTCCCTGACAGCCTGTAATTGTGTCTCCAAAATGGCTTAATTACAAAGCCCCATTTCAGAGCCTAATTTGGAAGCAGATTTTCATATGATATAATGTGGAACGTCTTCTGCGGGAAAAAACGCGTGCATGGGGACGGCGGATAAAAAAAAAAGAGAGCCGATGGTGCGGCCAGTGAAGAGGAGGAACTGCCAAATGAATAAAATCATAGAAAAGTCATAATTACTAATGTGCAATTTATTCTTTTTAAATTCTACGATATATTCATACAATATATATAGATATAGATATAGATATAGATATAGATATAGATATATACCGTATTTACCGGCGTATAACACGCACCCCAAGTTTAGGAGGGCATTTTAAGGAAAAAAAGTTTAGGAGGGAAGTTTAGGGAAAAAAAAACAACTTACATTTAAGCGTCATTTGCAGCCTTGCCCAGCGTCATTTGCAGCCTTGCCCAGCGTCATTTGCAGCCTTGCCCAGCGTCATTTGCAGCCTTGCCCAGCGTCATTGCAGCCTTGCCCAGCGTCATTGCAGCCTTGCCCAGCGTCATTGTAGCTTGCCAGCGTAATTTTCAGTCTTTTCCGGGTTTAAATTTCCCGCCGCCGAGACGCTCTGTCGCGTGCGCCGCCGAAAAAACCCGAAGCACGGCCAAAAAAGACCGAAGCGCCCCCGGAAAAAGCCGAGCCGACTCGGACGGCTAAGCTCGCGGTCCCGCCTCACTGCTGTTTCCGGAGCGAGCGCAGAGAGGCGGGACTACGAGCAGAGCCGAACAGTCTGCTCTGCTTTTTCCGGGGGCGCTTCAGTCTTTTTCGGCCGCGCTTCGGGTTTTTTCGGCAGCTCTCGCTATTTTTCGTCGGCGCTTGCCTTTTTTTGTCATTTTTGGGGGGGTATCGGCGTGTAACACGCACCCACGACTTTTCCCCGATTTTAAGGGGGAAAAAGTGCGTGTTATACGCCGCTAAATACGATATATATATGTATGTATATGTGTGTCATAAGGCCCCTTTCACACCGGGGCGTTTTTTCAGGCGCTTTAGCGTTAAAAAAAGCGCCTGTAAAACGATTGAAAGAAGCCTCATCAGCAATCCCAATGTGAAAACTCAAGTGCTTTAAGAGCCCTTTCACATTGCCAGCGCCCGAAAAAACGCTCGTAAAGCGCCGCTAGTTTAAACTAGCAGCGCTTTACCAGTGCTTTTCGAGCGATAGTGGGGCACTTTTAACCCCTGCTAGTGGCCAAAAAGGGGTTAGAGGCACCCACAAAACGCTGCTGCTACAAGCGCTTTTCAGGCGCTTCCCTTTGATTTTCAATGGGAAGAGGCGCTTTAGGAGCCGTGTATTCACCGCTCCAAAAGTGCTGCAAAGAAGCTGCTTGCAGGACTTTTTCTGACGCCCCGCCAGCGCAGCGCCTCAGTGTGAAAGCACTCGGGCTTTCACATTGGGATTGCAGTTGCGGCTTCTTTCAGGCGCTTTACAGGCGCTTTTTTTTTAACGCTAAAGCGCCTGAAAAAAAACGCCTGAAATACGCCCCAGTGTGAAAGGGGTCTAACAGTGGTTTTCTGTTGGGGGGGGTGTATACAGTGCTTTGAAAAAGTATTCATACCCCTTTTTTGTTACAACCAACGTATTTTTATTGGTATTTTATGTGATAGACCAACACAAAGTGGAAGGAAAATGATTACCAGATACAGGGGGCCCCCGACTTACGAACGCCCGATCTACGAACATCTCCTACTTACGAACCGGGCACTGCGGGGACCCTCCGCCATTTTTCCGCTGACCTTCGGCCGTTCTGCGCATGCGTGGCCAGACGGAGCCTCGGAAAATAACGGCAAACATCGGAAATGTCCATAATTTGCCGCGCATGCGCAGAACGGCATTCGACGGAACATCGGAAATGTCCGTAATTGTCGGTCTGCGCATGCGTGGCCGACTTACGAACATTTCCGAGTTAAAGTGGAGTGCCAAAAAAAATAAATAAAAAAAAAATTAAAAGTCTGCAGCTACAAATACTGCAGCTGCTGACTTTTAATAATCGGACACTTACCTGTCCCAGGGTCCAGCGATGCGGGGAAACGAGACCCACCCTCGTTCCCCGCTCCGCTCGCCGTGATTCGGCGCTCACTCATCTGGGACACATGACAGGTCCCAGATGACTGTGCGGCGCCTACAGGAAGTGACGTTTAGCCCGGGCAATGAAGGTGGCAGACTACGAGGGACCCCCTAGCAACAGGCATTTAGAGGTGAGTAAAAAAAAATAAAAATTTCCAATTATTATTTTTTATTTTTTTTTGGTCGCAACCCCACTGTAAGAACAGGAGGACAGTCCCTAATGAATTCGTAACTCGGGGAACCCCTGTATACTCGAGTATAAGCCGAGTTTTTCAGCACTTTTATTTTTTATTTTTTGTGCTGAAAGTGCTCCCCTCGGCTTATACTCGAGTCAAGCACTTTTCTGCAGCTAGGAACCCCAAATGGTGTGCAAACCCAGGGGAACCAACATTACAACATATCCAAAATTGGGGTTCCTACCACCAAGTGGCCCCCAAGATACAGGGCCACAAAGTCGGTCAACTGTGTCCATCTGCAGCAATGTCATTTTGGGGACCCTTTGGGTCCAGAGACCAAATTTTGGCTGCAGCTATGGGGGCATCTAGGAACCCTTAACTACCGAGTTTGAAGTTATGGGGACCTATGGCTGCAAATGGGCACAGTGAGGCTGCAAATGGGCATTGTTGACCCTCTTTTCCACTTACAGTAGCTGCGCATTTCTCACCCTAGGCTTATACTCGAGTCAATACGTTTTTCCCATTTTTTTGTGGTAAAAGTAGGTGCTTCGGCTTATATTCGGGTCGGCTTATACTCGAGTATATACGGTAATGGTTATAGAATGGAAAGGGGTTGGGAGGCCTACAGACCGTTCCGTCAATTTGCCTCCACGTCTCCGACTAATCTTCTACCACTTCCATCAGCTCATTCCCCACAGTTACAACCTTTTTGTACCACCGGCCCCACCCTATTAGATTGTCAGCTCTTCTGAGCAGGGCCCTCTGAATCCTCTTGTATTTTATTGTATTATAACTGTATTGTCTCGTTTTTATATTTTAAAGCGCTGCGTAAACTGTTGGCGCTCTATAAATCCTGTATAATAATGTAGGGGGCAGTCACTTCGGGGATATGGAAGGGTTTACATTCACTTTAACATGAAAGTCGGTATAACTGACGTTTTCATGGTGATTGTTGTATTGCGGTTGGTTGGGGGACACATGTTGGTTGTCTTTTGGGGTCCTCATTATTTTCTGTCCCATCACTCAGTCCTGACCTCCTTCTCTCCTTTTTCCTCCAGGTTTGCGGATTCCTTCCGGGGGATTCTGAAGCCCATTTTGGTCTTACTCTTCTCAGGCGCCACACTAATGGCCACGTGGTTCACACTCACCTTCATCGGCAGTATCCCCCACCTTCCTCTCACTACAGGTAAGTGTGTAAAGGACACCAGTACACTTTATTCCTCCTCGCTTGCTGGATGACTCCAGTCTGATCCTTGTGCCAGATATTTTCCTCTCCAGTGATAAGCCAATCAAACCACTATAGGGATATCTCCGGATTGTATGTCCCAGGACCTCCTCCTGGCTCAGCCCCCTTGGTGGGGGGGGGGGGGGGGACCTCTTCCTTGCTCAGCACCCATGGGGGGGAGGGACCTCTTCTGGCTCAGCCCCCTTGTAAGGGAGGCGGCGGGGACCTCTTCTGACATCACACACAACCCTTGTGAAGAGTAAAATCAGCTTCAGCATAGACTTCATCCAGGCCGTGCCCCACTTTCAGGGCGCAGTCATGAGTGGGGTGACACGCGTTAGTGGCCTGGCCTGGACAGAGTATAGGCTGAGGCTGCTTTTACTCTTTTGGGACTTCCTTTCTTATTGACCATCTACAGCAGAGGTCTCCAACCTGTGGGCCGCGGCCCAACACCGGGCCGTGGCGCCTCTGCTGCCGGGCCGCGGAGGAGACAAGTAATGTCAGCGGTGCGGCGGCGGGGGAGAGAGATGACATCATTGCACCGCTGTTCCGCCCTTACTTACAGGCTGCTCTACACAGCGAAGGCTGCTCTACACAGAGCTGTAGCCGTGACCCAGAACAGAGAGAATGACGTCATCTCTCACCGCCCGCCCGCCTTCACTCTCACTCGCAATCGCATGTCCCTGTGTTTAACCTGCAGCTAATGTACCCGCACTGAGGAGAGTCTGACAGCGTTGTACCTGGCTGCAAGTACTCTGCAATTCTGCCGGGGGGGGGATTGATTTTACATGTAAATTAATTCATGACAAACTGCTATTTTTTGGGTGGCAGCCAGGTAACTGTGGCAATCCCCATGATCCTAGCAGGCAGCGTGGCAAGTGACATTCCCATCTGGTAGCAGGCAGCGTGGCAAGTGACATTCCTATCTGGTAGCAGGCAGCGTGGCAAGTGACATTCCTATCTGGTAGCAGGCAGCGTGGCAAGTGACATCCCCATTTGATGGCATGCATAGTGGCAAGTGACATCTCCATCTGGTGGCAGTTAGCGTGGAAAGTGACATCCCCATCTGGTAGCAGGCAGCATGGCAAGGGACAGCTCAATTTTGTGGCAGGCATAGTGGCAAGGGAGATCCCCATCTAGTGGCAAGATCCCCATCTGGCAGGCATAGTGGCAAGTGACAATTGATGGTGGTAAGTGACACGCTTAAGGCTCCCACTGATCCTGCATTATGGTGAGTTGAACTATTTCATTTTAAATTACAATGTAATGATAGAAATAAGGCGTTTCAATCATGCTGACACCATAACAACCGTGGTGCCGGGATGATTGAAGCTCTAAAACCAGCCATTGCCCTGAAAAATTTCCAGCGAAAAATCGCTTACCCCCGCACGGGCCTTGGCACAATTTTCTTGCACACAGCCGGTCCCCGGTGCCAAAAAGCTTGGGGGCCACTGATCTACAGACACCATATTTTTATATATTTATTTTTATTTATTTATTTTTTCTTCTAAAGATTTTCTTGCTACTTCTCATGGTTGGTGGGGATTCTATCATCCTCTTTTTAAAGCATGAAGGTCAGGCCAATCTCCTGTTTATTTTTTTTTTACCATCAAAGAAAAGTCTCTAGCTGCTTTTTCTGCTTTAGCCTGAAGGTTTCCCGGCTCCCTCTCTGCATCGCACGCCGGCCCCTGATCTGGTGGTTTGTGGGTGGGAGTACCCCCTGCTGACCCCCCTGGAACAATACCGGCTGGATGACCCTCTATTCTGCTTCCTGTCTCTGCAGGTCCAGCTCAGCGCTCGGGGGGGGGGGGGGGTTACCCATGTCATGTTCTTCTTCATCTCACTCTCCACATTCTCTCTTGGTCTGCCTGAAAAACAACTTGCATGCGGCTCTGTCTTAAAGAAGCCCTTTCCATTTTGAATGTCCATGGAATGCTATAAAATATTCATCTTATAAATAAGTCATTGCGTATAAACAGTGAGCAAAATGCTGACCCAATCTGATCCCAGGGTCATGGTTATTCCCTCACTTGGGTCTCCAGGATGTCAATCAGTCTGCAGTCCACATTGTCATTAGGACAGAATAGCCCTAATCCAGCCTTAAAGCAATAAGAAAGTCTGGGGGGGGGTTTTTGTTTAAAAATAACCAACATGTGATACTTACCTGCTCTGTAATGGTTTTGCACAGAGCAGCCCAGATCCTCCTCTTGTTGGGTCCTCTTTCTTGCTCAGCCCCCTTGGGGGGGGGGGCCTCTTCCTTGCTCAGCCCCCTTGGGGGGGGGGGACCTTCTCCTTGCTCAGCCCCCTTGGGGGGGGGGGACCTTCTCCTTGCTCAGCCCCCATGGGGGGGGGGGACCTTCTCCTTGCTCAGCCCCCAGGGGGGGGGGGGACCTTCTCCTTGCTCAGCCCCCATGGGGGGGGGGGGACCTCCTCCTTGCTCAGCCCCCTTGGGGGGGGGCTCTTCCTTGCTCAGCCCCCTGGGGGGGGGCTCTTCCTTGCTCAGCCCCCTTGGGGGGGGGGCTCTTCCTGGCTCAGCCCCCTGGGGGGGGGCTCTTCCTTGCTCAGCCCCCTTGGGGGGGGGGCTCTTCCTTGCTCAGCCCCCTGGGGGGGGGCTCTTCCTTGCTCAGCCCCCTTGCCCCCTTGGGGGGGGGGCTCTTCCTTGCTCAGCCCCCTTGGGGGGGGGGCTCTTCCTTGCTCAGCCCCCTTGGGGGGGGGGGGAACCTCTTCCTTGCTCAGCCCCCATGGGGGGGGGGGGCCCCTTGCTTGGGGGGGGGGGGCTCTTCCTTGCTCAGCCCCCATGGGGGGGGGAACCTCTTCCTTGCTCAGCCCCCATGACCCCCCTGGAACAATACCGGCTGGATGACCCTCTATTCTGCTTCCTGTCTCTGCAGGTCCAGCTCAGCGCTCGGGGGGGGGGGGGGGGGGGGTTACCCATGTCATGTTCTTCTTCATCTCACTCTCCACATTCTCTCTTGGTCTGCCCGAAAAACAACTTGCATGCGGCTCTGTCTTAAAGAAGCCCTTTCCATTTTGAATGTCCATGAAATGCTATAAAATATTCATCTTATAAATAAGTCATTGCGTATAAACTGTGAGCAAAATGCTGACCCAATCTGATCCCAGGGTCATGGTTATTCCCTCACTTGGGTCTCCAGGATGTCAATCAGTCTGCAGTCCACATTGTCATTAGGACAGAATAGCCCTAATCCAGCCTTAAAGCAATAAGAAAGTCTTGGGGGGTTTTTTTGTTTAAAAATAACCAACATGTGATACTTACATGCTCTGTAATGGTTTTGCACAGAGCAGCCCCGATCCTCCTCTTGTTGGGTCCCTCGCTGGTGCTCCTGGCCCCTCCCTCCTGCCCCCCGCTGTCCCCATAGGCGTACTGATTTTGACATCAGCAGGAGCCAATGGTGCCCACTGCTGTGTCTCAGCCAATCAGGAGGCGGAGTCCCAGATAGCCGAGGCTCTCGTGCAACATATCTGGATCAAGATGGGGCTGAGAGGGATGCTGTACACGCAAGGATTTTTCTCTGCCTTTAAAATTAAACACCCCAATATACTCGCCTCCACCTTGCAGCGTTGCAGTGGGTACGTCCCTCGCCGGCCGCTGTCATCTTCTCCCCTGGTAACGGGTTTTCGGCAATTTTAAAAAAACAAAAATTAACTACCTGTTTGCAGCTTTCTAAAAAGTTAGATTTGGTTCCAATTTCGTCCAAGCTTTCTAGTGTATTCCATCCTGATCCTATCACAAACCGTTTTTCAAGCCCTGAAGAAGAGAGGTGGGGGGGGGGGGGGGGGGGGGTCCTTTCTCCAGAAACATGTTGGCTACAAATGATGCTTTTAGCCAAAAAAAGTTTTTTTTAAAAGATTGTCGAAGTAGTAAAATTCTTGTTTTGTACTCAACGCTCCTCACCCGGTAATTAGTAAACATGTGCAATTCGTTTTTGTTTTTCGTTTTTTTCCGTTATATTCGTTCATTCGTTTTTGTACGAATGAACGAACGATTCGCTAAAAATTTTAATGAATAACGAATTATCGAATCGAACGAATACGAACAACGAAAATCCGAAATAACCAAATTACAAACAACGAAACTACGAAAGAAGAAAATCCAAAAAAACGAAAACAGGAACAACGGAAATCAAAATGAACGAAAAAAATTCGTACATTCTTAACTTTTTTTTTTTTTTTGTTGAATTGGTAATTTTCCGTGTCTCTTACAATGGCGCTGCTTAACGTGCTTCGAATGGATTGAACGAAAAAATTCGTACATTCGTAACTTTTTTTTTTTTTCGATTCGTAATTTTCCTTGTCTCTTAAAATGTAATAATGGCATACACATTACATAAAATTATGAATTATGCTCCGATTACGAATCTACGAAAACAATGTTACGAAAGAATGAATAAATCAATCTAACGAAAGTACGAATGTAACTAAATCTACGAAAATACGAATGCGTCCGAATTTCGAATAAACGAAAATTAAACTAACAGAAAAACTAATCAACGAAAAAATAACTCTTACGAAAATACGAATCGTTACGAATACGGACACCGACGACTTACGAATTTACGAATCGTTACGAATCAACGGAAATGAAAATAAACAAATTTTTCTGTTGTGGACATGTCTACTAATTAGTGCCTGTTAGGCAAATCCCCTATCGTGATCAGTCATTGGGCTCGGACCAGAACCTGGCCCACGCCGTACTGTCCCCCATGGACCTATGGTCAAGGGGAATGTACTTTTATTCCACATTCATGAGAAGTAATTCTCATTGGTCCAACACTATCGCATCCCTACCAGAATGTGACAACTTTGGGTCATTGCAGTTTCCAGTAGTGGCCAGGTGGTGTTGGAGTATATAGTGGTTGACTTTTGACAAAGTCAAAATGTTCAATATCTATGAAATAGTGAGGGGACAAAATTGGAGCAGCGGTGCATGGCAACCAATTGGCTTCTTTCTTCCCTTTTTTTTTTTTTTTTTTTTTTTTTTATTTAAAGCTTAACTGAAAGTGGAAGTAAACCCTCCTATCATTTTCAGCCAAGGAAGCTGCCATCTTGGTCTCTGTCTAATCTTCAACTGCCACAGTGCTGCACATGTGATCAGTTATGAATCCAGCCATTGGATGGTTCGACAGTTTGATTGAGAGCACAACCAATGTGACAGCTAGCATTCTACGGCATGCCGGGAACATAACTTTTTTTTTTTTTTTTTAAGCTGTTAAATTGATGGGTTTACTTCCGCTTGGACCAGCTGAAGCTAGAAGCTCAAGAGTCAGCAGCAGGGATGGCTAAATCTTTATAACTAGAAATTTGAGAGCAAACTATATACTGTATAGTAAAGTACATTTATTACAAGTGATACAAAAGCTACAAGTGAACCTCAACCATTTAACCAAAATGGTTGGCTAGCGACCTGAAATAACGGGATGGTTGGCTAGCAACCTGAAATAACGGGATGGTTAGCTAGCAACCTGAAATAACGGGATGGTTGGCTAGCAACCTGAAATAACGGGATGGTTGGCTAGCAACCTGAAATAACGGGATGGTTGGCTAGCAACCTGAAATAACGGGATGGTTGGCTAGCAACCTGAAATAACGGGATGGTTGGCTAGCAACCTGAAATAACGGGATGGTTGGCTAGCAACCTGAAATAACGGGATGGTTGGCTAGCAACCTGAAATAACGGGATGGTTGGCTAGCAACCTGAAATAACGGGATGGTTGGCTAGCAACCTGAAATAACGGGATGGTTGGCTAGCAACCTGAAATAACGGGATGGTTGGCTAGCAACCTGAAATAACGGGATGGTTGGCTAGCAACCTGAAATAACGGGATGGTTGGCTAGCAACCTGAAATAACGGGATGGTTGGCTAGCAACCTGAAATAACGGGATGGTTGGCTAGCAACCTGAAATAACGGGATGGTTGGCTAGCAACCTGAAATAACGGGATGGTTGGCTAGCAACCTGAAATAACGGGATGGTTGGCTAGCAACCTGAAATAACGGGATGGTTGGCTAGCAACCTGAAATAACGGGATGGTTGGCTAGCAACCTGAAATAACGGGATGGTTGGCTAGCAACCTGAAATAACGGGATGGTTGGCTAGCAACCTGAAATAACGGGATGGTTGGCTAGCAACCTGAAATAACGGGATGGTTGGCTAGCAACCTGAAATAACGGGATGGTTGGCTAGCAACCTGAAATAACGGGATGGTTGGCTAGCAACCTGAAATAACGGGATGGTTGGCTAGCAACCTGAAATAACGGGATGGTTGGCTAGCAACCTGAAATAACGGGATGGTTGGCTAGCAACCTGAAATAACGGGATGGTTGGCTAGCAACCTGAATAACGGGATGGTTGGCTAGCAACCTGAAATAACGGGATGGTTGGCTAGCAACCTGAAATAACGGGATGGTTGGCTAGCAACCTGAATAACAGGAAGCCTAACGAACTATATACAATATGTACAAACATGGGGAAAACTGGAGATCAGGGGAACAGATGGGGAAAGGGGAAGCTAGTACTGGAATCGAATACAAGTGGAGCAGAAAAGGCAGCAAGGGTTAAGGAAGCAGGGCAGGAGCAAGATCAGGATCTAGGCTCAGGATAAGTGGTAAGCAGTATCTGTCACTGAAGTGAAGTGTAATAATAAGAGGCACTAAATAACCCTCCCAGCAGCCAGCATCACACGGAGATTACGGGGATCTGCTGGGAGACACCTGCAGGTGGAAACTGGAATTGCAGCCCAGGGAACAGTGCTACCAGCAGGTGATCCAAGCTGATTGGTTGCCATTGACAGCTCCTCCAGATTCTGTCTGCTCCTGTAAATGGCCAATTGCATGAATTATGTACCACTATGTGTGCGTGCTTCAGAAATGAACAAACGTCATGAAACTTAAATTCAACATCGCTGCATGTTCCTTCCTCAATACATTCCCTACCTGCTGGTAAGCTTTTTAATTTTGACTTTAGTTCTATTTATTTAGGCCATGTGACCATGATTTCCATTGGACGTTGGAAAAAAACTTGCATTTTCTATATGAAAACGTCCTCATTTTGGTTTTGTTCTTTGCCTTAAGGCAAACGTCTTTAGAGTTGTTTAAAATTCCCATTCCTGTCTATGGAAATGTAACATGTATTCATCAGCTTCGTTCAATGCCTCTCTATTTAAAGGAGGTCATAATTCAGCTTTAGCGACCTTTTACAACCCTTGTCACGGTTTCACGGCCTCCTGTCACGAGTAAACTCCGCACCCGCTTATTAAACGGCTTCATCTCCCTGCAAGGTCACCGCGCAGAGCCGTCATTTAAATGAGGTTGTAGAACCATAAGGGGGGTGTCACCTCTGGTAATGTATCCACAAGGTCACCGATCACCTACAATCAAGTAAAACCTCTGAATTCTCCTCATAACTCGTTATAGTAAAATGTATTTTCTTTCTCATCCAATGAGGGACACCAGAGAATTCGGATAGGGTTAAATTATACTGATGCTTACAGATGGATTGGACCCTGGAAATTTGTAAGCCAGCCCTAGGATGAATAACCCTTCTCTGCCCAGAATGTGTCCGTTTTTTGCTGATATCTTTTGGAGGATTGACCTCTTTTCTTAAGCTCTGCTTAGGAAAGTCGTGTTTGTTTGGCCTTTTATTCCATGCCCTTCATCCTAGATCAGGGATCCTCAAACTACGGCCCTCCAGCTGTTGCAGAACTACACATCCCATGAGGCATTGTAAAACTCTGACATGACTAGGCATGATGGGAATTGTAGTTCCTGAACAACTGGAGGGCCATAGTTTGAAGACCCCTGGTCTAGAGGGTCAGGGGTGGGGTATAATGGCCTTGGACCTTTCCTTGGTAATCGGTTGGTCTTTCTCATTTGGACCGTTTAATTTTATTTTTTTGCCCTAGGTTCCTTCTTGGGAACTGTTCTTTTTATAAGCTGTCCCCAGTTTTGTTGTCTTCATCAGGTTGTGGGTCGGTTCTTCCATTTTATGCTTGTTCTAGTTTCATCTGTGTTTTTGGTAATGTTTTGGTTGATTATCTAGCTGGTTCAGGTTTGGTGCTCCGTTCCATGTGGAGCCATTACGTCTGACCTTCCTTCCAGGTCTTGTGGGTGCGCCCCCCCCCCCCCCCCCCTAATGGTAGAAGGTTCAGCCTCATTTCATTTAGTTCAGATTTGGGTGTTGGTCCTTTTTAAGTGGCTTCTGGGCTGTAGGCAGTCCCTGGTTGCTTTTGGGGCTTGGTGGTTATTGAGTTGCCCACCCCTCAGGTGGTTTTTTCTTTTAGACATCCCAAATGTATCTGAATTACTGTATTGTTCACTGGACAAAGAAAATAAGAGTTTGGTAATCCTTTGCAGAATGCTTTTCTTGAGGGACACAGGGTCCACCCCTCTGGGTTTTTTTTTTTTTTTTTTAGTGGGGTCTTGGTTGCACAACTTCTCGCTCGTTCAGGTCTGGTGCTCCCTTCCATGTGAAGCCATTACCTCCTGGTGCTGACCTTCTCTCCAGGTCTTTCCATCAAGGTGACTCTCTCTCTCTCTCTCTCTCTCTCTCTCTCTCTCTCTCTCTCTCTCTCTCTCTCTCTCTCTCTCTCTCTCTCTCTCTCTCTCACCTCCTGGTGCTGACCTTCTCTCCAGGTCTTTCCATCAAGGTGATTCTCGCTCTCTCTCTCTCTCGGTGTCCATTACCTCCTGGTGCTGACCTTCTCTCCAGGTCTTTCCATCAAGGTGATTCTCGCTCTCTCTCTCTCTCTCGGTGTCCATTACCTCCTGGTGCTGACCTTCTCTCCAGGTCTTTCCATCAAGGTGATTCTCGCTCGCTCTCTCTCTCTCGGTGTCCATTACCTCCTGGTGCTGACTTTCTCTCCAGGTCTTTTCATCAAGGTGATTCTCGCTCTCTCTCTCTCGGTGTCCATTACCTCCTGGTGCTGACCTTCTCTCCAGGTCTTTCCATCAAGGTGATTCGCGCTCTCTCTCTCTCTCTCTCTCGGTGTCCATTACCTCCTGGTGCTGACCTTCTCTCCAGGTCTTTCCATCAAGGTGATTCTTGCGCGCTCTCGCTCTCGGTGTCCATTACCTCCTGGTGCTGACCTTCTCTCCAGGTCTTTCCATCAAGGTGATTCTCGCGCGCTCTCGCTCTCTCTCTCTCGGTGTCCATTACCTCCTGGTGCTGACCTTCTCTCCAGGTCTTTCCATCAAGGTGATTCTCGCGCGCTCTCGCTCTCTCTCTCGGTGTCCATTACCTCCTGGTGCTGACCTTCTCTCCAGGTCTTTCCATCAAGGTGATTCTCGCGCGCTCTCGCTCTTTCTCTCTCTCGGTGTCCATTACCTCCTGGTGCTGACCTTCTCTCCAGGTCTTTCCATCAAGGTGATTCTCGCGCGCTCTCTCTCTCCCGGTGTCCATTACCTTCTGGTGCTGACCTTCTCTCCAGGTCTTTCCATCAAGGTGATTCTCGCGCGCTCTCGCTCTCTCTCTCCCTCTCCCGGTGTCCATTACCTCCTGGTGCTGACCTTCTCTCCAGGTCTTTCCATCAAGGTGATTCTCGCGCGCTCTCGACGGGTGCCCATTACCTCCTGGTGCTGACCTTCTCTCCAGGTCTTTCCATCAAGGTGATTCTCGCGCGCTCTCTCTCTCTCCCGGTGTCCATTACCTTCTGGTGCTGACCTTCTCTCCAGGTCTTTCCATCAAGGTGATTCTCGCGCGCTCTCGCTCTCTCTCTCCCGGTGTCCATTACCTCCTGGTGCTGACCTTTTCTCCAGGTCTTTCCATCAAGGTGATTCTCTCTCGCTCTCGACGGGTGCCCATTACCTCCTGGTGCTGACCTTCTCTCCAGGTCTTTCCATCAATGTGATTCTCTCTCTCTCTCTCTCTCCTCTCTCTCTCTCCTCTCTCTCTCTCTCTCTCTCTCTCTCTCTCTCTCTCTCTCTCTCTCTCTCTCTCTCTCTCTCTCTCTCTCTCTCTCTCTCTCTCTCTCCATTACCTCCTGGTGCTGACCTTCTCTCCAGGTCTTTCCATCAAGGTGATTCTCGCTCTCTCTCTCTCTCGGTGTCCATTACCTCCTGGTGCTGACCTTCTCTCCAGGTCTTTCCATCAAGGTGATTCTCGCTCTCTCTCTCTCTCTCGGTGTCCATTACCTCCTGGTGCTGACCTTCTCTCCAGGTCTTTCCATCAAGGTGATTCTCGCTCTCTCTCTCTCGGTGTCCATTACCTCCTGGTGCTGACATTCTCTCCAGGTCTTTTCATCAAGGTGATTCTCGCTCTCTCTCTCTCTCGGTGTCCATTACCTCCTGGTGCTGACCTTCTCTCCAGGTCTTTCCATCAAGGTGATTCTCGCTCTCTCTCTCTCTCGGTGTCCATTACCTCCTGGTGCTGACCTTCTCTCCAGGTCTTTCCATCAAGGTGATTCTCGCTCTCTCTCGCTCTCGGTGTCCATTACCTCCTGGTGCTGACCTTCTCTCCAGGTCTTTCCATCAAGGTGATTCTCGCGCGCTCTCGCTCTCTCTCTCTCGGTGTCCATTACCTCCTGGTGCTGACCTTCTCTCCAGGTCTTTCCATCAAGGTGATTCTCGCGCGCTCTCGCTCTCTCTCTCTCTCGGTGTCCATTACCTCCTGGTGCTGACCTTCTCTCCAGGTCTTTCCATCAAGGTGATTCTCGCGCGCTCTCGCTCTTTCTCTCTCGGTGTCCATTACCTCCTGGTGCTGACCTTCTCTCCAGGTCTTTCCATCAAGGTGATTCTCGCGCGCTCTCTCTCTCCCGGTGTCCATTACCTTCTGGTGCTGACCTTCTCTCCAGGTCTTTCCATCAAGGTGATTCTCGCGCGCTCTCGCTCTCTCTCTCCCTCTCCCGGTGTCCATTACCTCCTGGTGCTGACCTTCTCTCCAGGTCTTTCCATCAAGGTGATTCTCGCGCGCTCTCGACGGGTGCCCATTACCTCCTGGTGCTGACCTTCTCTCCAGGTCTTTCCATCAAGGTGATTCTCGCGCGCTCTCTCTCTCCCGGTGTCCATTACCTTCTGGTGCTGACCTTCTCTCCAGGTCTTTCCATCAAGGTGATTCTCGCGCGCTCTCGCTCTCTCTCTCCCGGTGTCCATTACCTCCTGGTGCTGACCTTTTCTCCAGGTCTTTCCATCAAGGTGATTCTCTCTCGCTCTCGACGGGTGCCCATTACCTCCTGGTGCTGACCTTCTCTCCAGGTCTTTCCATCAAGGTGATTCTCTCTCGCTCTCTCTCTCTCTGGGTGTCCATTACCTCCTGGTGCTGACCTTCTCTCCAGGTCTTTCCATCAAGGTGATTCTCGCGCGCTCTCGCTCTTTCTCTCTCTCGGTGTCCATTACCTCCTGGTGCTGACCTTCTCTCCAGGTGATTCTCGCGCGCTCTCGCTCTCTCTCTCTCTCGGTGTCCATTACCTCCTGGTGCTGACCTTCTCTCCAGGTCTTTCCATCAAGGTGATTCTCGCGCGCTCTCGCTCTTTCTCTCTCGGTGTCCATTACCTCCTGGTGCTGACCTTCTCTCCAGGTCTTTCCATCAAGGTGATTCTCGCGCGCTCTCGCTCTTTCTCTCTCGGTGTCCATTACCTCCTGGTGCTGACCTTCTCTCCAGGTCTTTCCATCAAGGTGATTCTCGCGCGCTCTCTCTCTCCCGGTGTCCATTACCTTCTGGTGCTGACCTTCTCTCCAGGTCTTTCCATCAAGGTGATTCTCGCGCGCTCTCGCTCTCTCTCTCCCTCTCCCGGTGTCCATTACCTCCTGGTGCTGACCTTCTCTCCAGGTCTTTCCATCAAGGTGATTCTCGCGCGCTCTCGACGGGTGCCCATTACCTCCTGGTGCTGACCTTCTCTCCAGGTCTTTCCATCAAGGTGATTCTCGCGCGCTCTCTCTCTCCCGGTGTCCATTACCTTCTGGTGCTGACCTTCTCTCCAGGTCTTTCCATCAAGGTGATTCTCGCGCGCTCTCGCTCTCTCTCTCCCGGTGTCCATTACCTCCTGGTGCTGACCTTTTCTCCAGGTCTTTCCATCAAGGTGATTCTCTCTCGCTCTCGACGGGTGCCCATTACCTCCTGGTGCTGACCTTCTCTCCAGGTCTTTCCATCAAGGTGATTCTCTCTCGCTCTCTCTCTCTGGGTGTCCATTACCTCCTGGTGCTGACCTTCTCTCCAGGTCTTTCCATCAAGGTGATTCTCGCGCGCTCTCGCTCTCGACGGGTGTCCATTACCTCCTGGTGCTGACCTTCTCTCCAGGTCTTTCCATCAAGGTGATTCTCTCTCGCTCTCTCTCTCCGGGTGTCCATTACCTCCTGGTGCTGACCTTCTCTCCAGGTCTTTCCATCAAGGTGATTCTCGCGCGCTCTCGCTCTCGACGGGTGTCCATTACCTCCTGGTGCTGACCTTCTCTCCAGGTCTTTCCATCAAGACCTTGATGGAAAGACCTGACGAGAAGGTCACCACCAGAGGTAATGGCTCAGCACCAGGGAGAGGATCAGCTTGATGGCAAGACCTGGAGAGAAGGTCACGACCAGAGGTAGTGGCCTTCTCTCCAGGTCTTGCCATGAAGCTGATCCTCTCCCTGGTGCTGAGCCATTACCTCTGGTGGTGACCTTATCTTCAGGTCTTTCCATCAAGGTGATTCTCTCTCTCTCTCTCTGGTCCTGGTGCTCCCTTCTATGTGGAGCCATTACATCTGATGGTGACCTCTCAGGTTTTTCCATCAAGCTGATTCTCTCTCTCTCTGGTCCTGGTGCTCCTCTCCATTTGAAGCCACTACCTCTGGTCTTGACCTTCTTCTCTCCAGGTCCTGCCACCAAGCTGATCCTCTCCCTGGTGCTGAGCCATTACCTCTGGTGGTGACCTTCTCTTCAGGTCTTTCCATCAAGCTCATCCTCACCCTGAATATTTAGAAACCGAATGGACTGGGTGGCCATTGGGGGGGGGGGGGCACAATGGACACCAGTCAACCCCAATAATACAAGAAAGCTCATCCCTCTCCCTGGTGTTCCCTTCCATATGAAGCCATTACCTCTGGTGGTGACCACCTCTCTTCTTTCCATCCAGCTGATCCTCTCTCTGGTAATGGTGCGCCCTTCCACGTGAAGCCATTACCTCTGGTAATGACCTTCTCTCCAGGTCTTTCCATCCAGCTGATCCTCTCTCTGGTCCCTTCAATGTGAAGCTATTTGCCTCTGGTGGTGACCTCTTCCGGTCTTTTAATCTAGCTAATCCTTGCTCTGGTCCTTTTTTGTGAGGCTCCCCCTTCTGATAGGGGCCTTAGTTCGTTTTTGGTTGTTGGTCCTTCAGGTGGCTTCTGGGCCATGGGCAATCCCTGCTGGGAGGCTCCTCCTGGTAGGGGGCTTAGTTCGTTTTTGGTTGTTGGTCCTTCAGGTGGCTTCTGGGCCCCTGCTACCTTTTTGGGGTTTCTTGGAGGTTATTTCTGTATTGATCAGCTTTTGGACATTCCAACTGCATCTGAATTCCTGTCCTCTTCCTTTAATGGACGAGTAGGGGAAAAAAGGAATTTCGTTTGCTTTTCTTGGAGTCCATTGAGGGACACGGATCCCATCCCCTTTGTGTTTTTAATCATGTTTTTGGTACTGCTGACTACAGACTGAGGCATGCTAGGGAGAGGAGGGGTGGCTTATAATTTTCTTTTTGCCAGTGTCCCATCTTCCTGTAGGCGGCAGTATAACCCGGCTGTATCTATTGCTGTGTCCCTCAATAGACTCAAAATAATTTTACACTAGATCATATTTATTTCTAATTCCTCGTTCCACAGATCTGTCCGGCAGGAATTATTTTATATGTTTATTACTTCGCTTATGGGAAATTCTTTCCGTCTTTTGAAATACTGAACAATTTTATTTTCTATATAGATATTAAGCGGGATAATTCTGAGGTCAGCCTCCTCCTCAACGAATGTCGCTGACACTACAGATTTGCGTTGTCGGCGGCAAATGGCTTTCTAGGACTTTGCGAACTAATGATTCGTAAATCGGCCTGATTGAAGAATTGTCCATTAGGGGCCATCCGTCTCGCGCTCTGTTGTGCCGGAATATGCCGACGCGCAGCAATTGTCTCTATCTTCCCAGAAATATTTATTTTGCAGATTCCGCGCACCAGCAAATTCTTGTAAATATTGTATTTTGTCTTTCTTCTGTACAGCCGCATAAATTACTCGCTGCAGAGGGACTCGGGTTTTTTAAACCCACAAGGTTGGCAAAATAACGATCGCTCTACAAGTCTGCCTGCATAAATTCCTGACACCTTACCAACCATATACAGCTTCTTTATAAAGGCTCCACCTTGGAAAGCCGTCTGACTTTGCCTAGGCTGAGATGATGTCATCAGTCTGCTGCAGGCAGGAGGAAGCATTTCCTCAGTCCCAAGGATAGAATGTACTCTGTACATTGTAGGAGGAAGAGGAAGCATTTTCTCAGTCTCCTCTCCCCCCCGGTAATCAAAACGTACATCGTATCTTTTTGTAGGAGGAGGAAGCATTTCCTCAGTCTCCCAACCCCCCCCCCCCCACCCCCCCCCCTGTGGACCCTCCCCCCCCCCAACCCCCCCCCCCCCCCCCCCCCCCTGTGGACAGACTATACTCTGTACATTGTAGGAAGAGGAGGAAGCATTTCCTCAGTCTCCCAACCCCCCCCCCCTGTGGACAGACTATACTCTGTACATTGTAGGAAGAGGAGGAAGCATTTCCTCAGTCTCCTCTAACACAATGTACGTTTTGATTACCAGGTGAGACTGAGGAAATGCTTCCTCCTCCTACAATGTACAGAGTATAGTCCGTCCACGGGGGGGGGTGGGGTGAGAGACTGAGGAAATGCTTCCTCCTCCTACAAAGATACAATGTACGTTTTGATTACCGGATCTCTGTAGGAGGAGGAAGCATTTCCTCAGTCCCCAGGATAGAATGTACTCTGTACATTGTAGGAGGAAGAGGAAGCATTTCCTCAGTCTCCTCTCCCCCAGTAATCCCCTGTGGACAGACTATACTCTGTACATTGGAGGAGGAGGAGGAAGCATTTCCTCAGTCTCCTCCTCCCCGGTAATCAAAACGTATATTGTATCTTTGTAGGAGGAGGAAGCATTTCCTCAGTCCCCCCCCTGTGGACAGACTATACTCTGTACATTGGAGGAGGAGGAGGAAGCATTTCCTCAGTCCCCCTCTCACACAATGTACGTTTTGATTACCAGGTGAGACTGAGGAAATGCTTCCTCCTCCTACAATGTACAGAGTATAGTCTGTCCACGGGGGGGTGGGGTGAGAGACTGAGGAAATGCTGCCTCCTCCTACAAAGATACAATGTACGTTTTGATTACCGGATCTCTGTAGGAGGAGGAAGCATTTCCTCAGTCTCTGCCCACCCCAGTGATCAGACTGTACCCTGTACATTGTAGGAGTACGTTGCCCCCTCCCCTCCCCAGTGATCAGACTGTACAATGTAACTTGTCCTCATCAATATGCTGCAGCTGATTCCAGTGACAGGTTGGGGATATTCCCTGGACCAGGTTGTGTTGCTTAACTAATGTACTCTGCAGGGAAGGCCAAGACCTGGTTGTGATGTCTGGAAGGAGTTGCAGCATCACAAGGCTCGTTTTAGCAGAATTATGACAATCTCTCCTTCTGGGTATCGGTTTTCCCTCCGACTACTTTACATTTTTAACATTAAAATATAAAACTTGCCACGTTTTAATGAATTATCTCACGCACTAAATTCTCCGGTGTTTTCAGAGGCCGGAGGAATATTTCAGAAATACGGCTCCTTATAGAGACGCCAGGATTCATCTTCATATATTCCGCGCTTATTGGAGAGATGTGAGCTCATAGCAGAATGTTCATGTAGACACCCGGAGGTCCCTGTGCAGAAGTTTGCCCGTCTATCCCAGAACCCCCCGGGGTGCTCTATGGTGTACAGAAGTCTGCCCGTCTATCCCAGAAGCCCCCTGGGTGCTCTATGGTGTACAGAGGTCTGCCCATCTATCCCAGAACCCCCCGGGGTGCTCTATGGTGTACAGAAGTCTGCCCATCTATCCCAGAACCCCCCCGGGGTGCTCTATGGTGTACAGAGGTCTGCCCGTCTATCCCAGAACCCCCCTGGGTGCTCTACGGTGTACAGAAGTCTGCCCATCTATCCCAGAACCCCCCGGGGTGCTCTATGGTGTACAGAGGTCTGCCCGTCTATCCCAGAACCCCCAGGGTGCTCTATGGTGTACAGAAGTCTGTCCATCTATCCCAGAAGCCCCCGGGGTGTACTATGGTGTACAGAAGTCTGCCCGTCTATCCCAGAACCCCCCTGGGTGCTCTATGGTGTACAGAAGTCTTCCCGTCTATCCCAGAACCCCCCTGGGTGCTCTATGGTGTACAGAGGTCTGCCCGTATATCCCAGAAGCCCCCGGGGTGCTCTATGGTGTACAGAAGTCTTCCCGTCTATCCCAGAGGCCCCCGGGGTGTACTATGGTGTACAGATCGGCTTCATTTAGAGCTGGAAATCTGAACGTCAGTCTTGCACAGGTGTAGCGGCTCCTCTCCTGGACTGAAACGGATTCCTCTGATTTCACCGCACACTGTGAGCTTCTCACCATGTGCATTAGAAGCTGCAGCAAGTCACAGGGCCCACCTCATTTCCTGGCTGTAGGACATTCATCTTTTTTAGCTCTTTTTTTTTTTTTCTCCCCATCCTTGACTGTCCCTGACCCCGCCCCTTCCATTCATTGGATTACATTTTTCTCGGTGACTTCCCAACCCTCACCTCCTCCTCCTTCAACCCCCCCCCCCCCCCCCCAGCTGCTTTTGTGTTTTTTCGGGGACTTGCATTGATGATTGGTGGTTCCGGGAAAAGATCCTGTGGCCGGTCACGGAGATTAGTTAAGGAAAGATGGCCTGCACTCATCTCTATGGCTTTGGAGGACCAGAGCGACGTGTCACTTCCGGTTCTGGCCCCACGTAAAGAAGGCCATTTAAAAAAAAAAAATAGGGGGGGGGGTTAGATCAGTGTTTTTTTTTTTTTTTATTATGTTTTTTTTTTTTTTAATCTAATGTTTTCCATTGTAGAGAAGAGATGTGGGATCTTATTGACCCCAAATCTCTCCATAAAGAGGACCTGTCACTGCTTATTTCTATCACAAGGGATGTTTGAAATCCTTGTTAAAGGAATAAAAGTGATCGCAATTTTTTTTTTTTTTTTAAAGGGGACAGTGTAAAAATGGGGGGGGGGGGGGAGTAATTAAATAAATGTTAAAAAAAATATGTTAATATTTTAAACCGCTCGCCTGCCATGGGGAACGCCCACATATGTAAACGGTTTACACACCACACATGAGGGAACCCCTGCGATCGTTCTAGCGAGAGCAATATTTCTAGTGCTAGACTTCCTCTGTAACAGGTAACCTGTAAAAAAAAATTATTTTAAGTACCGTAGTTTGCCACCATTCCACGAGCGTGCGCAAATTTAAAGTGTGACATGTTTATCTATTTATTCGTAATATTATTCGCTTTCATATTTTACAGAAAATTGTATTGTGTGTTGTTTTTTTTTTTTATGTTTTTTTACATTAAAAGGTATCTAAAAATTGCTGCTGCACAAATACCGTGTGACACAAATAAAAAAAAATTGCAACAACCGCTATTTTATGCTCTAGTTCAGTGATGGCGAACCTTGGAACCCCAGATGTGTTGGAACTACATTTCCCATGATGCCCAACTACACTGCAGAGAGCATTATGGGAAATGTAGTTCCAAAACTTCTGGGGTGCCAATGCTTCTAGGGTCTCTGCTAGATCCGATCAGAAATCGAGAAATTATTTCATCACTGTCATGTAGGGCTGGGGAAAAAAATCGATTTAAATCTTGAATCGAGTTGAGAGGTCAAATCGATCAAAAATTTCAGCAATCAATTTTTCTTTTTTAGATTTTTTGAATTTTTATTTTTTTTTTCACCAGAACCGCGCCGGTCCTGAGGTACTGCGGGCAGGAGTTTTTAGGCGAGCCCGCGGCCTCGCCTAAACTCCTGCCCGCAGCTCCTCAGGCCCGGCGCGGTGTCCATCAAAAAAAAAGAATAAATTTGAATTGTAAATTGATTTTTTTTTTTTTTTTTTTTTTTTTAAATCGCTGTTTTTTGGGGGGGGGAGAAAATCGCCCACCCCATGTCATGGGGTGGGGTAGGGGACTTGTAAGTGAAAGTGGAACTGCAGCAAAGGATCAGGCCCCCTCCCCTGCGGACTTGTGTAAATCTCATGACTGGATTAACAGGAATACAAAATCTTTGGTGGGTAAAGCATTGCCCATCTATGTATTTATTTGGGTATTTCGCGGTTTGTCTGGAGTTCAGCTTTAAAAGGGAACCTCCCCCTGCCATGTGCAAACCCAATGACTGTCATCCTTCACAGAGCAAGCATGCAGCCAGTGAGTGGTAACACCAGGCGTCCTCTACATCCTGCGATGCCATGGTGAGGGTGAAGCCAGGCCAGCAATGACGGGTTCTCTTTAGTGTGGCGGCTACATAACCAGTTAGTCTTCAGTAAAGGCAGCGCAATGGTGGGAAATCTGAAAAAAACGTACTTGTCTGTTTCCCGAAAATCTGCCCGTCTCCCATCTTTCTGTCTGTGTAATGGAGGATGTCTTGTGTCTTTGCAGCGACTTTGTACGCCTCGTGTATTCTGCTCGGCGTTTTCCTGAACGGATCGGTGCCCATCTTCTTTGAGATGTTCGTGGAGACGGTGTATCCGGTGCCGGAGGGGATCACCTGCGGATTCGTCACCTTCCTCAGTAATATCTTCGCTGGGGTCCTATTGGTGTTTTTAACCTTTTATCTGAAAGGTGAGTGGCGGTTACTTCGTGCTCTTGTCATCGGTGGTAGGTGGAGCCGACCCAAATCGCTGCGCCCAAAACCGATATGAAATATCCAGCAGATGGGATTATCCTGAGTGCTCCAAAGATCAATATATATCTATAGATCTATCCAATATATAGCTCTCTATAGAAACGCCCAGTGATCAATATATAGCTCTCTATAGATACTGTACATCCAAAGATCAATATATAGCTATAGATCTATCCAATATATAGCTCTCTATAGATACTGTGATCAATATGTAGCTCTCTATAGATACGCCCAGTGATCAATATGTAGCTCTCTATAGATACGCCCAGTGATCAATATGTAGCTCTCTATAGATACTGTACATCCAAAGATCAATATATATCTATAGATCTATCCAATATATAGCTATAGATCTATTCAATATACAGCTCTCTATAGATGCATCAAATAATCAATATGTAGCTCTCTATAGCTACTTCCAGTGATAAAATATACAGCTATAGATACATCCAGTGATCAATATATAGCTCTCTATAGATACGCCCAATGATTCACAAACTACTGCAGGAAATCTCCCATTGTGGGAGGGGCAGAGATGAAATCTCCCCATTGTGGGAGGGGCAGAGACACAATATACTGCAGGAAATCTCCCCATTGTGGGAGGGGCAGAGACACAAACTACTGCAGGAAACATTCCAATGCAGGATCCCCCCATTGTGGGAGGGGGCAGAGCTCTCTTCCCATTGTGGGAGGGGCAGAGACACAAACTACTGCAGGAAATCTTCTCATTGTGGGAGGGGCAGAGTTACAAACTTTCTTTTTTCCAATGGGTTGGAGACACAAACTACTGCAGGAAATCTCCCCATTGTGGGAGGGGCATAGACACAAACTACTGCAGGAAATCTCCCCATTGTGGGAGGGGCAGAGTCAAACTACTGTGGGCAAATGTCACCATTGTGGGAGGGGCAGAGACACAAACTCCTGCAGGAAATCTCATCATTGTGGGAGGGGCAGAGACAAAATACTGCAGGAAATCTCCCATTGTGGGAGGGGCAGAGACACAAACTACTGCAGGAAATCTCATTATTGTGGGAGGGGGCAGAGAAACTACTGCAGGAAATCTCCCATTGTGGGAGGGGCAGAGATGCAAACTACTGCAGGAAATCTCCCCATTGTGGGAGGGGCAGAGACACAAACTACTGCAGGAAATCTCATTATTGTGGGAGGGGGCAGAGAAACTACTGCAGGAAATCTCTCCATTGTGGGAGGGGCAGAGACAAACTACTGTGGGCAAATTTCACCATTGTGGGAGGGGCAGAATCACAAACTACTGCAGGAAATTCCCCATTGTGGGAGGGGCAGAGAAACTACTGCAGGAAATCTCCCCATTGTGGGAGGGGCAGAGGCACAAGCTACTGCAGGAATTCTTCCCCATTGTGGGAGGGACCGAGACACAAACTACTGCAGGAAATCTCCCATTTGTGGGAGGGGCAGAGACACAAACTACTGCAGGAAAATCTCTCCATTGTGGGAGGGGCAGAGAAACTACTGCAGGAAATCTCCCCATTGTGGGAGGGCAGAGGCACAAACTACTGCAGGAATTCTCCCCATTGTGGGAGGGCCGAGACACAAACTACTGCAGCAAATCTCCCCATTGTGGGAGGGGCAGAGGCACAAGCTACTGCAGGAATTCTTCCCCATTGTGGGAGGTGCAGAGACACAAACTACTGCAGGAAATCTCCCCATTGTGGGAGGGGCAGAGACACAAACTACTGCAGGAAATCTCTCCATTGTGGGAGGGGCAAACTACTGCAGGAAATTCTCCCCATTGTGGGAGGGGCAAATTTCACCATTGTGGGAGGGGCAGAATCACAAACTACTGCAGGAAATCTCCCCATTGTGGGAGGGGCAGAGACACAAACTACTGCAGGAAATCTCCTCATTGTGGGAGGGGCAGAGACACAACTACTGCAGGAAATCTCCCCATTGTGGGAGGGGCAGAGACACAAACTACTGCAGCTCTTTACCTCCCAAATCTGGAGTGTAATTCAAGCAGCTGATTCCCATCCAGCACTTTGTTTTGGTTGGAGTGCTCCTTTAAGGCATACTGCAGCTCTATGGATTCTACATTCATTCAGTCTTGGTAATATACTTTGTATCTAGACACTAATTATTTTGCAGGCAGTAAGGATGGTTCCTGGGTAATGACCTCTCCGATTCCTCTATAATGTGCTCTGGCCGCTATTGGGAAGCGTTCCTGCGGCTCGGATCTGATAAGCGGTCGGATTGTCTGGGTGTTGGGTGGTTTCCTTTTTCTCTGTCGGAGATTTGTGATTTCCCCCCCCCCCCCCCCCCCCCCGTGCAGCGTCTGTCGGCAGACCTCAGACAATCCTCTCCTGGTGGCTCTGAGTAATGATCCAATTTCACCTCTGTAGATTAGAACTGCGGCAGCCCTGATCGGCGACACGCGGCGTCTCTGATACCTTCCACTCGCTGTGCTGGGAGGACCCGTTCATATTCTCGGTTATTGGGCTCCGTGCACACTGAAGCTCATAAACGCCGTTCTTGGGAGTTTGGGCGTTTTTTTGTTTTTTTTTAACAGCCCATAAACTCCTCCCCTCTGTTATCCTATGTGTCCGTTTTCGGATGTTTTTCAGCGGTGGAGTTTATGGGCTGTTCTCTGAACACCCTAAAATCGCGTTCAGGTGTCGTTTTTCTGACCACCAAAAAACCTCAAACGTCGATAAACTCTCAAACGTTTTTGATCCATTAAAAAAAAAAAAAAACCTCTGACGCGGAAAAACAAACTTTTGAAAGACTCGCTGCAAAGCTACCGACGTTTTTATAATTTTATTTTAACGTCCAGTGTGCAATGGAGCCTTAGGGGGTTTTATGTGGAACGTTCGTCGTCTGTCGGGTCAGTCTGCAGGAAGATTTAGAGCTGAGAGATACAAACCAAACTTATAGGATGGGGGAAGAGAGAAAGTAGTATGCCCCCTGCAGGACACATGGGTTTAAAGTTGAACTTCGGGCCCAAATTGCATATATTCCTCAGTAGCCACAAAGGATATAAATCCTCTTTTGTGTGCACCAAAGGCCTTTGCAATCCCAGATATTACCTTGCAAATTCGGCTGCCAGCAGAAAACAAAAAGGGGGGGGGGGGCCGGAGACCAGACCAGTCAGCCTGCACAAGGAGAGAGAGCAGAGCTGTGGGAGGGACCCAGCAGGCTCCAACCACTACAGGCTGCCAGCAGAAAGCTACGAGTGGGCGGAGATGAGACCAGTTGGCCTGCACAAGGAGAGAGAGCAGAGCTGTGGGAGGGACCTAGCAGGCTCCACCCACTACAGGCTGCCAGCAGAAAACTACGAGTGGGCGGAGACCAGACCAGTCGGCCTGCACAAAGAGAGAGTAGAGCTGTGGGAGGGACCTAGTAGGCTCCACCCACTACAGAAAGCTACATGAGAGGGTGAGGACAAGACAGCCTACACAAAGAGAGAGAGAGAGAGCTGTGGGAAGGGCCCAGCAGGCTTCTGGGTGGTTTTACCCCCCCCCCCTTCATGACCAGGCCAATTTTGATATTCAGCACTGCGCTATTTTAACTGGTAATTGTGCAGTCATGCAACTACGTACCCAAAAATTTATATAATTATTTTTTTCACACAAATGGAGCTTTCTTTTGATGGTATTTGATCAGCCCTGGGGGTTTTTTATTTTTTGCGATTAAAACAAATCATTTGGCATGTATTTTTTTTGGAGGGGGGCTAGCTTCCACTTCCTACCCTTGCGCCGTGGTGCTGGAAGGAAGATCACCTAAACCCCCCCCCCCCCCCCCCCCCCCCCCTGCAATCTTCTGAGACACGTCACTGGTCCCAGAATATTGCCCCGCCATTCACAGCGCGGTTCGTGCATGCGCAGTGCGTGCCCGGCTGTGAAGCCACAGCTGGGTGCCCACAGTTAGAATGCCGCGGAGGGGAGGGGGTGAGGAGGGAGGCTTCCTGCACCCGGCATCGCTGGACCGTGGGACAGGCGAGTGTCTGATTATTAACCGCTTCAGCACCGGGCGATTTTACCCCCTTCCCTACCAGAGCACTTTTTGTGATTCGGCACTGCGTCACTTTAACAATTGCGCGGTCGTGCAACGTTACACTCAAACAAAATTTACGTCCTTTTTTTCCCACAAATAGAGCTTTCTTTTGGTGGTATTTGATCACCTCTGCGGTTTTTATTTTTTGCGCTATAAACAAAAGAGAATTTTGAAAAAAAAACAATTTTTGACTTTTTGCTATAATAAAATATCCCATTTTTTAAAAAAAAAACAATTTTTTTTCCTCAGTTTTAGGCCGATACGTATTCTTCTACATATTTTTGGTAAAAAAAAAAATCGCAATAAGCGTATATTGAACGGTTCGCGCAAAAGTTATAGCGTCTACAAAATAGGGGATAGATTTATTGCATTTTTTTTTTTTTTTTACTAGTAATGGCGGCGATCTGCTTTTTTTTTTTTTTTTTTTTTTTTTTTTTTTTTCGTAACTGCGACATTGCGGCGGACACTTCGGACACTTTTGACACATTTTTGGGTCCATTCACATTTACACAGCGATCGTTGCTATAAAATTGCAGTGATTACTGTGTAAATGTGACTGGCAGGGAAGGGGTTAACACTAGGGGCGCTGCAGGGGTTAATATGTTCCCTAAGGTAGTGATTCTAACTGTGGGGGGGAGGGGACTCACAAAGGGGAGGAGACCAATCGGTGTTCCTCCGTACTGGAACACATGATCGGTCTCCTCTCCACTGACAGGACGAGGAGCTGTGTGTTTACACCCCATCATTACACACACAGCTCCACTGTCCCGCTGTTTTCACGGGCAATCGCGGGTGCCGGCGGACATCGCGGGCACGCGCACCGGGTCCCGAGTGACGGCGCGCCCCCTTTAGACTTTAAGTGGTTGAACTCAGAGGTTTTATCCCTTTGATCTAAGATGGAAGAGTTACAATGTTGTTAAAAAAAAAAAAAAAAAAAGAATCGGGGAAACTCTGCAATACAGATCGTCAGGGGGGGGGGGTTGAATCGAGATCGCAATCTTTTAACGATTTAATTGTGCTGCTCTAGGAGCATGTGACTCCTCCCCTCCCTCCATGTGACAGTGCCGCTGCTTGGTGATAGGCCGATCAGACAGTGATGTGACATAACTGCGGAGGGGGGGGGGGTGGTCTTTAATTGTAAGTTGCGTATGTTGTCCCGGAGCGCTGACTCTACGGCCTTTTCCGGTTCCGCTCCTCCTCCCTCACACTCTGGCTCCGCCCCTGGAAGGTCACGGCAGACACCAACCAACCTGTTAGTGGCACGCTGGCATTTTGGCGCGTGTGACATTTCGCCTTTAATTCCAAGGCGCGCGCTCTCCTCCGTATCGATCTCCTGATCCATTCCACACAAAAGCGGCATTCCGGAGCCTTCGCTGGATCCTCGGGAAGGACACCGCTTCACCTTAAACCGTGTTTCATTTTAATGAAGCCATAAAATATATAATTACCCGCAAAATGATTTAAGGCGGCGAAACGTTCGCTCTTCAATAATTCAGAGCCGGTGAAAAGCATATTATTAAAATATGTATAAAGACCATTCATAATAGTCCGGCTGTTCCTCCTAGAGGGGTTTTTTATTTATTTTTTTTTTATTTTTTTTAACGGTGCCTTGAAAAAGTATTCATACCCCTTAAAATTTCCCACATTTTCTCATGTTACAGCCAAAAACATAAATGTATTTTATTGGGATTTTATTTGATGGACCAACACAAAGTGGCACATAATTGTGAAGTGGAAAGAAAATGATAAAAGATACAAATAAATATGTGAAAGTGTGGGGGGGGGGGGGGGCATTTGTATTCAGCCCCCTTTACTCTGATACCCCCCAACTAAAATCTAGTGGAAACCAATTGCCTTCAGAAGTCCCCTAATTAATAGAGTCCACCTGTGTGTAATTTAATCTCAGTATAAATACAGCTGTTCCGTGAAGCCCTCTGAGGTTTGTTAGAGAACCTTAGTGAACAAACAGCATCGTGAAGGCCAAGGAACACCCCAGACAGGTCAGGGATAAAGTTGTGGAGAAGTATAAAGCAGGGTTGGGTTATAAAATAAATCTCCCAAGCTTTGAACCATCTCACGGAGCTCTGTTCAATCCATCATCGGAAAATGGAAAGAGTATGGCACAACGGCAACCCTACCAAGACATGGCCGTCCACCTAAACTGACCGGGCCGGGCAAGGAGAGCATTCATCAGAGAAGAGCCAAGAGGTCCATGGTGACTCTGGAGGAGCTGCAGAGATCCACAGCTCAGGGGGGAGAGTCTGTCCACAGGACCACTATTAGTCGTGTTCTCCATAAATCTTCCCTTTATGGAAGAGTGACAAGAAGAAAGACATTGGAGAAAGAAAGTCATAAGAAGTCCTGTTTGTAGTTTGTGAGAAGCCATGTGGGGGAGGGGAGCAAACATGTGGAAGAAGGTGATCTGGTCACATGAGACCAAAATTCAACTTTATGGCCTAAAAGCAAAACGCTATGTGTGGGGGAAACTAACACTGCCCATCCCCCTGAACACACCATCCCCACCGTGAGACATGGTGGTGGCAGCTTCATGTGGAAGAAGGTGATCTGGTCAGATCAGACCAAAATGTAACCTTTTTTTGGCCTAAAAGCAAAACGCTGACAACAGACGCAAGCTTTTGGGGTTGGGGCGCCCATCTGGAAGGACAGAGGGCCCATGGAGCATGGACAAACACAGAGGCCATGAGATCCTCCAATTTGAGGGAATTAAGGGCCATTCTTCTGGGACTATGGGCCTTCAAGGATCAAGTCTGAGGTCACCACATTCAGGTGTTGTCGAACAATGCCTTAGTAGTGGCCTACATAACAAGACAGGGAGGCACGAGAAGCAGAGTGTTGCTGTTCTCGGCCCTTCAGATTCTGTCCTGGGCAGAAGGCAGCCTGGCATCCCGGACGGTGGTAAACCTAAAGGGAGATCTATATCTAGTAGGAGATTTTCTAAGCAGGGAAAGAGTACTGAAATCGGAGTGAATTCAGAAGTATTCCAGATGCTAATTGGAAAATGGGGAGCCCCCCAGATCGACCTGTTCGCATCCCAGGCCAACGCAAAGGTGGAGGTTTATTTCTCCCTGAACAGGCGAGATCAAGCGAGCGGACTGGACACGCTAGCGCAATCGGGGACCTTCTACTTGTGCTACGCCTTTTCCACTTTCCAGATGATCCCATTGGTACTCAAACTGCAAAAGGAGGCTACAAGCATGATCTTAGTGGCTCCATTTTGGCCCAATAGGTCATAGTTTTCAACCCTACAGAAGAGGGCAGTGGAACCCCACTGGTTTCTTCCAGTATGAAGAGACCTTCTAAGTCAAACCGGAAACGCATCGTTTCCGGTACTCTGAGGGGAGAAGTGACGTCTGTTCATACAGAGCATGAACAGAGGTCTGTTATCTTCCCTGCACAGTCCCCACCCCCCTTCAGTTAGAACACACACTAGGACACACTTAACCCCTTCACTACCAGTGACATTTTTAATCGCACTGATCGCTGTATTAATGACAATGGTCCCAAAAATGTGTCAAAATTGTCTGTCCGCCATAATGTCAGAGTCACGATAAAAATCGCTGATCGCCGCCATTACTAGTAAAAAAATAAATAATAAAAATTCTATAAATCTATTCCCTATTTTGTAGACGCTGTAACTTTTTTGCGCAAACCAATCAATTTACGCTTATTGCAATTTCTTTTTTTTTTTTTTTATTCTACCCAAAATATGTAGAAGAATACGTTATCGGCCTAAACTGAGGGAAAAAAATTGTGTTTGGGCGCTTTTAACCCTTTCTTCGGCCGAAAAGTGCTGTTAAACGATGGTAAAGCGCCGCTTAAACTAGCAGCCCTTTACCGCTAACGCCGTGTGCTTTCAGTGTGAAAGTAGCCTAAATGTGTGCCTGGGAGGTGCTTTCTAACTGGGGGGGGGGGGGGGGTTGTACAGACTGGAGGAAAAGAGATTGTGTTTTGGCTTAGCTGAAAAACACATTTCACAAAAGTTATAAATTGATTTGCATTTTAATGAGTGAAATAAGTATTTGACCCCCTTCGCAAAACATGACTTGGTAGTTGGTGGAAAAACCCTTGTTTGCAATCACAGAGGTCAGATGTTTCTTGGAGTTGGCCACCAGGTTTGCACAAATCCTTCAGCTCCCTCCACATATCTGATCACAACACTTTCCCCCAGTTCTCCTCTGAATCATTCAGATGATCATTAGTGATCTTCAGACGGACCTGTACATGTGATTTCCTGATCAGGAGGACCTTGCGGGGGCTGCAGGATTTCGGTCCTTCGCGGTGTAGTGTGTTACCGATTGTTTTCTTTGTGACTATGATCCCAGCTGAGATCATTGAGAAGATTCCCCCGTGCAGTTCTGGGCTGATTCCTCACCGTTCTCACGATCATTGAACCTCCACGAGATGAGATCTTCCATGGAGCCCCAGACCGAGGGAGACCGACAGTTATTTTGTGTTTCTTCCATTTGCGAATTATCCGGTACCAACTGTTGTCACCTCTCACCAAGCTGCTTGGCGATGGTCTTGTAGCCATTCCAGCCTTGTGTAGGTCTACAATCTTCTCCCCGACATCCTTGGACAGCTCTTTGGTCTTGGCCATGGTGGAGAGAATGGAATCTGATTGCTTCTGTGGACAAGTGTCTTTTATACAGGTAACAAGCTGAGATAAGGAGCACACCCTTTAAGAGTGCTCCTAATCTCAGCTTGTTACCTGTATAGAAGAAACCTGGGAGACAGATCTTGCTGAATGCTGGGGGATCAAATACTTATTTCACTCATTAAAATGCAAATCAATTTATAACTTTTTTGAAATGGGTTTTTCTGGATATTTATGTTGTTCTGTCTCTCTCACTGTTATAATAAACCGACCAATAAAATTATAGACTGACCGTTTCTTTGTCGGTGGGCAAACGTACAAAATCAGCAGCCAATCAAATGCTTTCCCCTCTCTGTATGCAGGTAGCATAGACCCTTTATTCCATAGAATGTGTAGCTATCGATTGTCCAGGAATGGGATGGAAGGTGTAAAAGTTATGGTTCTGTTCTTGTTAGAAAATCCCATTCTTGGTGTCGGATCTGCATAGGTGTTGATCCTTCAGGTCACATGGCTGACGGTGTGATTTTTGTCGTCCCATTGCCGGGGTAGAGATGGTGAAATGCCATTCTATGTGGAAGACAGATGGTGTTCAAGGCCCCCCCACCCCCGTTCATTCACTCTGCAGCTCTCCTCTTTCCAGTACAGGTTGGGAACATCTGTTTCACTGTGGACAAAACTGCCATTTCCTAGTCAATTTTTCTCAAATGTCCCCCATATATTTCAGGGATTAATGCTGGAGGACAACAGGAGCTTCGCGTTTTGACATCTCAGTACACAATTCACTGTGATGGATTTTCCTCTCGAGAGGCTCAAGTATTGCCATTACCCGGCGCGCTCGATCCGTCAGCTCGCCGCCCTTCTAGAACAACCGTCATTTCTTAGGACGGATGGTGCTTACGGAACCTGACAGTTAGGGGAGTGCCCATCACTGGAGAATGATGGTTCCCGCTTCGATCGGCACCAATGATGTGTGTGTGATCTTGAACACATTCTGAGCCTCTGTGTACATTGACATCTCTTAACTACTTGTCCACAGCCTCCCGTAATTCTTTATTTATCTCTAGAAGTGAATTTTGTCTAAAACTTCCAATACTGCCAAAGTACGGGCAATACAAGGTAAACGACTGTGCCTATGGGGTGGCCAAAGTACGGGCAGTACAAGGTAAACGTCTGTGCCTATGGGGTGGCCAAAGTACGGGCAGTACAAGGTAAACGTCTGTGCCTATGGGGTGGCCAAAGTACGGGCAATACAAGGTTAAACGTCTGTGCCTATGAGGTGGCCAAAGTCATAGGCACCAACGTCTTTTCCTTGTATCGCCCGTACTTTGGCCACCCCATAGGCACAGACGTTTACCTTGTACTGCCCGTACTTTGACCACCCCATAGGCACAGACGTTTACCTTGTATTGCCCGTACTTTGACCACCCCATAGGCACAGACGTTTACCTTGTATTGCCCATACTTTGACCACCCCATTAACACAGACATTTTCTTTTTATTGCCCGTACTTTGGCCACCCCATAGGCACAGACGTTTGCCTATGGGGTGGGCAAAGTACGGGCAATACAAGGTAAACGTCTCTGCCTATGGGGTGGCCAAAGTATGGGGCATACAAGGTAAATGTCTGTGCCTATGGGGTGGTCAAAGTACGGGCAATACAAGGTAAACGTCTGTGCCTATGGGGTGGCCAAAGTACGGGCAGTACAAGGTAAACGTCTGTGCCTATGGGGTGGCCAAAGTACGGGCAGTACAAGGTAAAACGTCTGTGCCTATGGGGTGGCCAAAGTACGGGGGATACAAGGTAAACGTCTGTGCCTATGGGGTGGCCAAAGTACAGGGGATACAAGGAAAAGACATTGGTGCCTATGACTTTGGCCACCCCATAGGCACAGACGTTTACCTTGTATTGCCCGTACTTTGACCACCCCATTAGCACAGACATTTTCTTTTTATTGCCCGTACTTTGGCCACCCCATAGGCACAGACGTTTGCCTATGGGGTGGCCAAAGTACCGGCAATACAAGGTAAACGTCTGTGCCTATGGGGGTGGCCAAAGTATGGGCAATACAAGGTAAACGTCTGTGCCTATGGGGTGGCCAAAGTATGGGCAATACAAGGTAAACGTCTGTGCCTATGGGGGTGGCCAAAGTACGGGCAGTACAAGGTAAACGTCTGTGCCTATGGGGTGGCCAAAGTACGGGCAATACAAGGAAAACGTCTGTGCCTATGGGGTGGCCAAAGTCATAGGCACCAACGTCTTTTCCTTGTATCGCCCGTACTTTGGCCACCCCATAGGCACAGACGTTTACCTTGTATTGCCCGTACTTTGACCACCCCATAAGCACAGACATTTTCTTTTTATTGCCCGTACTTTGGCCACCCCATAGGCACAGACATTTGCCTATGGGGTGGCCAAAGTACGGGCAATACAAGGTAGACATGTGCACAATAAAAAAAATTTGTTTATTTTCGTTTCGTTTCTTTCGTTTCTGTTGATTCGTAACGATTCGTAATTTCGTAAGTTGTCGGTGTTCGTATTCGTAACGATTCGTATTTCCGTAAGAGTTATTTTTTCGTTGATTCATTTTTCCGTTTAATTTTCGTTTATTCGAAATTCGAACGCATTCGTATTTTCGTAGATTTAGTTACATTCGTAACTTTCGTAACATTGTTTTCGTAGATTCGTAATCGAGCATAATTCATAATTTTATGTAATGGAAGGAAAATTACGAATCGGAAAAAAAAGTTACGAATGTACGAATTTTTTCGTTCATCCATTCGAAGCACGTTAAGCAGCGCCATTGTAAGAGACATGGAAAATTACGAATCGCAAAAAAAAAAAAAAAGTTACGAATGTACGCATTTTTTCGTTCAATCCATTCGAAGCACGTTAAGCAGCGCCATTGTAAGGGACACAGAAAATTACCAATTCAACAAAAAAAAAAAGTTACGAAATTACGAATTTTTTCGTTCAATCCATTCGAAGACGTTAAGCAGCGCCATTGTAAGACACGGAAAATTACGAATTGCAAAAAAAAAAGTTACGAATGAACGAATTTTTTCGTTCATTTTGATTTTTGTTCCTGTTTTCGTTTTTCGGATTTTCTTCTTTCGTAGTTTCGTTTGTTTCTAATTTGGTTATTTCGGATTTTCGTTGTTTTTCATATTCGTTCGATTCGAACATTCGTTAACATATTTAGCGAATCATTCGTACGGTAACGAATTAACGAATATAACAAATTTTAACGGAAAACGAAATAAAACTAAACGTATTGCACATGTCTAATACAAGGTAAACGTCTTTACCTTGTATCACCCGTACTTTGGCTACCCCATAGGCAAACGCCTGTGCCTATGGGGTGGCCAAAGTATGGGCAATAAAAAGAAACCGTCTGTGCTTATGGGGATGGTCAAAGTACAGGCAATACAAGGTAAACGTCTGTGCCTATGGGGTGCACGTTATAGACAAGGCCTCAGCTTCATCCCAGTTTGGAGCTTAGTTTTGCGTAAAGTGTCTGAAGCCCAATTTTAATTATTTTTTCTTAATCAGATTGTACAGGAGACGGGCGACTTATTCATACACCATGGGTTATAGGTTCGTACCTTTTTTAGGTCAGTGATGGTGAACCTTGGCACCTCCCAGATGTTTTGGAACTACATTTCCCATGATGCACAACTACACTGCAGAGTGCATGAGCATCATGGGAAATGTAGTTCCAAAACATCTGGGCTGCCAAGGTTCTCCATCACTGCTTTTAGGGGATTGGACACTGGCAAGATTTTTGAGGACACGCCTCCTGGACACCTTCCCTATAACCCTACTCCATGCCGTAATACCTCAGATTTTTGCTAGTGTCCTCAGGTGATGGACTTCTTCTCCCGTAGGGAGAAATTAGTCTTAGCTCAACTCAGGGCTTAACGCATTTTTTTTATTTTTTTCAATCTAGGAGCCAGCTAAAAAAGTTAGGAGCCATTTTTTTTTTTTTTAAATGAACAAATCTTTGTTTTTAAAGGGGTTGTAAACCCTCGATGTTTGCATTTTCTATGCATTACAGTGAAAAAACTTCTGTAGTTTAGCAACCCACCAGAGCGCCCCTTTTTACTTACCTGAACTCGATCTTTCCAGCATCGAACTAGCCCAGCAGCTCTAGCCGCTGACTCAGATCCTCATTGGGTAGATTGATAGCAGCGCAGCCATTGGCTCCTGCTGCTGTCAATCAAATCCAGTGACACAGGGACGGGGCCGAGTACTGCTGTCTGTGTCAATGGACGCAGCAGCAGGACTCGGGAGCGCGCCTGCACGTGTCTCCCCTTGGAAAGCACGTGTCCGAGGGGGGCACTTGATGCGGGGAGGAGCCAGGAGCGCCACTGGGGGACCCCAGAAGAGGAGGATCGGGGCCACTCTGTGCAAAACCAATTGCACAGAAAAGGTAAGTAGGACTTGTTTGTTTGTTTTTTTTTTTTTAAACAACGAACCTTTAAAACCCCTTTAATGACAAAACCCCCTTCTCTTATGTGGACTGACAAAGGCCCAAGCGACTAGGTACCATGGGGACCTGGCGCCTGGGATTTGTCGAACCTTCCCCAAGAGAATAAAATAGCGGAAGTTATGTCCTACGACATTACATTAACCACCTCCTGCCCGCTGTATAGTCATATGACCGATCCCCTGTATTCCCCCCCCTGCAGCAGCTGAAAGCCGGCATCTCTTCCTCCATATCCGGCCAGCTTTCAGCTGCTGCAGGGGAAAAGATGCAAAACCATGATGGCACAGTCACAGCTACCAGTGTGACATCCATGTAGGTGCATGACCCTAAATACAGACAGTGTTGCACCACCATGGAAGCCAAGGTGGGAGCAGCGGCTGAGTCCCAGTTCATATGAACGGGACTGCATGCATGGAACGCCTGGGTACACACAGCCCTTGCATGGGTGGTGTACGCTGTAGTACGCCCATCGTAAAAAAAAAAAAAAAAAAACCCTTATACTTGATAAGGGATGAGCTCAGGCGTGTTCGCATGCTTTAATGCAGGGATCCTCAAACTACGGCCCTCCAGCTGTTGCAGAACTACACATCCCATGAGGCATTGCAAAACTTTGACATTCACAGACATGACTAGGCATGATGGGAATTGTAGTTCCTGAACAACTGAGGGCCGTAGTTTGAAGACCCCTGCTTTAATGTGCAGAGCCTGCCAGGAAGTCGGCGCAGCGCTGCGCTAAACACAGGCAGTGAGACATTGCCGGGTCTCTACAGCCGCACATCGGAGCAATGTCTCACTGCCTGTGTTTAGCGCAGCGCCGCGCCGACTTCTTATGGGGGCTCTGCACATGGAGCATGCGAACACGCCTGAGCTCATCCTTATACTTGATCATTGCAAATCTTCAGAGAATTTCCTCGTGCTGTTTAAATAAAAGCCAGATCTGCATTTTTTTTTCTCCTGCGAGTGCAGAAATCGCAGAAATAGGTGATGCTTCTCTTTTCTTGTGTTCACACAGCTCTATCGTGGACCAATTGGTGCCTCACAGGCTCCTGTCTCCTCGGCCTGGTGCTTATTATCTGCCTGAGGGAAGCCCCAGACAAACAGTCTCACCCCAAGTACACCATCTGAATGTCCTCCAATGACTCTCAATGTTGTCTTTTCATTTCCAGACTTCTCCTGGCTGAACTGGTGCCTGACGGGATCTTGCTTGCTCAGCTTGTTTTTAATTGTGTGCTTCAGGGAATCCTACGATAGACTGTACCTAGACGTCTTTATTTCTGTCTGATGGCCCCCAGCCGGGGGGGGGCTGAACTGTCCGAAGCTGTTTGCACAAAAAAAAAAAACTGGGACCGTAGCCATGGACGGGGCCGTAGCCATGGACGGGGCCGTAGCCATGGACGGGACAGACGCTGCACTAACAACGGACTGAATGGGACTCGTGTCATTCTTCACTCCGTGCACCTGAGAACTCAGAAACTCTCCTTTCCTCGTGGAAGTCTTTTTTTATTTTTTTTATTTTATTTTTTAATTGTCTGTTCTGGATTATGTTAGTAAAAAGTGAACCTTTTTTTTTTTTTTTTTTGTAATGTTTTAATGAAGACTGAAGAGGAACGCATTAACTACTGATTTATACTTGGCATTTGGATTACGGTTCGCTGGTGTCCTTGCCCGCTCCATGGCGGCAGAGGGAACTTCGCGGTGCTTGTGGATTAAAAGTGTCCCGTGTCATCGGTACTAAGGGATGGCCATCTTTGGAAAAGCAGGCCAAGATTTTAGGAAATGTATTGGTACGTTGGGATGAAGTGCCGTTTCTTTTTGTCTTGAGGTATGGAAATCATTGGCTGTATGTTATGTTGCTTCCCAAGGTTCTGATTTCAGGTGATCCATAGGAAAGAATCGGGTGCTGAGTGCCGGAGGGAGCTTGTCCTATGCTCCATGCACTGCACCAATCCAAAGGGGGAAAAAAATAAAAATTCAAATGCTGGTAACTTTATCTGGACAACAGCAACAGAGAGAAACCTGTCTGGGTGCTACTGCTCTGATATGTCTCGCCCACAAGGTTAGGCTTCTACAATTAAAAAAAATAAAATAAAATCTTTTAAAGAATCGTACTTCGGGGGATGCAAATATAGTCCCCTGGCACCTCCTACACTGAGAACCTCTCGCTCACTGGAGCTCCGGGCTGTGGCGGGAGGCGGCCGGCTCAGCCTCTCAGTCGCTCACTGGTGCTCCGGGCTGTGGCGGGGGGGGGGGGGCAGCCGGCTCAGCCTCTCAGTCGCTGACTGGAGCTCCGGGCTGTGGCGGGAGGCGGCCGGCTCAGCCTCTCAGTCGCTCACTGGTGCTCCGGGCTGTGGCGGGGGGGGGGGCAGCCGGCTCAGCCTCTCAGTCGCTCACTGGAGCTCCGGGCTGTGGCGGGGGGGGGGGGCGGCCGGCTCAGCCTCTCAGTCACTCACTGAGAGGCCAAGCCGCGTGTTGGTCCGGGGATCTGGCGGGTTCCCGACTCCGTGGTCGCGATGACGCGGTGCCTGGACTGACTTCGGTCCGCTATCTGAAAACGGATCACAGGAGAAGTACAGCCAAATGAGCTTTCCCTGTACTTCTTCTTTTAACTACTTGCTGACCAAGCCTTTTCTGGCACTTTTTTGTTTACAAGTTTAAATCATTTTTTGCTAGAAAATTACGTATAACCCCCCAAACATTATGCGTTGCACTAGAGAATAAAATGGTGATCGTTGCAATTTTTTATTTTTTTTAATCGAACATATTATTCGCACATCGGTTTTTCACATTTTAATGAATTGGATGGGCACACTTTTGACTTTTTTTTTTTTTTATTTTATTTTGTTTTATTTCTACACTGTGTGTGCCTTTTTTAATTCGATTTTTTTATTTTATCGCCTTTATTCCTATTACAAGGAATTTGGTTGGTTGGTAATCTAATTTGCCGCTACTAAACTATCATACCTCCAAGGTGTAGATAAGTGCGTGTGTACGAAAAACACCACTATATCTGTTAAACTAGTGAAGTGCACCAGCTGCCACTTTAAAGGTGTAAAAATTTTAAAAATGATTAAAATCAAACGTGTAGTGTAATAAAGATGGTTAAAAACACTTTATTACACTACACGTTTCATTTTAATCATTTTTAAAACTATTACAAGGAACGTAAACATCTCTTGTAATAGAAATAAGGATGGCAGGTCCTCTTTATGGAGAGATCTGGGGTCAAAAAGATCTATATATATATATATATATATATATATATATATATAATATATATAAAAAAAGATTGTTCACCTTCACCCTGTACAGGAAGTGACATCATGATGGCATCAAAGCGGAACTACTTTTTGATTGCCTGTGTGATCAGCTGGCAGCACCTTCGGACCATTTCTCAGGCGAGCCGGTGTTCTGCCGAGAAGTGTCCGCCCCGTACTGTGCAGGCGCAGTATGGAGGACAAGGAGACGCCGAAAGTCTCCGAAGATGAACGGTGCCTGCGCACTTAATAGTGCCATCTGCCCTGAGTCCAGGTTCAAGCCCCACCATCCAAGTGGACATAGATGATGTAAAACAGCAGCCCCTTTGTAAGAGGGCTCGTCGCGGGCTCGCTTCGCTCGGCACGTTTCGGGCACGGCCTCGCTTCGCTCGGCATATTTTTATTCTGACTCTATATCCATTTGGATGGTGGGGCTTGAACCTGGACTCAGGGCAGAAGGTACTATTAAATGCGCAGGCGCCATTCATCTTCAGAGACTTTCGGCATCTCCTTGTCCTCCGCAAGCGCAGTACAGGGCGGACACTATCTGACGGGAGACAGTTCTCGTCAAGACACCGGCAAGAACGGAAGCCCGAGGAAACACTAGCAAGCGACGCGGGGGGGGGGGGGTGTCAAGTCTTGATTGGCTAGCACAAGATTCACAATCCCTGGCACCCACCCACACACACACAGACTGCGTCAGCGCTACAAGCAGGCAGGTCATTTTTTTTTTTTTTTTTTTATTATTGCGGAAAAAAAAACTTAAAGGGTGATTTACCAAAACTGGAGAGGGCAAAATCTGGTCCGGCTCTGCATAGAAACCAATCAGCCTCCCATTTTTTTATTTTTTTTGTCAAAGTTTAATTGAACAAGCTGAAGTTAGACACCGATTGGCTCCCATGCAGAGCTGCTCCAGTTTTTGCACTTTCCAATTTTAGTAAATCAACCCCATTGCATATCTCTTCTACGATAAATGGCCTTCCTGCTTGTACGTTTGTAGCTGTTGTCTTTTTAGGTCCAGCTCTGTGGGCGAAACGTGTCAGATAATCCCATCCTAAGCGAGGACCCTCTCTGCCTCTCCGCTTCTCTCCCTCTCCGTCTCGTTCTCCAGGTAAAAAATAACATTTACCAGCATTTACATTTTTCATAATGCAGCTGATTTTTATTTTTTTTTCTGTTTTATTGGATTGATTGATATTTCAATATACAAATTGATGCTGACAGATACTCTTATGCTATTGGTTATACGCCCAGTTTTAAAGGAGATGTAATAGAATTTACCAGTAAAGCGGCATAGCGCACCTGCTGGATGGAACTGCATGTTCGGTAATGGCCAGTTTGGTAACGAAAAACTGAAAACAAAAAAAAGCGCACGATGGCGCACAAGTAAAATACATGCTTAACTAATATAGTTGGATAAGGCAGAAGGATAAAAGTCCTGGAATGTCCTTCAAGGGTTAACCACACTAGACGAAGCTCCTTCCAGACTGAAGAAATCTGTAAATGCAGAACAATAGATGGCGCCAATCTGGAGTGTAGTAATGCAAAACAATTTAATGAATAAAAACAAAGTGGCAACTCACATCTAGTAAAACGCAGCGCAACGCACACGTAGTAAAACGCAGCGCAACGCACACGTAGTAAAGCGCAACGCACACGTAGTAAAGCGCAACGCACACGTAGTAAAGCGCAACGCACACGTAGTAAAACGCAGCGCAACGCACACGTAGTAAAACGCAGCGCAACGCACACGTAGTAAAACGCAGCGCAATGCACATGTAGTAAAACGCAGCGCAACGCACACGTAGTAAAACGCAGCGCAACGCACATGTAGTAAAACGCAGTGCCGCTCACATGTAGTAAAACAAAGTGGCAACACACACGTAGCA
Organism: Lithobates sylvaticus; assembly: GCA_028564925.1. NCBI lineage: Eukaryota > Metazoa > Chordata > Amphibia > Anura > Ranidae > Lithobates > Lithobates sylvaticus. The sequence goes on along the minus strand of CM053031.1, from coordinate 7,947,936 downwards.
AAACACAGCGCAACACACACGTGGTAAAACACAGCGCAGCTAACACACGTAGTGAAACTCAGCGCAACTCACACATAGTAAAACGCAGCGCAGCTCACACGTAGTAAAACGCAGCGCAGCTCACAGGTAGTGAAACACAGCACAACTCACACGTAGCAAAACGCAGCGCAGCTCACATGTATTAAAACAAAGTGACAACTCACATGTAGCAAAACACAGCGCAGCTCACGCGTAGTAAAACAAAACGTGTCACAAAAATATTCCTCTACGGCCAAAAACTCTGCACCTAAAGTTGGTCAGACCAATCAAGAGAGTGTAAGGGCACCACTGCTGCTAGACGGAATGGAAAGCCTCAGCATTCAGGAAGTGGTTGGGTGCCGTGTAGCGTGACGTTGACCAGAAGCAACATAATTGCCCGGGGCATGGCTACGAGTTTTGGAGCTGCCCTACTTGACAAAGGAGCAGGGCAGCTCTGAAACGCGTAGCCACTCCTGCTTCTGGCACTGACCACAAATGCTGAACTCCGGGCTGGGCAACCTATACATACAAGGGAGCCAATTCACCTGCCAAAGGATTTATTTTTGTGTCCATAGATTTGCACAGCTCTGCCACGCTGCACAGCCCCGTCTAGTAAGCCACAATCCCAGTTTGGTTTTCCCTGCTGCAGTTCAGGAACAGGAACAGCTCTCCTCTCCCACCCTGTGATTGGACAGTGGAAGGAGAAGCAGCAGACTGATGAGCTCATCTGTCACTTTTGCCCTCTGATGGAATGATGTTGTGCTAAGGTTGGCCCCAGGTTCCCCGGCCGGGGGCGCCCCTGCTCGCCTGTTGGGGCCTGGTACGTGATTACTGCCCCCTCCCATTTGGTGGCCTTGATCACCCCACAGACCGTGTTATAAAGGGACTATTAGGACAGTAGTCAGGACTTTGGCCCGGTTCACTTCTAGTTATTTGTAGCCATGTAGGCCTATTTACTAACATCACCACAGTTGTCTTCTTCATTCTAATTGAATTTATTCGTCAACCTTCACAAGTGTGTGCAGGGAAATCTCTCCTCCTCTGGACCAACTCTATGTAGAACCCGTCACCAAAATGTATGCGCACCGGTCCAGGTCCACGCTCTATAGTCCTCGGGGAGCCCTACAACCACTATAGTCCTCGGGGAGCCCTACAACCGCTATAGTCCTCGGGGGGGCCCTACAACCGCTATAGTCCTCGGGGGGGGCCCTACAACCGCTATAGTCCTCGGGGGGCCCTACAACCGCTATAGTCCTCGGGGGGGCCCTACAACCGCTATAGTCCTCGGGGGGGCCCTACAACCGCTATAGTCCTCGGGGGGCCCTACAACCGCTATAGTCCTCGAAAAGCCCTACAACCGCTATAGTCCTCGGGGGGGCCCTACAACCGCTATAGTCCTCGGGGGGGCCCTACAACCGCTATAGTCCTCGGGGAGCCCTACAACCACTATAGTCCTCGGGGGGCCCTACAACCGCTATAGTCCTCGGGGAGCCCTACAACCACTATAGTCCTCGGGGAGCCCTACAACCACTACTGCAAACTCCCTGGATGGTCCCTCGTTCCTCCTGTGCATGGGTGGGAAAGTCCTGTTTACGCCTATAGAGAGGGCGCCCATCGTTGTGATGCGTGATAAAGGAATGGCAGTTTCTCCACGCATGCACAGAAGCCATGGATTGCCTGGGTAGTTTGCTGCTGCTGCTGATGATGGGTTTTCTGGAGTGAAAACGGGTAGCTTTAAAAGCATTGAGGGAGAAGGGGGGGCGCCGACTAACTGCAGTATTATAATCATCCGCTTTATTAAAATGCAATTAGCAACTCACTGGGTTAACAGATCAAAGGCATATCTCCACAAGAAGGGATGTGCAGGAAGAGGCGCCAAAAGTGTAGCACTGTTTATTACATAACGAACATAAAAAACGTAAGTAATGTCCTGTGGGCATGGCTACGCGTTTCAGAGCTTCCTGCTTACTCGTCAGCATTGTTTCCAGGGTGACCGGCATTTATTGTATAGCGTGAGTCCGCTCGAGGAATACAGGCCTGTGCTGTGCCTGCCGCGGGCGGAGATGCAGGGAGCCAGGAAGACGCAGAGGAATCCCCTTGATGACCGGAGCTGTCTGGTCTGGAAGTAAACTGGCCAATAGGAACGAGTTTTGGAGGCAAGGCCACGCCTCCTTCTCCACAAGAACACCGCTGTCAGTCCCACTGATGTCTCACGCAGCCACCAGGCTCTGTGGAAGGCTGTGGACGCACTGAAAAACAAACCAGGAAGTGCCAGTAACCACCCTGGAGTGCACAGGGGAGGCGTGTGGAAGTGACATCACGCGTATTGGCCTGTGGGCATGGCTACGCGTTTCAGAGCTTCCTGTTTATTCTTCAGCATTAGGATTGACCGCTGTGTTCTTGTGGAGATATATGCCTTTTTTGATCTGTTAACCCAGTGAGTCACCAATTGCTTTTTAATAAATTATATTATAATGCTACACTTAGTTGGCGCCCCCTTTTTGTTCCATTACCCCGGGGCTGCTTTCTACTCCGGGGTGGTTGCCCTATTAGCCCCCATTTAATCTAATGTTTGTAAAGGGGGGTTTAACTTTAAAGCCTGTTACAATGAATTCAATGTTTTCCCATTAGGTCCCCCAATTTATTTGATCCCCAAACACTCCACTTTTCCGTGTCGCTCCTCTCAGCATCCCCTCCCCCCCCCCCCCCCCCCCCGAATTTCCATTTGTAGTAATGAGCATTGTGGAAGTCCCTGACCTGATCACATTGCCGTAGAGGGCACGGCACCTTCTCAAAGCTCTTGGAGGTGGAGCCAGGGGAGTGGCCTGGGTTTTGGGGGCCGTCTTTGTGTGTGGGCACCTAGAGGTGGCTACACTTGGGCTCCTACAAGATGGAGGAGGAAAGTAGATTAGATTTATTTTTTTCCCTGATGAAGGTTTCGTATCACTTCAAAGGTTAATTATGCAAAAAATATCCTATAAAGAAAACTTGTAAAAGTACCACAAGTCCCAGCATTCTGCCGCAGTTTGCTTGGATTTGTACTTCCCCTCCCCCGCCTTTCTGACTTTGCTTCCACACTTCCTAAAAGGGAATGCAAAAACAGTTCCCTTTGTATCTGTTCAGGCTCTTGCGTTACCCATAGTGCCCAATGTTCAGACTTGGTTCTCTGGTATGGGGGGGTGAGACATTCCTGAGGACGCGGCTTTCTACCCCAGTGACCCCGCCCCATGTGCAGCAACGGAAGGACCCGCCGCAGTCCATTGACAACAACATACAGCAGAGGGCGCCAAACATTCTAAACAAAGGGCCAGTTTACTGTCCTTCAGACTGTAGGGGGGCCGGACTGGCTAGTGAGCGTAAAACATTTTTTACATAGGAGGAGGAATAGTGCCCCATCATTGGTGTCAGTGGGAGGAATAGTGCCCCATCATTGGTGTCAGTGGGAGGAATAGTGCCCCATCATTGGTGTCAGTAGGGGAAATAGTGCCCCGTCATTGGTGTCAGTGGGAGGAATAGTGCTCCATCATTGGTGTCAGTGGGAATAGTGCCCCATCATTGGTGTCAGTGGGAGGAATAGTGCCCCATCATTGATATCAGTGGGAGGAATAGTGTCCCATCACTGGTATCAGTGGGAGGAATAGTGGCCCATCATTGGGGTCAGTGGGAGGAATAGTGCCCCATCATTGGTGTCAGTGGGAGGAATAGTGCCCCATCATTGGTATCAGTGGGAGGAATAGTGGCCCATCATTGGTGCCAGTGGGAGGAATAGTGTCCCATCATTGGTGTCAGTGGGAGGAATAGTGGCACATCATTGGTGTCAGTGGGAGGAATAGTGGCCCATCATTGGTGTCAGTGGGAGGAATAGTGCCCCATCATTGGTATCAGTGGGAGGAATAGTGCCCCATCATTGGTGTCAGTGGGAGGAATAGTGCCCCATCATTGGTGTCAGTGGGAGGAATAGTGCCCCATCATTGGTATCAGTGGGAGGAATAGTGCCTCATCATTGGTGTCAGTGGGAGGAATAGTGCCCCATCATTGGTGTCAGTGGGAGGTATAGTGCCCCATCATTGGTGTCAGTGGGAGGAATAGTGCCCCGTCATTGGTTTCAGTGGGAGGAATAGTGCCCCGTCATTGGTGTCAGTGGGAGGAATAGTGCCCCATCATTGGTGTCAGTGGGAGGAATAGTGCCCCATCATTGGTATCAGTGGGAGGAATAGTGCCTCATCATTGGTGTCAGTGGGAGGAATAGTGCCCCATCATTGGTGTCAGTGGGAGGTATAGTGCCCCATCATTGGTGTCAGTGGGAGGAATAGTGCCCCATCATTGGTTTCAGTGGGAGGAATAGTGCCCCATCATTGGTGTCAGTGGGAGGAATAGTGCCCCATCATTGGTGTCAGTGGGAGGAATAGTGCCCCATCATTGGTGTCAGTGGGAGGAATAGTGCCCCATCATTGGTGTCAGTGGGAAGAATAGTGCCCCATCATTGGTGTCAGTGGGAGGAATAGTGCCCCATCATTGGTGTCAGTGGGAGGAATAGTGCCCCATCATTGGTGTCAGTGGGAGGAATAGTGCCCCATCATTGGTGTCAGTGGGAGGAATAGTGCCCCATCATTGGTGTCAGTGGGAGGAATAGTGCCCCATCATTGGTATCAGTGGGAGGAATAGTGCCTCATCATTGGTGTCAGTGGGAGGAATAGTGCCCCATCATTGGTGTCAGTGGGAGGTATAGTGCCCCATCATTGGTGTCAGTGGGAGGAATAGTGCCCCATCATTGGTGTCAGTAGGGGAAATAGTGCCCCGTCATTGGTGTCAGTGGGAGGAATAGTGCTCCATCATTGGTGTCAGTGGGAGGAATAGTGCCCCATCATTGGTGTCAGTGGGAGGAATAGTGCCCCATCATTGATATCAGTGGGAGGAATAGTGTCCTTCAGACTGTAGGGGGGCCGGACTGGCTAGTGAGCGTAAAACATTTTTTACATAGGAGGAGGAATAGTGCCCCATCATTGGTGTCAGTGGGAGGAATAGTGCCCCATCATTGGTGTCAGTGGAGGAATAGTGCCTCATCATTGGTGTCAGTGGGAGGAATAGTGCCCCATCATTGGTGTCAGTGGGAGGTATAGTGCCCCATCATTGGTGTCAGTGGGAGGAATAGTGCCCCATCATTGGTGTCAGTGGGAGGAATAGTGCCCCATCATTGGTGTCAGTGGGAGGGATAGTGCCCCATCATTGGTTCAGTGGGAGGAATAGTGCCCCATCATTGGTGTCAGTGGGAGGAATAGTGCCCCATCATTGGTGTCAGTGGGAAGATTGGGTCCTTATAATTGCAGTGGAAAGTACAGGGCCAGTAAAATGTAACCAAAGGGCCACATCTGGCCCACGGGCTGCAGTTCGGAGAGCACTGGTGCGGTTCAGCTTTATTCTTTTGGACAAGACCACCAACATTCCATGTAACTGACGCATTTCACCTGAAAAGGGCTTAGTTGTATCTCCGAAATTGGCCCAAACATGTTTTCTGTTCAGCCTGTATTTTGACAACTGGCCCAAACAATACCTGAATCTGATTGGATGCAGCCACTGTTCGGCCGCCAATCCTTTCGCCCTCCTCCTTCAATTCTCCAGTTAAGACGCCGTTGAGCAGGAGAGGGCTGACATGACCGCCCACTGTGATCGATCGCCAGAACCAGCCGGAACTCGCTTTGTGCTGAGCTGAAGACTAAACCCTTTCATGGTGAAATGCGTTAGCTGAGGAGGAGGGGTCTGAGCAGGCCCTTCTTTGTTCTTGTCTGGAACAATAAAGCTTTGCTAAATGCTGTTGTCACTGGACTGTGGGCGGTCCTACGGTTTGCTACACAAAGGTTCACAGAATGCAGATTTCTGTGATTGGACAAGAGGAGAGGATGGGCGGGGGGAAAAAAAGTTATTTTCTTTTCCTGGAGTTCCCCTTTTAATCGATCCCTTCCAGTAGTGACTATTATTGATCGATTCGTTCTTAAGAATGGCGATCTTTATGCTGAACGATCGTATGGTTTATAGGTGGCGGTTATCTGGTTTTTGTGCCCCTTGGCTCTGATTGGCTGTCATTTGTGGTGACTCCTCCCCCCCACCTCCGTGCTGCTATTCCCTCCCCCCCTGGTGGTAGTGGGGAGTCCATAGATGGATAATGTGTTCTCATCTCTGTACAGAACCGTGAAGCTGTCGTCGAGTCTCAATAAAGTTTTGAAATGTTTGTTTTTTTTCTTTCTTAACTTGTTCACTGCTGGTGAAGTGTCGGTTAATCTTTTTTTATAGCGATTGTTTTTCATTTTAATGTGAAATAATAAATGTTTTAAAATATTTCTTGTGTCTGTCTTCTTCTTTGTCAAATATAATGATCCGGTCCAAATAGCACCACACAGGGTTGGCCGCCATCCTCAGGGGGCGGGGCCTTGTATAGATCCGCCTCCTCCCTGCAGGCATAAGCAAACATCCAAGCTTTACTTGCGCCACTGTTTTTTTTCACTTTCAACAAACTTTATTAAAACCACCACATGGCAATTTTCACTTTGCAATTCCCACCAGACATGACCCTTCGTCAGTCATGGCTTCAATGTAGGGAGTCGGGTCTGATGGGAACAGCAATGTAAAAAAAAAAGCATTGCAGTGGTCTCAATAAAGTTTATTGAAAAAAAAAAAAAGGGGGGGTAATCTCTAGATATGAACTCTAGAGTTCAGACATTGTGGATACAGATATACACTATATTCCCAAAAGTATTGGGACGCCGGCCTTTACACACACATGAACTGGCCGTAGGTGTTTATCCCATCCTCTATACCAGGGGTCTCAAACTGGTGGCCCTCCAGCTGTTGCAAAACTACAAGTCCCATGAGGCATTGCAAGGCTGACAGCCCATGAGACATTACAAGCATGACTCCCACAGGCAGAGACTTGTAGTTTTGCAACAGCTGGAGGGCCGCCAGTTTGAGACCCCTGCTCTATACCAGTGGTGGTGAACCTCGGCACCCCAGACGTTTTGGAACTACATTTCCCATGATGCTCCACAACACAGCAGAGTGCATGAGCATCAGGGGAAATGTAGTTCCAAAACATCTGGGGTGCCAAGGTTTTCCCATGATGCTCCACTACACTGCAGAGTGCATGAGCATCATGGGAAATGTAGTTCCAAAACATCTGGGGTGCCAAGGTTCCCCATCACTGCTCTATATCGTTTATGAATGAATTAAACAGGATTGGTCCCAGGACAGAACCCTGGAGCGGACCCCACTCACCACTCCAGACCAGTCTGAGTACACGTTATTGGTCACCACCCTTTGGACACGCCCCTGTAACCATTTTTTTTATCCAAGAACAAGCCTCATGGTCCATGCCTACAGACCTCCGTTTATACATTATTATTATTATACAGGATTTATAGAGCGCCAGCAGTTTGCGCAGCGCTTTACAATGTAGAGGGGGAACAGCACAAATGACATTACAGAAGGAACAGGAGGACCCGGCTCGTGGAGCTTACAATCTAAAGGGAGGTGGAAGGTGGTACAAAAGGTAGCTAAAGGGGGTGGCTCAGGTACAGTTCTTAGGTAGGTGTGGGCAGGGCAGCCATCGGAAATTTTTGGCCTCCTTACACAGCTTTAGGCCTGGGTCCCTTACACAGTCCTCCCCCCCCCCCCCCCCCCCCGAGCCTGACCACCAACATTCCCCAGGGCTTGACCACGGGCCATCCTACTGAATCCGCACACCAGCCACCTCACCTGTACGCACTCAGCCCCCCTCAATCCTGTATATATGTCACCCCCCCCACACACACACACCTATATATATGTCACCCCCCACACACACACCTGTATATATGTCAGCCCCCCCCCACACACCTGTATATATGTCACCCCCACACACACACACCTGTATATTTTTTAGATTGTAAGCTCTAGCGAGCAGGGCCCTCTGATTCCTCTTGTACCAAATTGTTATGTAATTGTAATGTCTGCCTTTATTTTGTTAAGCGCTGCGCAAACTGTTGGCGCTATATAAATCCTGTATAATAATAATAATAATATATGTCACCCCCCACACACACACCTGTATATATGTCAGCCCCCCCACCCCCCCCCATCCCCCCCCCCCCCCCCACACACACACCTGTATATATGTCACCCCCCCCCCCACACACACACCTGTATATATGTCACCACCCCCCCACACACCTGTATATATGTCACCCCCCCCACACACCTGTATATATGTCACCCCCCCCCCCCCACACACACACACACACACACCTGTATATATGTCACCCCCTACACACACACCTATATATATGTCACCCCCCCCCCCACACACACCCCCTCCCCCCCCCCCCCACACACACACACCTATATATATGTCACCCCCCCCCCCCACACACACACACACACACCTATATATATGTCACCCCCCCCCCCACACACACACCTGTATATATGTCCCCCCCCCCCCACACACACACCTGTATATATGTCAGCCCCCCCACACACACACCTGTATATATGTCAGCCCCCCCCCACACACACACCTGTATATATGTCAGCCCCCCCACACACACACCTGTATATATGTCAGCCCCCCCACACACACACCTGTATATATGTCACCACCCCCCCCACACACCTGTATATATGTCACACACCCCCCCCACACACCTGTATATATGTCACCCCCCACACACACACCTGTATATATGTCACCCCCCACACACACACCTGTATATATGTCACCCCCCACACGCCTGTATATATGTCACCCCCTACACACACACACCTGTATATATGTCACCCCTACACACACACACACACCTGTATATATGTCACCCCCCCCCACACACACACCTGTATATATGTCACCACCCCCCCCCCCACACACACACACACCTGTATATATGTCACCCCCTACACACACACACACACACACCTGTATATATGTCACCCCCCCCCCCCCCACACACACCTGTATATATGTCACGTCACCCCCCCACACACACACACACACACACACACCTATATATATGTCACCCCCCCCCCCCCACACACACACACCTGTATATATGTCACCCCCCCCCACACACACCTATATATATGTCACACACACACACACACCTGTATATATGTCAGCCCCCCCACACACACACCTGTATATATGTCACCCCCCCACACACACACCTGTATATATGTCAGCCCCCCCACACACACACCTGTATATATGTCACCACCCCCCCACACACCTGTATATATGTCACCCCCCCACACACACACCTGTATATATGTCACCCCCCACACGCCTGTATATATGTCACCCCCCCCCCCACACACACACACACACACCTGTATATATGTCACCCCTACACACACACCTATATATATGTCACCCCCTACACACACACACACACCTGTATATATGTCACCCCCCCCCCCCACACACACCTGTATATATGTCACCCCCCCCCCCCCACACACACACACACACCTATATATATGTCACCCCCCCCCCCCACACACACACACACCTGTATATATGTCACCCCCCCACACACACACACACACACACACACACACACACCTATATATATGTCACACACACACACACACACACACCTGTATATATGTCAGCCCCCCCCCACACACCTGTATATATGTCACCCCCTACACACACACCTGTATATATGTCCCCCCCCCACACACCTGTATATATGTCACCCCCCACACACACACACCTGTATATATGTCACCCCCCACACACACACCTGTATATATGTCACCCCCCACACACCTGTATATATGTCACCCCCTACACACACACCTGTATATATGTCACCCCCCCCCCCCCCCACACACACACACACACACACCTGTATATATGTCGCCCCCACACACCTGTATATATGTCAGCCCCCCACGCACCTGTATATATGTCACCCCCCACACACCTGTATATATGTCAGCCCCCCCTCAATCCCGTATATATGTCAGCCCCCCATGCACCTGTATATATGTCAGCCCCCCCTCAATCCTGTATATATGTCAGCCCCCCCTCAATCCTGTATATATGTCAGCCCCCCCCCCCTCAATCCTGTATATATGTCAGCCCCCCCCTCAATCCTGTATATATGTCAGCCCCCCACGCACCTGTATATATGTCAGCCCCCCCTCAATCCTGTATATATATCAGCCCCCCCCTCAATCCTGTATATATGTCAGCCCCCCCACACACCTGTATATATGTCACCCCCCACACACCTGTATATATGTCACCCCCCCCCCACACACACACACACACCTGTATATATGTCAGCCCCCCCCCCCCCACACACACACACACACACACACACACACACCTGTATATATGTTAGCCCCCCACGCACCTGTATATATGTCACCACCCATGCACCTGTATATATGTCAGCCCCCCCACACACCTGTATATATGTTAGCCCCCCACGCACCTGTATATATGTCAGCACCCCACCCCCCCTACACACCTGTGTGTGTGTGTGTGTGTGTGTGTATATATATATATATATATATATATATGTATATGTCAATCCCCCCCCACACCTGTATATATGTCAGCCCCCCCCCCACACCTGTATATATGTCAGCACCCCACCCCCACACACCTGTATATATATATCAGCCCCCCCCCACACACCTGTATATATGTCAGCACCCCACCCCCACACACCTGTATATATATCAGCCCCCCCCCCCCCCCCCACACACACCTGTATATATGTCAGCGCCCCCCCCCCCCCCCACACACACACACACACACACACACACACACACACACACACCTGTATATATGTCACCCCCCCACACACACCTGTATATATGTCAGCGCCCCCCCCCCCCCCCCCCCCCCCCGCACACACCTGTATATATGTCACCCCCCCCACACACCTGTATATATGCCAGCCCCTCACATACACAAACCTGTAAACACATAAGGCTCTGGCCCCTCCCTGTACACAAACAGCCCCCCCCTCCTATTCCCTCACAACCCCTACTTGAAAAGAAGGTCTTCCTACCTGGTCCCAGCCCGTTTTCACAAAGCTGACATGTTGCTGAGAAGCGCAGTACAAATCACACGAGGGGTGCACATACACATAGTAGCCAGAGATGGCAGTAAAGAGCTCGATGTGTGAGCTCAATGACCCTAGAACTGCAGAAGCTGTGAGATCGTTTCTGTAATGCACAGCACGGCTCCCCTTCACCTGTCCTGCCTTCTTCTGGCCCGGGCGGGCCCCTGGGGCCCTTTACAGTTGTAATGGCTGTAACCCCCTGATGGCGGCCCTGGGTGTGGGATTGGTTTCCCTGAATAAATTAGTTTTCAGGGATCTCCTAAAGGTGGACAGGGTAGGGGCTGACCGGACATACAGGGGCAGAGAGTTCCAGAGGATGGGAGAGGCTCTGGAGAAGTCCTGAAGGCGAGCATGGGAGGAGGTAACAAGGGAGCTAGAGAGCAGGAGGTCCTGGGAGGAGCGGAGGGGACGATTTGGGCGATATCTGTAGATGAGGTTGGTGATGTAGCTGTGATGTTGTGGATGGCTTTGTATGTTGTGGTTAGTATTTTCAATTTTATACAGTGGGGGAGGGGAAGCCAGTGAAGGGATTGGCAGAGAGGGGCGGCAGTCACGGATTGGTTAGTGAGGTGTGTTATTCTAGCAGCAGAATTCATAATAGACTGAAGGTGGGAGGAGCCTGTGTAAAGGTCGGCCAGTGAGGAGAGAGTTGCAGTATTTGAGGAGGGAACTAACCGAGGGGTGAATAAGTTATTTTGTGGTGTCATTAGTCAGGAAGGGTGGAATTCTGGAGATGTTGCGGAGGTGAAGGTGGCAGGATTTAGCCAGTGATTGGATGTGAGGGCTGAAGGAGAGGTCAGAGTCTAGGGTTACACCCGGCACCCTGGCATGTGTGGAGGGACCAATGGTTGTGCCATTGATCTTAGTGGTAAAGTCATGGGGAGGAGGAAATATTACAAGCTCAGATTGAGTTTGAGGAAGTGGTGTGACATCCATACGGATATATCATTCAGTAAGTTTGTGATACGCGAGGAGATCGAGGGGGTGAGTTGATTAAACATCTACGGGGGGCTGTATCAAATGCTTTCGCAAAATCTAGATACACCACATCCGTTATCTAGATCAGGGGTCTCCAAACTTTTCACATAAAGGGCCTGTTTATTGTTCTTCAGACTTTAGGAGGGCCGGATTGTGGCCAGCGGGGGCAGAAAATGTTCCGAGTCTAGCATCAATGAGAATAAATATGGCCTCAGGGTTGGTGGTTTGTAGTAGGAGGAGTAGTGACACTATTAGTAGGATGAATGGTATACCATCATTGGTATCAGTGTCGCAAATAGTGACCCCCTTTTGGTGTCAGTTGGAGGAATAGTGCCTCATATCAGTGGGAGGAATAGTGTCCAAATGGCCGGATAAAGGCTAGAAAAGACCACATCTGGTCCTTGGGCCGTGAGAATGTGCATCATTTTGAAGGGTGCCTTGAGAATGTCCATAATTTTAAAGGGTGCCTTGAGACTGTCCATAACTTTAAAGGGTGCCTTGAGACTGTCCATAATTTTAAAGGGCCCCTTTTACATTTGGCCAAAATTTTGATGGGTGCCTTAAGACTAGTTATGGACATTCTCAAGGCGCTCTTTAAATTTATGGACATCCTCAAGGCGCCCTTAAAAGGCCTTGAGACTATCCATAATTATAAAGGGTGCCTTGAGAATCTCCATAATTTTAAAGGGCACCTGGAGAATGTTCATAATTTTGAAGGGTGCCTTGAGAATATCCATAATTTTGAAGGGTGCCTTGAAAATGTCCATAATTATAAAGGGTACCTTGAGACTATCCATAAATTTAAAGGGTGCCTTGAGACTGTCCATAATTATAAAGGGTGCCTTGAGACTATCCATAATTATAAAGGGTGCCTTGAGAATGTCCATAATTTTAAAGGGCACCTTGAGAATTTTCATAATTTTGAAGGGTGCCTTGAGAATGTCCATAATTTTGAAGGGTGCTTTGAGACTATCCATAATTATAAAGGTTGCTTTGAGAATGTCCATAATTATAAAGGGTGCCTTGAGAATGTCCATAATTTTAAAGGGTGCCTTGAGAATGTCCATAACTTTAAAGGGCCATAATTTTGAAGGGTGGCTTGAGAATGTCCATAACTTTGAAGGGTGCCTTGAAAATGTCCATAACTTTGAAGGGTGCCTTGAAAATGTCCATAATTATAAAGGGTGCCTTGAGAATGTCCGTCATTTTAAAGGGTGCCTTGAGACTATCCATAATTTTAAAGGACACCTTGAGAATGTTCATAATTTTAAAGGGTGCCTTGAGACTATCCATAATTTTGAAGGGTGCCTTGAGAATCTCCATAATTTTAAAGGGCACCTGGAGAATGTTCATAATTTTGAAGGGTGCCTTGAGAATATCCATAATTTTGAAGGGTGCCTTGAAAATGTCCATAATTATAAAGGGTACCTTGAGACTATCCATAAATTTAAAGGGTGCCTTGAGACTATCCATAATTATAAAGGGTGCCTTGAGAATGTCCATAATTTTAAAGGGCACCTTGAGAATTTTCATAATTTTGAAGGGTGCCTTGAGAATGTCCATAATTTTGAAGGGTGCTTTGAGACTATCCATAATTATAAAGGTTGCTTTGAGAATGTCCATAATTATAAAGGGTGCCTTGAGAATGTCCATAATTTTAAAGGGTGCCTTGAGAATGTCCATAACTTTAAAGGGCCATAATTTTGAAGGGTGGCTTGAGAATGTCCATAACTTTGAAGGGTGCCTTGAAAATGTCCATAACTTTGAAGGGTGCCTTGAAAATGTCCATAATTATAAAGGGTGCCTTGAGAATGTCCGTCATTTTAAAGGGTGCCTTGAGACTATCCATAACTTTAAAGGGTGCCTTGAGACTATCCATAATTTTAAAGGACACCTTAAGAATGTTCATAATTTTAAAGGGTGCATTGAGACTATCCATAATTTTGAAGGGTGCCTTGAGAATGTCCATCATTTTGAAGGGTGCCTTGAGAATGTCCATCATTTTGAAGGGTGCCTTGAGAATGTCCATCATTTTGAAGGGTGCCTTGAGAATGTCCATCATTTGGAAGGGTGCATTGAGAATGTCCATCATTTGGAAGGGTGCCTTGAGAATGTCCATCATTTTGAAGGGTGGCTTGAGAATGTCCATAATTTTGAAGGGTGTCTTGAAAATGTCCATAATTATAAAAGGTGCCTTGAGAATGTCCATAACTTAAAAGGGCACCTGGAGAATGTTCATAAATTTGAAGGGTGCCTTGAGACTATCCATAATTTTAAAGGACACCTTGAGAATGTCCATAATTTTAAAGGGTGCCTTGAGACTATCCATAATTTTAAAGGGTGCCTTGAGAATGTCCATAACTTTAAAGGGTACCTGGAGAATGTCCATCATTTTGAAGGGTGGCTTGAGAATGTCCATAATTTTGAAGGGTGCCTTGAGAATGTCCATAACTTTAAAGGGTGCCTTGAGACTATTCATAATTATAAAGGACACCTGGAGAATGTTCATAATTTTGATGGGTGCCTTGACTGAAAAAAGGTTGAGAAACACTGGTGTAGATATTGAGATCTATTCATGGGCCTTACTGAAATCTTTCTAGCCCAGTTCTAAATGTGGGGGGGAGAGGAAGCGAGGCATCCGCCATCGTTCTACTCATGTGCAATCTCCCCCCCCCCCCCCCCTCCCCCACACACCCCTCTATTGGTGATGGATGGCGCCCCCTGTCTGCACCTTGTTTTCTGTCAGGGATGGTTTTGCTGAAAAGCCTCTAAACTGACAGATTTTCAGCTGAATTTTAGAAATAACATTTCCCCGTTTTAGACATTTGAAACTCATTCCCAGAGACAGTTTTCTTCTGAACACGAATGGAAATGTCAGGATTAATATGTTTCCAAATGTTACTCATCCGTGTCTCGTCTCTTCATTTAGAAATGATACTTTCTGGCATTTTACATTTTTAAATAGGTATTAAAAAAAATGTAATAAAGACATTGAAGTCTCTGCGATCGGATCACTGAAGTCAGCTGTGACGTCTTCATATCATCTCCAAAGTTGTTTTCAGTCTAATTCTGCAGCTTTCATTATAATAATCTCTGCCGATCCCGCCATAAAGGCCCTTCCTGTTGTGGGGTGACAGCACTTGTCTTCACTCCCCATCTGCTGTCACCCCGTCACATGTTCATGGAGGATTATACAAGCAGCCCGACCACACATTGCTCAGACATGGAGCATCATTGGAACTATGAGGAAGCGAATATCAGATCAATAATGTACAGCAGACACTGGAACAAGTGCATGTGCACAGGAAGTAGCTAAAATAATACCCCTTACATTGGTGATCCGTGAGAAGAATGTTCCTTACATTGGTGATCAGTGAGAAGAATGTTCCTTACATTGGTGATCAGTGAGAAGAATGTTCCTTACATTGGTGATCAGTGAGAAGAATGTTCCTTACATTGGTGATCAGTGGGAATAATGTTCCTTACATTGGTGATCAGTGAGAAGAATGTTCCTTACATTGGTGATCAGTGAGAAGAATGTTCCTTACATTGGTGATCAGTGAGAAGAATGTTCCTTACATTGGTGATCAGTGAGAAGAATGTTCCTTACATTGGTGATCAGTGAGAAGAATGTTCCTTACATTGGTGATCAGTGGGAAGAATGTTCCTTACATTGGTGATCAGTGGGAAGAATGTTCCTTACATTGGTGATCAGTGGGAAGAATGTTCCTTACATTGGTGATCAGTGAGAAGAATGTTCCTTACATTGGTGATCAGTGAGAAGAATGTTCCTTACATTGGTGATCAGTGAGAAGAATGCTCCTTACATTGGTGATCAGTGGGAAGAATGTTCCTTACATTGGTGATCAGTGAGAAGAATGTTCCTTACATTGGTGATCAGTGAGAAGAATGTTTCTTACATTGGTGATCAGTGGGAAGAATGTTCCTTACATTGGTGATCAGTGAGAAGAATGTTCCTTACATTGGTGATCAGTGAGAAGAATGTTCCTTACATTGGTGATCAGTGGGAAGAATGTTCATTACATTGGTCATCAGTGAGAAGAATGTTCCTTACATTGGTGATCAGTGGGAAGAATGTTCCTTACATTGGTGATCAGTGGGAAGAATGTTCCTTACATTGGTGATCAGTGGGAAGAATGTTCCTTACATTGGTGATCAGTGAGAAGAATGTCCCTTACTTTGGTGATCAGTGAGAAGAATGTTCCTTACATTGGTGATCAGTGGGAAGAATGTTCCTTACATTGGTGATCAGTAAGAAGAATGTTCCTTACATTGGTGATCAGTGGGAAGAATGTTCCTTACATTGGTGATCAGTGAGAAGAATGTTCCTTACATTGGTGATCAGTGAGAAGAATGTTCCTTACATTGGTGATCAGTAAGAAGAATGTTCCTTACATTGGTGATCAGTGGGAAGAATGTTCCTTACATTGGTGATCAGTGAGAAGAATGTTCCTTACATTGGTGATCAGTGGGAAGAATGTTCCTTACATTGGTGATCAGTGAGAAGAATGTTCCTTACATTGGTGATCAGTGAGAAGAATGTTCCTTACATTGGTGATCAGTGAGAAGAATGTCCCTTACATTGGTGATCAGTGAGAAGAATGTCCCTTACATTGGTGATCAGTGAGAAGAATGTTCCTTACATTGGTGATCAGTGAGAAGAATGTTCCTCACATTGGTGATCAGTGAGAAGAATGTTCCTTACATTGGTGATCAGTGGGAAGAATGTTCCTTACATTGGTGATCAGTGAGAAGAATGTTCCTTACATTGGTGATCAGTGGGAAGAACGTCCCTTACATTGGTGATCAGTGGGAAGAATGTATCCTTACATTGGTGATCAGTGAGAAGAATGTTCCTTACATTGGTGATCAGTGGGAAGAACGTCCCTTACATTGGTGATCGGTGAGAAGAATGTTCCTTACATTGGTGATCAGTGAGAAGAATGTCCCTTACATTGGTGATCAGTGAGAAGAATGTCCCTTACATTGGTGATCAGTGAGAAGAATGTTCCTTACATTGGTGATCAGTGAGAAGAATGTTCCTCACATTGGTGATCAGTGAGAAGAATGTTCCTTACATTGGTGATCAGTGGGAAGAATGTTCCTTACATTGGTGATCAGTGAGAAGAATGTTCCTTACATTGGTGATCAGTGGGAAGAACGTCCCTTACATTGGTGATCAGTGGGAAGAATGTTCCTTACATTGGTGATCAGTGAGAAGAATGTTCCTTACATTGGTGATCAGAATGTTCCTTACATTGGTGATCAGTGAGAAGAATGTTCCTTACATTGGTGATCAGTGGGAAGAATGTTCCTTACATTGGTGATCAGTGAGAAGAATGTTCCTTACATTGGTGATCAGTGAGAAGAATGTTCCTTACATTGGTGATCAGTGAGAAGAATGTTCCTTACATTGGTGATCAGTGAGAAGAATGTTCCTTACATTGGTGATCAGTGAGAAGAATGTCCCTTACATTGGTGATCAGTGAGAAGAATGTCCCTTACATTGGTGATCAGTGAGAAGAATGTTCCTTACATTGGTGATCAGTGAGAAGAATGTTCCTCACATTGGTGATCAGTGAGAAGAATGTTCCTTACATTGGTGATCAGTGGGAAGAATGTTCCTTACATTGGTGATCAGTGAGAAGAATGTTCCTTACATTGGTGATCAGTGGGAAGAATGTTCCTTACATTGGTGATCAGTGAGAAGAATGTTCCTTACATTGGTGATCAGAATGTTCCTTACATTGGTGATCAGTGAGAAGAATGTTCCTTACATTGGTGATCAGTGGGAAGAATGTTCCTTACATTGGTGATCAGTGAGAAGAATGTTCCTTACATTGGTGATCAGTGAGAAGAATGTTCCTTACATTGGTGATCAGTGGGAAGAATGTTCCTTACATTGGTGATCAGTGGGAAGAATGTCCCTTACATTGGTGATCAGTGATTGGTGCCCCCCAAAGCACCTTGTCCCCATGTTGATGAGGACAAGGGCCTCGTCCCCACAACCCTGTCTATTGGTTGTGGGGGTCTGCGGGCGGGGGGCTTATCGGAATCTGGAAGCCCCCTTTAACAAGGGGACCCCCAGATCCTGCCCCCCCCCTGTGTGAAATGGTAAGGGGGTACAAAAGTACCCCTACCATTTCACCAAAAAAGTGACAAAAATTGTAAAAATGACAGGAGACGGTCTTTGACAATTCCTTTATTAAAAATCTTCTTTCTTCTGGTCTTCCTTCTTCCTTTCTTCATCCTTCGGTTTCTTCATCTTCTCCTTCCGGCATCTTCTTCCATCTTCTTCTTCCATCTTCTTCTTCCTCCGATCCGCTTTTTCTTGCTCTGGTCTTCTCCTCCGGCATCTTCTTCCATGGCGTCGGCATCTCTTCTTGGGCCGCTCCTCGCAATGGGAGGCTCCCGCTGTGTGAGGCTTCGCTCCGTCTGACAGGTCTTTTATAACGGAGGGCGGGGCCACCTGGTGACCTGGTGCCAGCCATAGGGAATTCCCCATGCGTCAGAGGGGGCGGGGTCACCAGGTGGCCCCGCCCTTTGTTATAAAAGACCTGTCAGACGCAGCGAAGCCTCACACAGCGGGAGCCTCCCATTGCGCGGAGCGGCCCAGAAGAGACACCGACGCCGTGGAAGAAGATGCCGGACGAGAAGACCAGAGCAAGAAGAAGCGGATCGGAGGAAGAAGAAGATGGAAGAAGAAGATGGAAGAAGATGCCGGAAGGAGAAGATGAAGAAACCGAAGGATGAAGAAAGGAAGAAGAAGAAAGGAGATTTTAATAAAGGAATTGTCAAAGACCGTCTCCTGTAACTTTTTTAGTGAAATGGTAGGGGTTTTGTACCCCCTTACCATTTCACACGGGGGGGGGCGGGATCTGGGGGTCCCCTTGTTAAAGGGGCTTCCAGATTCCGATAAGCCCCCCCCGCCCGCAGACCCCCACAACCAATGGCCATGGTTTTGGTGAAGAGGCCCTTGTCCTCATCAACATGGGGACATGGTGCTTTGGGGGGGACCCCAAAGCACCCTCCCAATGTTGAGGGCATGTGGCCTGGTACGGTTCAGGAGGGAGGGGGGGGCGCTCTTGTCCCCCTCTCTTTTCCTGCGGCCTGCCAGGTTGCGTGCTCGGATAAGGGTCTGGTATGGATTTTGAGGGGGACCCCACGCCATTTTTTTTTTTGGCCGGGGTTCCCCTTAATATTCATAGCAGACCTGAAGGGCCTGGTAATTGAATTTGGTGGGACCCCCACGCTTTTTTAGCCGCAGATGGCTGCCTTAGATGACACAACAGGCCAGAAGGGTAAAGGTGTTTTAATGTGATACTGCAATGCTGTACTAACAGCACGCACACACTAATCCCCAGAATCACAGCACAGATAATGTCAGCAGTCAGCAGCACTGCAGAATGGATCACAGCACATAACATCACTGACACGCTGGAACACAATATACGAGGCCTGCCGGCGCGGCAGCCTTATATAATGTGGGGCGTGTACTAAACCCCCTGAGCTATAATTGCTCTCCTCGCTGCTGGCTCTATTCTTGGCCAAGCATGCGGGTCACAGTGCATGCTTGGCCAATCATCAGCCAGCAATGCACTGCGACTGGCGCAGTGCATTGCGGGCCGCTCGCATCACACGAATTTGATGTGAGCGGCCCAAATAGTTCTGGGCTCGCCGAGCGGGCGAACATGGGTTCAAATCGAACACAGGGCTCATCCCTATTGGTGATCAGTGGGAAGAATGTTCCCTCCCTCGGCTGATACTTTGTACTGCGCCATGGGAGATGAAGGCGCTATATAGATGAATATATGGACGGCGCCTCTATGAATGTACGTGGTGGTGGCGCCTCTATGAATGTACATGGCAGTGGCGCCTCTATGAATGTACGTGGCGGTGGCGCCTCTATGAATGTACGTGGCGGTGGCGCCTCTATGAATGTACGTGGCGGTGGCGCCTCTATGAATGTACGTGGCGGTGCCTCTATGAATGTACATGGCGGTGGCGCCTCTATGAATGTACATGGCGGTGGCGCCTCTATGAATGTACATGGCGGTGGCGCCTCTATGAATGTACATGGCGGTGGCGCCTCTATGAATGTACGTGGCGGTGGCGCCTCTATGAATGTACGTGGCGGTGGTGCCTCTATGAATGTACGTGGCGGTGGCGCCTCTATGAATGTACGTGGCGGTGGCGCCTCTATGAATGTACGTGGCGGTGGCGCCTCTATGAATGTACGTGGCGGTGGCGCCTCTATGAATGTACGTGGCGGTGCCTCTATGAATGTACATGGCGGTGGCGCCTCTATGAATGTATGTGGCGGTGGCGCCTCTATGAATGTACGTGGCGGTGCCTCTATGAATGTACATGGCGGTGGCGCCTCTATGAATGTATGTGGCGGTGGCGCCTCTATGAATGTACGTGGCGGTGGCGCCTCTATGAATGTACGTGGCGGTGGCGCCTCTATGAATGTACGTGGCGGTGGCGCCTCTATGAATGTACGTGGCGGTGGTGCCTCTATGAATGTACGTGGCGGTGGCGCCTCTATGAATGTACGTGGCGGTGGCGCCTCTATGAATGTACGTGGCGGTGTCGGTATTTGCGGCGTGTGATATTTTTATTTCCCCGGCTTCTCTGCGATAAGCGGAATAAGTATCTCCCGTCACAAATGCCGCCTTTTCAATTCAGCCCAGAAATGGGAACTTAATGGAATGGCGCCATTACTTAGCGGAAGCTTAATAGACCAGAAAGCCTTTTAATTTAAAGTTGTCGCTGTAATTTGTTCTGCTTCTTCGCATTCAAAAGGGAAACATAAAAGGGAGTCGGGAGATTTCCATGAAGACGGATTACCCCCCCCCCCCCCCCCGTTTGCCCGGGAAAGGCTGGTAACCCTTCGAGTCGCAGTTACGCCGAGCGCGGCGCAGCACATCCCGCTGGAAGCGCACGCCATTAACTTCACAGCGTTTCCGTTTTATTGTCCTCAGTTCCGCTTCCCTGAACTTTATTAGAAATTTACAAAATGGAGCTTGTTTACTGCGCCCGTTACCTAAACCTCCAGCGAAACCGCGAAAGGAATTTTATAGATTTTTTTTTTTGTTTGTTTGCTTTTAAATACATGTGTGAGAGGAGAGTTTTATTTCCAAGTCATAAAATATATATATATATATATATATACATACAATGCACAGTGCCTTGAAAAAGTATTCATACCCCTTGAAATTTCCCACATTTTCTCAGGTTACAACCAAAAAAACTTAAATATATTTGATTGGGATTTTATGTGATAGACCAACACCAAGAGGAAGGAAAATGATAAATGATACAAATAAATATGTGGCGCGAAAATGGATGAAAATGCTGCCCCTCCCCCCCAAAAAAAATCACGCCCACCAAAAGCCCCCTACATTCATTATTTTATTTTATGACAATTAAAACAAAAATTGCATTTATTAGGAAGTCAGATTTACATGGTGGTGGGGTTCAGACAGAGGCGGTGGTGGTAGGGGGGGGGGGGGAGGGTTAGACACAGACAGAGGTTATAGGAAGGGGGGTTAGACACAGGCAGGGGTAGTAGGGAGGTTAGAGACAGACAGAGGTTATAGGGAGGGGGTTATACACAGATAGGGGTAGTAGGGGGTTAGACACTGACAGAGGTGGTATGGGGGCTAGACACAGGCAGGGGTGGTAGGGGGGTTAGACACAGACAGGGGTGGTAGGGGGGTGAGACATAGGCAGGGGCGAAAGGGAGGGGGTTAGACACTGACAGGGGTGGTAGGGGGGTTAGACACAGGCAGGGGTGGTAGGGGGGGTGAGACATAGGCAGGGGCGATAGGGAGGGGGGTTAGACACTGACAGGGGTGGTAGGGGGGGGTGAGACATAGGCAGGGGCGATAGGGAGGCGGTTAGACACAGATAGGGGTAGTAGGGGGGTTAGACACAGACAGGGGTGGTAGGGGGGGTTAGACACGGGTAGGGGGGGTTAGACACAGACAGGGGTGGTAGGGGGGGGGGTTAGACACAGGTAGGGGAGTTAGACACAGACAGGGGTGGTAGGGAGGTTAGACACGGGTAGGTGAGGTTAGACACAGGCAGGGGCGATAGGGAGGGGGTTAGACACAGGCAGGGGCGATAGGGAGGGGGTTAGACACTGACAGGGGTGGTGGGGATTAGTGGCGCTGGCACTTACTTTCTCTCAGTGTCAGCCACGCCTATAGCGAGAATTCTCTTTCATCATGGGGTCTCTGCTCAGCGGAAAGCTCCTCCCCCTTTACGCTGTTGGCCGTCAGCCTGTCAGCTGACTTTTTCTTGTCAGCAGCAATGGAGGGGAGAGGATGGGCGGGCGGCCAGCTGTGTGGGTATGGCAGTGAGTTCTCTGCCATTACCTCTAATAGCAGCGGCGCTGGGCCATCCACACAGTGGGATAAGTAGAGGAGCAGAGCGGGTGGGCGGAGCAGAGCCTGATCGGGCGGAACCACTGTCTTCTTGGGCGCAGTGTGCCGCCCCTCAGAACCTGCCGCCCGGGACCAGAGACGGCCCTGACTCTGATACCCCTAACTAAGATCTAGAGGAACCAATTGCCTTCAGAAGTCACCTAATTAGTAAATAGAGTCCACCTGTGTGTCATTTAATCTCAGTATAAATACAGCTGTTCTGTGAAGCCCTCAGAGGTTTGTTAGAGAACCTTAGTGAACAAACAGCATCATGAAGGCCAAGGAACACACCAGACAGGTCAGGGATAAAGTTGTGGAGAAGTATAAAGCAGGGATAGGTTATAAGAAAATATTCCAAACTTTGACCATCTCACAGAGCTCTGTTCAATCCATCATCGGAAAATGGAAAGAGTATGGCACAACTGCAAACCTACCAAGACATGGCCGTCCACCTAAACTGACCGGGCCGGGCAAGGAGAGCATTCATCAGAGAAGAGCCAAGAGGCCCATGGTAACTCTGGAGGAGCTGCAGAGATCCACAGCTCAGGGGGGAGAGTCTGTCCACAGGACAACTATTAGTCGTGTTCTCCACAAATCTGCCCTTTATGGAAGAGTGACAAGAAGAAAGACATTGGAGAAAGAAAGTCATAAGAAGTCCTGTTTGTAGTTTGTGAGTAGGGATGAGCCGAACACCCCCCCGTTCGGCTCGCACCAGAACCCGCGAACGGACCTAAAGTCCGTGCGAGCTTTAGAACCCTATTAGTTATAATGGATGCGAACGTTCGAAATCAAAAGTGCTAATTTTAAAGGCTAATATGCATGTTATTGTCATAAAAAGTGTTTGGGGACCTGGGTCCTGGCCCAGGGGACATGTATCAAGGCAAATTTTTTTTTTAAAAAGGCCGTTTTTTCAGGAGCAGTGATTTTAATAATGCTTAAATTGAAACAATAAAAGTGTAATATTCCTTTAAATTTCGTACCTGGGGGGTGTCTATAGTATGCATGTAAAGGGGCGCATGTTTCCCGTATTTAGAACTGTCTCTGCAAAAAGTGTCATTTTTGCAGAAAAGAAAGCTATTTAAAATCACTCGCGGCTAATGTGTATTGTCGGCTCCCGTAATACAGAGAACAGTCATTCATTGAAATTCATTCATAAAAAAAAAGTCATTCATAAAAAATAAAAAAAATAAAGCGTGGGGGTCCCCCCAAATTCAATAACCAGGCCCTTCAGGTCTGGGATGGATATTAAGGGGAACCCCAGACTAAAAAAAAATGGCGTAGGGTCCCCCTCAAAATCCATACCAGACCCTTATCCGAGCACGCAACCTGGCAGGCCGCAGGAAAAGAGGGGGGGACGAGAGCGCCCCCCCCGCCTGAACCGTACCAGGCCACATGCCCTCAACATTGGGAGGATGCTTTGGGGGTCTGAGACCCCCAAAGCACCTTGTCCCCATGTTGATGAGGACAAGGGTCTCGTCCCCACAACCCTGGCCATTGGTTGTGGGGGTCTGCGGGCGGGGGGCTTATCGGAATCTGGAAGCCCCCTTTAACAAGGGGACCCCCAGATCCCGCCCCCCCCCGTGTGAAATGGTAAGGGGGTACAAAAGTTCCCCTACCATTTCACCAAAAAAGTGTCAAAAATGGTAAAAATGACAGGAGACGGTCTTTGACAATTCCTTTATTAAAATCTTCTTTCTTCTTTCTTCATCCTTCGGTTTCTTCATCTTCTCCTTCCGTCATCTTCTTCCACCTTCTTCTTCCATTTTCTTCTTCCTCCGTTCCGCTTCTTCTTGCGCTGGTCTTCTCGTCCTTCTCGTCCGGCATCTTCTTCCATGGCGTCGGCATCTGTTCTTCTGTCGGGCCGCTCCTCGCAATGGGAGGCTCCCGCTGTGTGAGGCTTCGCTCCGTCTGACAGGTCTTTTATAACGGAGGACACCTGGTTACCCCGCCCCCCTCTGACGTCATGGGGAAAGCCATAGGGAAGTCCCCATGACGTCCCCGTGCGTCAGAGGGGGCGGGGTTACCAGGTGCCTTCGTTATAAAAGACCTGTCAGACGGAGCGGAGCCTCACACAGCGGGAGCCTCCCATTGCGAGGAGCGGCCCAAGTAGAGACACCGACACCGACGCCGATGGAAGAAGATGCCGGACGAGAAGGACGAGAAGACCAGCGCAAGAAGAAGCGGAACGGAGGAAGAAGATGATGTAAGAAGAAGATGAAGAAACCGAAGGATGAAGAAAGGAAGACCAGAAGAAAGAAGATGAAAGAAGATTTTAATAAAGGAATTGTCAAAGACCATCTCCTGTCATTTTTACAATTTTTGACACTTTTTTGGTGAAATGGTAGGGGTACTTTTGTACCCCCTTACCATTTCACACAGGGGGGGGCCGGGATCTGGGGGTCCCCTTGTTGAAAGGGGGCTTCCAGATTCCGATAAGCCCCCCGCCCGCAGACCCCCACAACCACCGGGCACGGTTGTGGGGACGAGGCCCTTGTCCTCATCAACATGGGGACAAGGTGCTTTGGGGGTCTCAGACCCCCAAAGCATCCTCCCAATGTTGAGGGCATGTGGCCTGGTACGGTTCAGGCGGGAGGGGGGGGGGGGGGCGCTCTCGTCCCCCCCCCTCTTTTCCTGAGGGGGACCCTACGCCATTTTTTTTTTTTTTGGGCTGGGGTTCCCCTTAATATCCATCCCAGACCTGAAGGGCCTGGTTATTGAATTAGGGGGGACCCCCACGCTTTTTTTTTTGTTTTTTATCAATGAATGACAGTTCTCTGTGTTACAGGAGCCATCAATTCATTAGCCGCGAGTGCTTTTAAATAGCTTTTTTCCTGCAAAAATGACACTTTTTGCAGGGACAGTTCCCCAGAATCATAGCAGATAATGTCAGCAGTCAGCAGCACACTGACACGCTGACACTGAAACACAATATGCGAGGCCGCCGCCGCCGCCGCCGCCGCCGCGGCCTCTTATACCGTGGGGCGTGTACTAAAGCCCCTGAGCTATAATTGGCTACAGGCATCCTGCCTGTAGCCAATTATGGCTCTCCTCGCTGCCGGCGCTGTGATTGGCCAAGCATGCGGGGTCACAGTGCATGCTTGGCCAATCATCAGCCAGCATTGCACTGCGACTGGCGCAATGCATTCGTGAAACATGGTGGGGGCAGCATCATGTGGTGGGGACGGTTTTCTTCAGCAGGGAAGCTGGTCAGAGTTGATGGGAAGATGGATGGAGACAAATACAGGACAATCTTATGCCGCGTACACACGATCGGAATTCTCGTCGGAAAAAACTCTGACGGTTTTTCCGACGGAATTCCGCTCAAACTGTCTTGCCTACACACGATCACACCAAACGGTCTGTAACACAGCGGCATAAAACACGTTCGACTGCACTATAGAAGGGAAGTTTAATGCTTCCGAGCATGCGTCGAATTGTTTCCGAGAATGCGTTGGAATTTTGCGTGTCGGAATTGCATACACACGGTCGGAAAATCCGATAGAAAGGTTTTCCGTCGGAAAAATTGAGAACAGGTTTTCAATCCAAAGTCCGTCGGAAATTCCGACAGAAAAAGACCGATGGGCGTACACACGGTCGGAAAATCCGATGAAAAGCTCCCATCGGACTGTTTCCATCGGAAATTCCGACCGTGTGTACGCCGCATTAGAAGAAAACCTGTTAGAGTCGGCAAAAGACTTGAGACTGGGGGGGGGAGGGTCACCTTCCAGCAGGACAACGACCCGAAACATACAGCCAGAGCTACAATGGGATGGTTTAGATCAAAGCATATTCATGTGTTAGAATGGCCCAGTCACAGTCCAGACCTAAATCACATCGAGAATCTGTGGCAAGACTTGAAAATTGCTGTTCACAGACGCTCTCCATCCAATCTGACAGAGCTTGAGATATTCTGCAAAGAAGAAGAATGGGCAGAAATGTCCTCTCTAGATGGGCAAAGCTGGTAGAGACACCCCCAAAAAGACTTGTAGAGAAAGGGGGTTCTACAAAGTATTGACTCCGGGGGGCGCCATACAAATGCCCCCCCCCCCCACACTTTTCACATATTTATTTGTATCATTTTCCTTCCACTTCACAATTATGTGACACTTTGTGTTGGTCCATCACATAAAATCCCAATAAAATACATTTATGTTTTTGGGTGTAACATGAGAAAATGTGGGGAATGTCAAGGGGTATGAAAACTTTTTCAAGGCACTGTATACACACAATACATGTTTTTGTATATGATGTATATACAAATATATTTATATATATATAGTATCTCACAAAAGTAAGTACACCCCTAAGTAGTGAGTACTACCCACTGTAAAATAACAGTATCATTTCTCAGAAAAGCTCCAGTGACTTTGCCTAGGCTGAGATGATGTCATCAGTCTGCTGCAAGCAGGAGGAAGCATTTCCCCAGTCTCCTCTCCCCCCAGTGATCAGACTGTACATTGTAACTTTGTAGAAGGGGGAGGAGTCATTTCCCCAGTCTCCTCTCCCCCGGTGATCAGACTGTACATTGTAACTTTGTAGAAGGAGGAGGAGGCATTTCCTCATTCTCCCCTCCCCCAGTGATCAGACAATTCATTGTAACTTTCCTAGGCCCGGGATGATGTCATCAGTCTGCTGAAAGCATATGAAAGCATTTCCTCAGTCCCCTTACGGCGGTCCATCAGCTCTCACCAAGCCGCGCCCGGTGTTGATTTTCGGTGGTTTTTGATGCATTTGCGGAGAATATTCCATTTTCTGAGGGCGACATTAATATGCAGTAAATGAGACGGAGCAGCTGCAGCGTCCCGGGGACGGCGAGGGGTTAATCTCCATTGTTTGCTTTCCATCTCCGTAATCAGCGCGGCGCTTCCATCGTCTCTGCCGCAATCTCCCTCTAATTACTGGAAGCGGCAATCACCAGCAACACTTAGCGCCGCTGCCGTGGCGGGGAACCAAAATCTGCTGAAGAACCCGCCGCAATCTTCCAGTATTTACAGGGAAGCCGCCGCCGCGTCCCCGGGGGGGGGGGGGGGGGGGCTGGAAACACAGAAGTGAAGTGTTTGTTACCCCAACATGTGCCCGCTGTACCATGTACTGGTATGAAGAAGTCTCCTCTTCTCTTTGTATTGCTGCCAGTCCCTCTGATTTCCTATTTCAAACTGACCGCACTAAGCATGAGAGCACATCCATCCCAGTGTGGTCAGGTTTTCTTCTTTACATTCTACTTAGGAGCACAGCCTGCCTGCCCTCCACTGGTCAGACTTGTGCGGACATAACCCTCTGCAATGTACTGCTGTTCCTAGGCCTACCTGCTGACACGCCCCCCTCACCCTGCACAGCCATTCACTGGGAAGATCAGTGGGCTGCTTTTTCTTTGACTCCTGCTGACACGCCCGCAACACAGCCAGTCATTAGAAAGGTCAGTGTACTGCTGTTCCTACGCCTCTTGCTGGCACCCCCCATCCACAGGGAAGATTAGTGTACTGCTGTTCCTATGCCTCCTGCTGGCACACCCATCCTGCACTGCCATTTACTGGGAAGATCAGTGTACTGCTGTTTATTTGCCTCCTGCTGACATGCCCCCAGCACAGCCAGTCATTAGAAATGTCAGTGTACTGCTGTTCCTATGCCTCCTGCTGACACGCCACCATGCACAGCCATTCACTGGGAAGATCAGTGCACTGCTGTTTCTATGTCTCCTGCGGACACGCCCCGTGTACAGCCGTTCTCTGGGAAGATCAGTGTACTGCTGTTCTTATGCCTCCTGCGGACACGCCCCCTTGTACAGCCATTCACCGGGAAGATCAGTGTACTGCTGTTCTTATGCCTCCTGCGGACACGCCCCCTTGTACAGCCATTCACCGGGAAGATCAGTGTACTGCTGTTCTTATGCCTCCTGCGGACACACCCCCTTGTACAGCCGTTCTCTGGGAAGATCAGTGCACTGCTGTTCTTATGCCTCCTGCGGACACGCCCCCTTGTACAGCCATTCACTGGGAAGATCAGTGCACTGCTGTTCTTATGCCTCCTGCGGACATGCCCCCTGTGTACAGCTG
This sequence comes from Lithobates sylvaticus, assembly GCA_028564925.1. NCBI lineage: Eukaryota > Metazoa > Chordata > Amphibia > Anura > Ranidae > Lithobates > Lithobates sylvaticus. Next base: position 7,919,328 of record CM053031.1, on the reverse strand, counting down.
TTCTCTGGGAAGATCAGTGTACTGCTGTTCTTATGCCTCCTGCGGACACGCCCCCTTGTACAGCCATTCACTGGGAAGATCAGTGTACTGCTGTTTCTATGTCTCCTGAAAAAAATAAATGTAAATAAAAAATAAAACAAATCTAAATAAAATAAAAATAAATATAATATTTTTTTTAAAATATATATATAAATAATAATAAAAAAGATAATAAAAGAAATAAAAAGAAAACAAATAAATATCTCCTTTTATATATTTATATTAAAATAAAATAAAAAGGACCTGTTTATAAACATAAAATAACATATTAATAGCTGTGAATTATCGGGTTCACACCCAGAGGACGTCATTACATATCGGGGAGCAGAGGACTATCCCGCGTAACGCAGACGATGGTTTTCACCGACGCGTTTCTCGGTACAGAGCCCACTACTTCCCAGGGATCATCATAAACCGGCCAGTGTGCGAAAACATCAGATGACAGGACCACGGGGCAAAAAAAAAAGAACCACCCCCCCATTGATAAGGACCACGGGGCAAAAAAAAAAGAACCACCCCCCCATTGATAAGGACCACTGGGCAAAAAAAAAAAGAACCACCCCCCCATTGATAAGGACCACGGAGCAAAAAAAAAAAAAAGAACCACCCCCCCATTGATAAGAACCAGGGGGCAAAAAAAAAAGAACCACCCCCCATTGATAAGGACCACGGAGCAAAAAAAAAAAAAGAACCACACCCCATTGATAAGGACCAAGGGGCAAAAAAAAAGAACCACCCCCCATTGATAAGGACCACGGGGCAAAAAAAAAAGAACCACCCCCCATTGATAAGGACCACGGGGCAAAAAAAAAGAACCACCCCCCATTGATAAGGACCACGGGGCAAAAAAAAAAAGAACCACCCCCCATTGATAAGGACCACGGGGCAAAAAAAAAGAACCACCCCCCATTGATAAGGACCACGGGGCAAAAAAAAAAGAACCACCCCCCATCGATAAGGACCACGGGGCAAAAAAAAAGAACCACCCCCCCATTGATAAGGACCACGGGGCAAAAAAAAAGAACCACCCCCCCATTGATAAGGACCACGGGGCAAAAAAAAAGAACCACCCCCCATTGATAAGGACCACGGGGCAAAAAAAAGAACCACCCCCCATTGATAAGGACCACGGGGCAAAAAAAAAAAAGAACCACCCCCCCATCGATAAGGACCACGGGGCAAAAAAAAAAGAACCACCCCCCCATTGATAAGGACCACGGGGCAAAAAAAAAAAAAACCACCCCCCCATTGATAAGGACCACGGGGCAAAAAAAAAGAACCACCCCCCATTGATAAGGACCACGGGGCAAAAAAAAAAAAGAACCACCCCCCATTGATAAGGACCACGGGGCAAAAAAAAAAAAGAACCACCCCCCCATTGATAAGGACCACGGGGCAAAAAAAAAGAACCACCCCCCCATTGATAAGAACCACGGGGCAAAAAAAAAGAACCACCCCCCATTGATAAGGACCACGGGGCAAAAAAAAAGAACCACCTCATGGATAAGGACCACGGGGCAAGAAAAAAAAGAACCACCCCCCAATTGATAAGGACCACGGAGGAAAAAGCGGGCATACCAGGGAAGGGGGGGGGAGGGGTACACCGCAGAGGGGCCTGCCCATCCCCCATCAGCATGGATTCATTTGTCATCCTGTTGGGGTTCACATCGACTTGTTGTGTCAGCGAGTTCCCGGTCACAGATGCGGCGTGCCCACGGCGTGCCCACGGGAATCCTCCTCTCATCAACAACAGACCGATGTCTGCAGATCTCGCCCACTGGCACATGGCGAGAGATTGGAAAAATAAGATAGAAAAGATTATTATTTGGAAGAGACGGAAATTTAACTAATGAAGAGGCTGCAGGAAAATACAATCCGGGGGAAGAAACGCGCTTCAGATCTGCATAGAATTATTGAATCCCCCCCCCCCCCCGGGTGCCACCCTCTTTCTGCACTGAGGGGCCCCTGTGGTGCCAGTGTGTGCCGGGGCCACTTCAGAAAACATATTGCCCTCCGCAAGTCTCATTTATATTAGTCACGTTGGATCCCCAGCATGTAATGTTCACTACAGTGCCAAAAGTATTGGGACACCTGCCTTTACACCATGGGTGCCCAACCTGTGCCCCCCCTCCACCAAACAACCCCCCACCATAATCCCCCCTCCGCCAAACAACCCCACACCATAATCCCCCCTCCGCCAAACAACCCCACACCATAATCCCCCTCCACCAAAAAACCCCGCACCATAATCCCCCCTCCACCAAACAACCCCCCACCATAATCCCCCCTCCGCCAAACAACCCCACACCATAATCCCCCTCCACCAAACAACCCCGCACCATAATCCCCCCTCCACCAAACAACCCCGCACCATAATCCCCCCTCCACCAAACAACCCCCCACCATAATCCCCCCTCCACCAAACAACCCCGCACCATAATCCCCCCTCCACCAAACAACCCCCACACCATAATCCCCCCTCCTCCAAACAACCCCCCACCATAATTCCCCCTCCACCAAACAACCCCCCACCATAATCCCCCCTCCACCAAACAACCCCCACACCATAATCACCCCTCCACCAAACAACCCCGCACCATAATCCCCCCTCCACCAAAACAACCCCCCACCAAACAACCCCCCACCATAATCCCCCCTCCACCAAACAACCCCCACACCATAATCCCCCCCCTCCACCAAACAACCCCCCACCATAATCCCCCCTCCACCAAACAAACCCCCCACCAAACAACCCCCCACCATAATCTCCCCTCCACCAAACAACCCCCCACCATAATCCCCCCCCCTCCACCAAACAACCCCCCACCATAATCCCACCTCCACCAAACAACCCCCCACCATAATCCCACCTCCACCAAACAACCCCCCCACCATAATCCCCCCCCTCCACCAAACAACCCCCCACCATAATCCCCCCTCCACCAAACAACCCCCCACCAAACAACCCCCCACCATAATCCCACCTCCACCAAACAACCCCCCACCATAATCTCCCCTCCACCAAACAACCCCCCACCATAATCTCCCCCCCACCAAACAACCCCCCACCATAATCCCACCTCCACCAAACAACCCCCCACCATAATCTCCCCTCCACCAAACAACCCCCCACCATAATCCCCCTCCACCAAACAACCCCCCACCAAACAACCCCCCACCATAATCCCACCTCCACCAAACACCCCCCACCATAATACCCCCTCCACCAAACAACCCCCCAACATAATCTCCCCTCCACCAAACAACCCCCACACCATAATCCCTCCTCCACCAAACAACCCCCCACCATAATCCCCCCTCCACCAAACAACCCCCCACCATAATCCCCCCTCCACCAAACAACCCCCCACCATAATCTCCCCTCCACCAAAACAACCCCCCACCATAATCTCCCCTCCACCAAACAACCCCCCACCATAATCCCCCCTCCACCAAACAACCCCCCAACAAACAACCCCCCACCATAATCCCACCTCCACCAAACAACCCCCCACCATAATCCCACCTCCACCAAACAACCCCCCACCATAATCCCCCCTCCATCTAACTTTGGCACAATGCAGTCAGGTAAGTACCGTTCTCCTGGCAAACCCAGACACATCCATCTGATTGATTACCAGGTCACTCCAGAGAACACGTCTCCTCTGCTCTAGGGTCCTGTGGCGTCTTCTTTAACACTCCGGCATCGGACACTTTGCATTGCACTCGGTGATGGAAGGTTTGGATGCTCGGCCATGGAAACCCACCCAGTCCATGAAGCTCTCTACACTCTGTTGTTGTGCTGATCCGAGGCTGGGGGGTCCCACCTAAACCGGCTGCGGATCGCACAGGAACGCTGCGCACCTCCCGGTTCTCTGTTTCAGGGCCGAATCTTTGCCTGAATTCTGAAACAGAGCCAAAGACGCACAGCGTTTCTGTGCAGAGCGCTCCGCAGCTGCCCCGGAGATATGTGAAGCGGCTCCATAGAGCTCCATAGAGAGCCGCTCACATTCTCCTGCGAATCGGATGCGGGGGAAACCCTCTGTGAACCCAACCTGAAGGCCACATGAAGTTCGGCGGTCTGTAGCTATTGACTCTGCAGACAGTTGGCGACTTCTATTGAGCTTCAGCATGTGCGGACCCCGCTCCGTCATTTCATGTTTCCTACCACTATGTGGCGGAGTTTCTGTTGTTCCCAGTTGCTTCCACTTTGTTATAATACCACCAGTACCAGTTGACTGTGGAATATTTCGTAGCAAGCAGTGGCGGCTGGTGGTTACCCCATCTAGGCAGCAGGCATGGCTCCATCAGCCATGCGTCTCCTCCCCTCCCTCTAGGCGTCCAATAGGATCACCTGTCCTTTCAGCCAATCAGGTGACAGGTCTCGGAGGGGGGGGGCCCGCTTCCTGATTGGCCGAGAGGAGGATCAGTGTTACAATAGTGAATATTCATTTGCTATTGTAACACACCTGGGTGGGCTCCAAGCGCATTCTCTGTGCCCCGAGCCCACACTATTTTGAAGCCTATTAAAGCCTATGGCTCTAATCAGAGCTTAAATATGCCCATCCCCGCATTGGAATTCATGCATCCGGTGTCCTGCAAGGGGCTGGATGCATGGATAGGGGGGGCAGCGCCCATGCCCCCTTAATGGACGGGCCACCCCTGGTAGCAAGAACATTTCATGGATGGATTACAGAGGTAAGGAGTATAACACAGAGTGCAAGGGTCTCAAGAAACACACACAGTGCAGAGGTCAGGCGTAATTAACACACAGAGCACAGAGGTCAGAAGTAACACACAGAGCGCAGGGGTCAGAAGTAACACACAGGAAGCAGGGATCAGAAGTAACACACAGGGTGCAGGGGTCAGAAGCAAGTAACACACAGGGAGCAGGGGTCAGGAGTAAGTAACACAGAGGGCGCAGGGGTCAGAAGTAAGTAACACACAGGGCTCAGGGGTCAGAAGTAAGTAACAAGCAGGGGTCAGGAGTAAGTAACACACAGGGGTCAGGAGTAAGTAACAAACGGGTCAGCAGTAAGTAACACACAGGGAGCAGGGGTCAGAAGTAAGTAACAAGCAGGGGTCAGGAGTAAGTAACACACAGGGCACAGGGGTCAGGAGTAAGTAACACACGAGGCACAGGGGTCAGGAGTAAGTAACAATCAGGGGTCAGGAGTAAGTAACACACAGGGCACAGGGGTCAGGAGTAACAATCAGGGGGTCAGGAGTAAGTAACACACAGGTCGCAGGGGTCAGAAGTAAGTAACAATCAGGGGTCAGGAGTAACACACAGTGCACAGGGGTCAGGAGTAAGTAACACACAGTGCACAGGGGTCAGGAGTAAGTAACACACAGGGCACAGGGGTCAAGCATAAGTAACGTACAGGGAGCAGGGGTCAGAAGTATGTAACAAGCAGGGGTCAGGAGTAAATAACACACGGGGCACAGGGGTCAGGAGTAAGTAACGTAGAGGGAGCAGGGGTCAGGAGTAAGTAACACACAGGGGTCAGGAGTAAGTAACGTACAGGGAGCAGGGGTCAGGAGTAAGTAACAAACAGGGGTCAGGAGTAAGTAACACAGAGGGCGCAGGGTCAGAAGTAAGTAACACATAGAGCTCAGGGGTCAGAAGTAAGTAACAATCAGGGGTCAGGAGTAAGTAACACACAGGGCACAGGGGTAAGGAGTAAGACCCCTTTCATACCACACCGCCCATAGCATCGGTGGTAAAATGCCGCTATTTTTAGCTGCGTTTTACCGTCGGATTTACGGTGCATTTCGGCCGCTAGCGGGGCGCTTTCCCCCCCGCTAGCGGTTGAGAAAGGGTTAAACCCCCCGGCAAAAAGCCGCAATAGTGGTGTTTTGCCGGCAGTATTACAGCGCTGCCCCATTGATTTCAATGGGGAGCAGCGGTGGAGGAGCAGTGAGTTCACTGCTCCTTCACCGCTCCAAAGAAGCTGCTGACAGGACTTTTTGTGATGCCCTGCCAGCACACCGCTGCAGTGTGAAAGCCCTCGGGTTTTCACACTGCAGACAATTGAGCAGCATTTTGAGGGCGGGCGCCCTCGGTGTGAAAGGGGTGTTAGTAACGTGCAGGGGTCAGAAGTAAGTAACAAGCAGGGGTCAGGAGTAAATAACACACAGGGCACAGGGGTCAGGAGTAAGTAACGTACAGGGAGCAGATGTCAGGAGTAAGTAACAAACAGGGGTCAGGAGTAACACACAGGGAGCATGAGTAAATAAAACACAGGGGTCAGGAGTAAGTAACATACAGAGAGCAGGGGTCAGGAATAAGTAACAAGCAGGGGTCAGGAGTAAGTAACACAGAGGGGTCAGGAATAAGTAACAAGCAGGGGTCAGGAGTAACACACAGGGAGCAGGGGTCAGGAATAAGTAACAAGCAGGGGTCAGGAGTAAGTAACACGCAGGGGTCAGGAATAAGTAACAAGCAGGGGTCAGGAGTAACACACAGGGAGCAGGGGTCAGGAATAAGTAACAAGCAGGGGTCAGGAGTAACACACAGGGAGCAGGGGTCAGGGGTAAGTATTGTACAGGGAGCAGGGGTCAGGAATAAGTAACAAGCATGGGTCAGGAGTAAGTAACATGCAGGGGTCAGGAGTAACACACAGGGAGCATGAGTAAATAAAACACAGGGGTCAGGAGTAAGTAACATACAGAGAGCAGTGGTCAGGAATAAGTAACAAGCAGGGGTCAGGAGTAAGTAACACGCAGGGGTCAGGAATAGTAACAAGCAGGGGTCAGGAGTAACACTCAGGGAGCAGGGGTCAGGAGTAAGTATTGTACAGGGAGCAGGGGTCAGGAATAAGTAACAAGCAGGGGTCAGGAGTAAGTAACACGCAGGGGTCAGGAATAAGTAACAAGCAGGGGTCAGGAGTAAGTAACACACGGGGAGCAGGGGTCAGGAGTAAGGATTGCAGAAGTCAGGTCAGAAGCAAGTATTGCACAGGTTGCAGGGTAATGCAGCGTATTTGAAATATAATCTTCTTCCTCCTTTGGCTCGGAGACTCACTGGTTGTACCCGCCGCTTCCCCCACTTGAAAGCTCAGCACATCACCCAACCCTTTGCCTGATCAAACATCACAATATGTTGAGGGCATCCATGACATCATCCCCGACACCCAGCATCATAAAGTAACCCCAGCAGGGCACAGGCCTGGGCATGGGGCGGGGCCAATCCAGATCATCCGGATATTTTCAATTGACTTTTGTGCAGTGTGACTGTTGAATTGGCACCTGCACAGTGCCAGGATTGTGCCACCCGACTCTTAGAGACGACGCCGGGGATGCCAGTTGTTCTCCAGAACTGCCCCCTTCACAACACCGACTGTCCCCAATAAATGAGGACAGAGGGTAACCTCAGAGCAATGTGATTGGCTGATCGCTGACCTCACTTTCCCTGTGATGAGTTATGAAGTCGGATCTTCATGGAGTCACGATGGCGGCACAGGGGAGGGGGAGGGGGGGGGGCTATTCTTCTTCTCCTCCGGATGGCGGTGTTGGAGATGGTTGGAGTCACCCGCACTGCCAACCACGCCCACTAATAACCGTAAATTGCAGCAAAAGATGAATACGTTATAAGTCTGAAGGTGAACCATTAATTATCCGGCTAATCCTCGTCTTGTGCTCCAGAAGCTCGTTATCGGTTTATCTCATTAATGACGGATTTATCCGCAACGATATTCATTTCTCTAAGTCTAATGAATTAGTGTAAGTAGGTGACCATCAGAGCCCCCACCAGGAAGTCTGGATAATCCCCTCCTCGGGGACAACATTGAGGACTAAAGAAGAACTCCGGGCACCATATCACACAGATCTACAGTATCTCACAAAAGTAAGTACACCCCTCACATTTCTGTAAATCTTTTCATGTGACAACACTGAAGAAATGACACTTGTCTACAATGTAAAGTAGTGAGTGTACAGCTTGTGTAACACACAGCCATTAATGTCTAAACCGCTGGCAACAAAAGTCAGTACACCCCTAAGTGAAAATGTCCAAATTGGGCCCAATTAGCCATTTTCCCTCCCCCGGTGTCATGTGACTCGTTAGTGTTACAAGGTCTCAGGTGTGAATGGGGAGCAGGTGTGTTACATGTGGTGTTATCGCTCTCACTCTCTCATACTGGTCACTGGAAGTTCAACATGGTATCTCATCCGCTAGTTGGGGCCCTTTTTGATCTTTTGCCCCTGTCTCCTCGACTTGGGGGAGGCTATTCAGTAACAGAATTTAATCCATCCCCTGGTTTTTGGACCGTAAGGCCCCTTTCACACTGGGGGCGGGGAGCCGCGGTGACGGTAAAGCAGCGCTATATTTCGCGCTGCTTTACCGTCGTTTTAGCCGCGGTTTTCGGACGCTCGCGGTGCGGTTTTACCCCCCGCGAGCAGCCGAAAAAGGGTTAAAGACCCCCCGCAGAGCGCCGCCATAGCAGCGCTTTGCGGCGGTATTGCCGCGGTATCACCGCGGTGTCCCATTCTAATCAATGGGAAGGAGCGGTATAGGAGCGGTGAACACACGGCTCCTATACCGCTCCAAAGATGCTGCTAGCAGGACTTTTTTGACCGTCCTGCTAGCGCACCGCTCCAGTGTGAAAGCCCTCCGGCTTTCACACTGGAGTTAAAGGGGCCGGATTTTTTCAGGCGGTATACAGGCGCTATTTTTAGCGCTGTACCGCCTGAAAAACGCCCCAGTGTGAAAGGGGCCTAAGAGAGCTGGATTATTATTGTGGCGGTCTCATATTGTCCCCTGAGGAAGCCATCACTGGCGAAACATGTTGGGAATTAACGCTCACTTTCTCCTTCGGGTCGCCAGCAACCCAACACCTGCACTGCATGTGCTCCAACTATTGATTTTAATAATTTTTCCATATTTTGTTTGGTGTTTTGCTTTTTGTATCTTTGTATTAATAAAAATAAAATCTAGTTTTATCTACTTTGTTATGTTTCAGTTTTCGATGGCACCGTTATAATCCCTCCTCTCTACATTTACATTTTCGCTTACTGGGATGAGGTGTATGACATCATAGAGCCACTCTGACTATACTCTTTAGTCTGCTTAATATAAATAATGTTCCATTTGCAGTCCTGAAAAGTTCCATAAACCAAAAAAAAATGACACATATAACATGTAAACTTATAATAATGTGCAAAAAGTGTCCATAAAAAATATTTGTCCATTAAACCCGAGGTATACTCGTTATAAAAATTACCGTATTTATCGGTGTATAACACGCACCCCAAGTTTGCAGCTTGCCCAGCGTCATTTGCAGCCTGCCCAGCGTCATTTGTAGCTTGCCCAGTGTCATTTGCAGCTTGCCCAGCATCATTTGCAGCTTGCCCAGCGTCATTTGCAGCTTGCCCAGCGTCATTTGAAGCCTGCCCAGCGTCATTTGCAGCCTGCCCAGTGTAATTTGTAGCTTGCCCAGTGTCATTTGTAGCTTGCCCAGTGTCATTTGCAGCCTGCCCAGTGTCATTTGCAGCCTTGCCCAGCCTCATTTGCAGCTTGCCCAGCGTCATTTGCAGCTTGCCCAGTGTAATTTGTAGCTTGCCCAGTGTCATTTGTAGCTTGCCCAGTGTCATTTGCAGCTTGCCCAGTGTAATTTGTAGCTTGCCCAGTGTCATTTGTAGCTTGCCCAGTGTCATTTGCAGCTTGCCCAGTGTCATTTGTAGCTTGCCCAGTGTCATTTGCAGCTTGCCCAGCGTCATTTGCAGCCTGCCCAGCATCATTTGTAGCTTGCCCAGTGTCATTTGTAGCTTGCCCAGTGTCATTTGTAGCTTGCCCAGTGTCATTTGCAGCTTGCCCAGCGTCATTTGAAGCCTGCCCAGCATCATTTGCAGCTTGCCCAGTGTAATTTGTAGCTTGCCCAGTGTCATTTGTAGCTTGCCCAGTGTCATTTGCAGCCTTGCCCAGTGTCATTTGCAGCTTGCCCAGCGTCATTTGAAGCCTGCCCAGCATCATTTGCAGCTTGCCCAGTGTAATTTGTAGCTTGCCCAGTGTCATTTGTAGCTTGCCCAGTGTCATTTGCAGCTTGCCCAGCGTCATTTGCAGCCTGCCCAGCGTCATTTGCAGCTTGCCCAGTGTAATTTGTAGCTTGCCCAGAGTCATTTGCAGCTTGCCAGCGTCATTTGCAGCCTTGCCCACGTTTAAATTTCCCGCTGCCGAGACAGACCGCGCGTGCGCCGCCGGAAAAGACCGAACCGCCGCGGGAAAAGACCGAGCCGCCTGTTCGCCTCCGACGGTCCCGCCTTCCTGCTGTTTCGGGAGCGAGCGCAGGGAGGCGGGACTACGAGCGGAGCCGAACAGTCGGCTCGGTCTTTTTCGGCGGCGCTACTTTTGTCACTTTTTTTTGGGGCATAGTCGTATAACACGCACCCACGACTTTCCCCCGATTTTAAGGGGGGAAAAGTGCATGTTATACGCCGATAAATACGGTATATAGTGAGTGAAAAAAGTATTTGATCGGCTGCTGATTTTGTACGTTTGCCCCACTGACAAAGAAACGATCGGTCTATAATTTTATTGGTCAGTTTATTATAACAGGGAGAGAAACGGAATAACAAAAATATCCAGAAAAATGCATTTCAAAAAAGTTATAAAATGATTTTGCATTTTAATGAGTGAAATAAGTATTTGGTCCCCAATCAATCAGCAAGATTTCTGCCTCCCAGGTGTCTTCTATACAGGTAACGAGCTGAGCTTAGGAGCACTCGCTTCTCTTCTCTCTTAAAGGGAGTGCTCCTAATCTCAGCTTGTTCCCTGTATAAAAGACACCTCTCCACAGAAGCAATCGGATTCCAATCTCTCCACCATGGCCAAGACCAAAGATCTGTCCAAGGATGTCGGGGACAAGATTGTAGACCTACACAAGGCTGGGAGTGGCTACAAGACCATCGCCAAGCAGCTTGGTGATAGGTGACAACAGTTGGTGGATTATTCACAAATGGAAGAAACACAAAATAACTGTCAATCTCCCTCGGTCTGGGGCTCCATGGAAGATCTCACCTCGTGGAGTTTCAATGATCATGAGAACGGTGAGGAATCAGCCCAGAACTACACGGGAGAATCTTCTCAATGATCTCAGCTGGGACCATAGTCGCCAAGAAAACAATCGGTAACACACTACACCGCAAAGGACTGAAATCCTGCAGCCCCCGCAAGGTCCCCCTGCTCAGGAAATCGCATGTACAGGTCCGTCTGAAGATTACTAATGAACATCGAATGATTCAGAGGAGAACTGGGTGAAAGTGTTGTGGTGGGATGAGAGCAAAATCCAGCTCTTTGGCATCAACTCAACTCGCTGTGTTTGGAGGAAGAGGAATGCTGCCTATGACCCCAAGAACACCATCCCCCACCATCATACATGGTGGTCCTATGACCCCAAGAACACCATCCCCCACCGTCATACATGGAGGCCCTATGACCCCCAAGAACACCATCCCCCACCGTCATACATGGAGGTCCTATGACCCCAAGAACACCATCCCCCACCATCATACATGGAGGACCTATGACCCCAAGAACACCATCCCCACCATCATACATGGTGGTCCTATGACCCCAAGAACACCATCCCCCACCATCATACATGGAGGTCCTATGACCCCAAGAACACCATCCCCCACCATCATACATGGAGGACCTATGACCCCAAGAACACCATCCCCACCATCATACATGGAGGTCCTATGACCCCAAGAACACCATCCCCCACCGTCATACATGGAGGACCTATGACCCCAAGAACACCATCCCCACCATCATACATGGAGGTCCTATGACCCCAAGAACACCATCCCCCACCGTCATACATGGAGGACCTATGACCCCAAGAACACCATCCCCACGTCATACATGGAGGACCTATGACCCCAAGAACACCATCCCCCACCGTCATACATGGAGGACCTATGACCCCAAGAACACCATCCCCCACCGTCATACATGGAGGTCCTATGACCCCAAGAACACCATCCCCCACCGTCATACATGGAGGTCCTATGACCCCAAGAACACCATCCCCCACTGTCATACATGGAGGTCCTATGACCCCAAGAACACCATCCCCCACCATCATACATGGAGGTCCTATGACCCCAAGAACACCATCCCCCACCGTCATACATGGAGGTCCTATGACCCCAAGAACACCATCCCCCACCGTCATACATGGAGGTCCTATGACCCCAAGAACACCATCCCCCACCGTCATACATGGAGGTCCTATGACCCCAAGAACACCATCCCCCACCGTCATACATGGAGGTCCTATGACCCCAAGAACACCATCCCCACCATCATACATGGAGGTCTTATGACCCCAAGAACACCATCCCCCACCGTCATACATGGAGGTCCTATGACCCCAAGAACACCATCCCCACCGTCATACATGGAGGTCCTATTACCCCAAGAACACCATCCCCCACCGTCATACATGGAGGTCCTATGACCCCAAGAACACCATCCCCCAGCATCATACATGGAGGTCCTATGACCCCAAGAACACCATCCCTTCAGCCAAGCACGGAGGGGAAACATTATGCTTTGGGGGTGTTTTTCTGCTAAAGGGACAGAACAAATTCACTGCATCAAAGGGATGATGGACGGGGCCCATGTACCATCAAATCTTGGGTGAGAACCTCCTTCCCTCAGCCAGGGCATTGAAAATGGGCCGTGGATGGGTCTTCCATCGTGACAATCACCCGAAACACACGGCCAAGGCAACAAAGGAGTGGCTCAAGAAGCACATTAAGGTACTGGAGTGGCCTAGTCAGTCTCCAGACCTTAATCCTATAGAAAATATGTGGAGGGAGCTGAAGGTTGGCGTTACCAAACATCAGCCTGGAAACCTTAATGACTTGGAGAGGATTTGCAAAGAGGACAAAATCCCTCCTGAGATGTGTGCGAACCTGGAGGCCAACTCCAAGAAACGTCTGACCTCTGTGATCGCCAACATTGCCAACAAGAACATTCTTCCCACTGATCACCAATGTAAGGAACATTCTTCTCACTGATCACCAATGTAAGGAACATTCTTCCCACTGATCACCAATGTAAGGAACATTCTTCCCACTGATCACCAATGTAAGGAACATTCTTCTCACTGATCACCAATGTAAGGAACATTCTTCTCACTGATCACCAATGTAAGGAACATTCTTCTCACTGATCACCAATGTAAGGAACATTCTTCTCACTGATCACCAATGTAAGGAACATTCTTCTCACTGATCACCAATGTAAGGAACATTCTTCCCCCTGATCACCAATGTAAGGAACATTCTTCCCACTGATCACCAATGTAAGGAACATTCTTCTCACTGATCACCAATGTAAGGGACATTCTTCTCACTGATCACCAATGTAAGGAACATTCTTCTCACTGATCACCAATGTAAGGGACATTCTTCTCACTGATCACCAATGTAAGGAACATTCTTCTCACTGATCACCAATGTAAGGAACATTCTCCCCACTGATCACCAATGTAAGGAACATTCTTCCCACTGATCACCAATGTAAGGAACATTCTTCTCACTGATCACCAATGTAAGGAACATTCTTCTCACTGATCACCAATGTAAGGAACATTCTTCTCACTGATCACCAATGTAAGGGACATTCTTCTCACTGATCACCAATGTAAGGAACATTCTTCTCACTGATCACCAATGTAAGGAACATTCTTCCCACTGATCACCAATGTAAGGGACATTCTTCTCACTGATCACCAATGTAAGGAACATTCTTCTCACTGATCACCAATGTAAGGAACATTCTTCCCACTGATCACCAATGTAAGGAACATTCTTCCCACTGATCACCAATGTAAGGGACATTCTTCCCACTGATCACCAATGTAAGGAACATTCTTCTCACTGATCACCAATGTAAGGAACATTCTTCTCACTGATCACCAATGTAAGGAACATTCTTCTCACTGATCACCAATGTAAGGAACATTCTTCCCACTGATCACCAATGTAAGGAACATTCTTCCCACTGATCACCAATGTAAGGAACATTCTTCTCACTGATCACCAATGTAAGGAACATTCTTCCCACTGATCACCAATGTAAGGAACATTCTTCCCACTGACCATCACACTAATGTATCATGATATAAGAATTTTTATCAGAGGGTTACCTGAGACCAGAAAGTTATTTCAAGGGTTCCTCTCTGTTGAAAAGATTGAGAAAGACTGCTCTATCATGTCACTTCTGCTTCACTGAAGTAACACAATCTCTAAGGAGAGTAATAGCTGAACACATTGCGGCTACAAACTCACTGTGTGACATGGGCCCCACCAGATTTATGTTTTTGTGCTGATTGAATCATTCCAGAAAATATCCTCTTGGTTTTGCCCCAGCTTATCGTCTAACATGCAGTTCCCAATTTCACCTCCAGAGGTCACTGTGACAGCTGTGGCTTATCTAGAAATCCCTTCAGGTGCCGATGTTGAAACACTGCCACCCGCTGGCTGAAATATGAAACTGCAGGAAATAGTTCATTTTTTTTCTAGTGACCTTTAAATGAACACTTCGATATAATCTGAAAAGTTGGCGTGAAAATAATTACAGGAGACACAGGGAGGAACTGCACAGCACAGCATGACAGTGAAATAAAAATCTGCAGATACATCCAGAGGCACACTGGAAGTTTTGCTTATTCTGGCTATAGGTAAAGAATATAAAACTTAGGAGTGGGTTTGCTGAGCTGCACGGTTGCAGTGTTTGCTGGAGCATTACCAGCTTACGAATTTTATTAGTTGGGTCCACTCTGTAAATTATTTCTGTGCTGGACTAGAATGCAGATGTTTTGTAAAGCAAGCAAGTCCTTAAAATGAAGCCCCTCCCCCCAAAATCCTCCCCCCCCCACATGCAAAGCCTCCACCAATGCCTAAACTTACTATTAGAGCTGCTTCCCTGCCTCTGCCCCTGAATCAACACTACCATTTACCAACAACAATTAGCACAGCGACTGCACTATATGACTCCGCCCATCATGCAATAGCACTGTGACAATTGGCTGCTCAGACCGCTGCATGGTGGGGGTGGGGGGGGGGGCATCAGGTCATAGGGATGCAATTAGTGTAGAGGGAGCATTTAGCCATAGGAGGATGGAGATTGGGTGGGTTTCATTTGGTAACCAATGGTAAACTGTATTTGCCAATTCTCCAGAATTGTTACACTGCATGTCAGGACCTGGGTCACCTGCTGGTGGCACTGTGCTTCTCAGGTTGTAGTTCCTATGTCCACCAGCGGGGGTTTCTCCCAGCAGATTCCAGTAATCAGTTTCCATCTGATGCTGGCTGCTGGGAGGGTATTTACCCCATGCTAGTGCTTTTTGCTTCAGGGTTTTGCTGCTGCCAGTTTCTGTTTGCCTTTGATCCTGATATTGCTTCTGCCCTGTACCCTTCTTGCCTTGTGCCCAACTCCTCATTGTGCCCAATTCCAGTTTTGGTTCGCTCGCCCCATCTGATTCTCGCACCTTCAGTTTTCCCCTGCTTTTCTGTGTTTTTGTATATACAGTAAAACCTTGGATTGCGAGCAGAATTAGTTCCAGCAACATGCTTGTAATCCAAAGCACTTGTATATCAAAGCGAATTTTCCCATAAGAAATAATGGAAACGCAAATGATTCGTTCCACAACCATTTATTCATAAATCCTTCAGTTTATAGTCCATATAAAAGATTATAGCAATGTGACCAGGTTGTGTAACCATAAAATGTCCATCCACACATGGAAGCCTCTACAAGGGGGATTAGAAGCAAAATCCAGCAGGAGCTCCAGAGTATAAAAGAGAAGAGAGGAGCCTCTAAGTGTAGCAATATGGTTACATTTAATGAAGGTACAACATTTAGCAACTTACATGGTTGATGATTAATCTAAGTATGCCGGCATCCGGGGTAAAGCTGTCCACATAGACCATCCTCCGCACCGGCAGCTCTCACCGCTGTCAGTCTGCAATCGTGACCGGGAAGACTACCCTGCAGTAGAGCGATCTGAAAGCGAGGCTTGAACCAGGGCAGCACAGTGGTGTAGTGGGTAGCACTTTCACCTAGCAGTAATAGGGTCGCTGGTTCAAATCCCGACCACGACACCATCTGCCTGGAGTTTGCATGTTCTCCCTGTGCGGGTTTCCTCCGGGTGCTCCAGTTTCCTCCCACACTCCAAAGACATGCTGGTAGGTTAATTAGATCTTGTTGAAAAAATTGGCCAAATCTTTGTATGTTGTATATGTTTGTAAGCACGTCCGGACCCCATGGGGTAAAGGACTGTGCTACACTGCAGATGGACACTGGCGGCAAAAAGTGCCCTGAGGCGATTCAGTTCGCATAGGTAGCGCTATACAAGTCATTCAAGCGCTCATTGAGCGCAACGTGGAAGGGATGATGGCGGTGCGGGGGATGGTCTATGTGGACAGCTTTACCCCGGATGCCTGTATACTTAGATGTGCCTCTTTTAATCATCAACCATGTGAGTTGCTAAATGTTGTTCCTTCATTAAATGTAACCATATTGCTACACTTAGAGGCGCCCTCTCTTCTCTTTTATACTCAGTTGTGACGCGACGTGACGCTACTTGTATATCAAGATATCACTTGTTTATCAAGTCACAATTTATTTAAAAATGTTACTGGTCTTGCAAAACTCTCTCAAACCAAGTTACTTCTCAGACTGAGGTTTTACTGCACGGTATTGTATAACGTTAGGCTGTTTGTTATGTTGATTAGTCCGGTATTCTGTCACTTGGGTTTTTGGTTCACTTATATTTCCATGTTTGCTGTGTGCTGGTGTTTTGAAGGATTTTGTTTCACTGTGAATAAATCTAAATCATACACAGTCTGGTCCCAGTTTCCCCGAGTGCAGCCATGCAGATCCGGCCATTCCTGACACTGCATCTTTTATTACAAAGACCTGTGTATTTTCCTACGCTCTACGGCTCCATCTAGTGTCCATAATTCAGTATTAACTATTGCCTATAATAAAAGAACATTGATTCAGAAGAGAATATAGCCTAAAGAACATTCGTTTTGCCCAATTCACACCTAGAGATTCAATGGGCAAACGGTTGTCTTGCAAAGCCCTGAAGACCGGATATGATTTATTTTATTTTTTTTAATGCAGCACAGCGCAATACACGGCATGTACATCAGCTCCTATAAGGGGGTGTCATTCAAAAGGAAGGGCACCTCAACACACGCAAAATGGCGCACAGGTCACCATGCGTTCTGGGGGCACATTAGCACAATGCCAAATTACAGTGCATCCGGAAAGTATTCACAGCGCTTCACTTTTTCCACATTTTGTTATGTTACAACCTTATTCCAAAATGGTTTAAATGCATTATTTTCTACAAACAATTCCCCATAATGACAACGTGAAAGAAGTTTGTTTGAAATCCCTGGAAATTTATTAAAAATAAAAAAGGAAAAAACCCCATGTACAGAAGTATCACAGACTCCTCCCATGTACACAAGTATCACAGGCTCCTCCCATGTACACAAGTATCACAGACTCCTCCCATGTACAGAAGTATCACAGACTCCTCCCATGTACACAAGTATCACAGGCTCCTCCCATGTACACAAGTATCACAGACTCCTCCCATGTACACAAGTATCACAGGCTCCCCCCATGTACACAAGTATCACAGGCTCCTCCCATGTACACAAGTATCACAGGCTCCTCCCATGTACACAAGTATCACAGACTCCTCCCATGTACACAAGTATCACAGGCTCCCCCCATGTACACAAGTATCACAGGCTCCTCCCATGTACACAAGTATCACAGGCTCCCCCCATGTACACAAGTATCACAGGCTCCTCCCATGTACACAAGTATCACAGACTCCTCCCATGTACACAAGTATCACAGGCTCCTCCCATGTACACAAGTATCACAGGCTCCCCCCATGTACACAAGTATCACAGGCTCCTCCCATGTACACAAGTATCACAGGCTCCCCCCATGTACACAAGTATCACAGACTCCTCCCATGTACACAAGTATCACAGGCTCCTCCCATGTACACAAGTATCACAGACTCCTCCCATGTACACAAGTATCACAGGCTCCCCCCATGTACACAAGTATCACAGGCTCCCCCCATGTACACAAGTATCACAGGCTCCTCCCATGTACACAAGTATCACAGGCTCCTCCCATGTACACAAGTATCACAGGCTCCCCCCATGTACACAAGTATCACAGACTCCTCCCATGTACACAAGTATCACAGGCTCCTCCCATGTACACAAGTATCACAGGCTCCTCCCATGTACACAAGTATCACAGGCTCCTCCCATGTACACAAGTATCACAGGCTCCCCCCATGTACACAAGTATCACAGACTCCTCCCATGTACACAAGTATCACAGGCTCCTCCCATGTACACAAGTATCACAGACTCCTCCCATGTACACAAGTTTCACAGACTCCTCCCATGTACACAAGTATCACAGACTCCTCCCATGTACACAAGTATCACAGGCTCCTCCCATGTACACAAGTATCACAGTAGTATGATGCTACAAGCTTGGCACACCTATTTTTGGGCAGTTTCTCCCATTCTACTTTGCGTGGGAGGAGCCTGTGATACTTATGTACATGGGAGGAGCCTGTGATACTGATGTGCATGGGAGGAGCCTGTGATACTGATGTGCATGGGAGGAGCCTGTGATACTGATGTGCATGGGAGGAGCCTGTGATACTGATGTACATGGGAGGAGCCTGTGATACTGATGTGCATGGGAGGAGCCTGTGATACTTATGTGCATGGGAGGAGCCTGTGATACTCATGTACATGGGAGGAGCCTGTGATATTCATGTACATGGGAGGAGCCTGTGATACTGATGTACATGGGAGGAGCCTGTGATACTTATGTACATGGGAGGAGCCTGTGATTCTTTTTTATGTTTTTTATTTTTAATAAATTTGCAAAGATTTGAAACAAACGTCTTTCACGTTGTCATTATGGGGGATTGTTTGTAGAATTTTAAGGAAAATAAAGAAGCCTTATTATTATGTTACTGTAACATAATAAAATGTGGAAAAAGTGAAGCGCTGTGAATACTTTCCTGGATGAACTGTATAATAACTAAAAACTTACATGCAGTCCTCCGGACAGGTCGGGAGCCGCACATGGGCCCCTCCCCCCCCCCGGACAGGTCGGGAGCCGCACATGGGCCCCTCCCCCCCCTCTACATTCACGTAGTTGCCCACCATTGGATTAGAGGTTTGCATTTACCAACGACGTGTCCCATTTGTCCTCCAACCGAGAAAACCACACAAGCAATTCCTCATTTCTCTTCTTGTTTTTTAACGTTTTATTTATTTCTGAAGTTTTTTTTTTTCTCCTTTTTTTATTTTTTATTTTTATTTTTTTTTTAACTTTGTACAATATATAAAAAATACAGGGTAGCAAAAAAAGGAATTCACAGTGTCTAAAGGCAGTGATTACAATCCATCACATTTTTCTACAGTACCATGGCAAGTTCAATTGCATAGGAAGGTATGATGAGCCTTCAGCGAACAGCCCCACTAATTAACGGCAAGCTTTGCATAATGAGGGGGGGGGGTGAAGAGTACGGACGGGGCGAGCACAAAGGCGTTCTCCTAGTCTCCAGTGCCCAAGCTGGCCATTTTCTCTTTTTTTTTTCTTCCTGTTGAGTGTCCGTTTGTTCGCGTACAGAGCCAGGAGCTGGAGGACGCTCGGGGGAAGTGGTGATGATAAGATGACCAGGCGGCGGTTGGGTTTTAGGGAGAGCCTGCTCCAAAGAGCTTACAATCTAATCTGAGCGTTTGACATAAAAAAACAAAAAACAGAACAGCTGGAAATGTAAGGCATGTATGTTCTGGGTGGAGCGCCCCTCGTTCTGCGTGGGGCGCCCCTCGTTCTGGGCAGGGCGCCCCTCGTTCTGGGCAGGGCGCCCCTCGTTCTGCGTGGAGCGCCCCTCGTTCTGGGTGGAGCGCCCCTCGTTCTGGGTGGAGCGCCCCTCGTTCTGCGCGGGGCGCCCCTCGTTCTGGGCGGAGCGCCCCTCGTTCTGCGTGGAGCGCCCCTCGTTCTGCGTGGAGCGCCCCTCGTTCTGGGTGGAGCACCCCTCTTTGACCCGTCCTTGGTTGTCCTTGGTTGTCAGCCCTCCAACATGTTCACTTTAAAAAGGTTTTCCACTCCCCAGCTTCCGAGAAGCCCTACAGGAGGTGACCGCACTCATGCAGAGGACAGATAAGAAGCAAGAAACTAGCCATGACACACAATGCAGTTTAATAAAGTCTCCTCCCCTAATTACTCTCAGTGTTCCTGACACCCCCCCCCCCCCCCCGCTGCAGCACACAATGCGCAAAACTCACCCCCCCAAATAATGGAATGTGAATGGGAGGATCACAGGGAATGACCTCCTGTCCAGGTTTGGGACTATGAGGAGGTAGAACTACTGTCAGGTTCTTCTGGTGTCCCCGTTGGGGAGATACCAACTTACTTCCTGTTTCGGTGACAGGAAATCACACGCATGGAGAGGGTGTCACGTCACGTATGGCGACCCATCACATTTGGCGACCCGCTGGAGTGCGCATGCGCAACGTCGCCATATGCGTTCCAACACTTTTAGGACCCGTCAGAATGGGTAACGTAAGTGAAGTTCCGTCGCCGCCATCTTGCTACACCCCACACTCCTCCATAGTAAGGATACACTGAGAAGGGGGGAAAGCGGACATCTTGCTACACCCACCGGAGTTTTGCATTTTACACTTATTTTTAACAGTAAAGTCAGTTTATATCGTGAAATTCAGGACTTAGAACTCCGTCTGACTGGTTAGATGTTGAATTTTAAAAGCACCGGCGAGCCTGGTGATCTCACAGGTTTGCTAATCTGACAGAATTTCGCTGCTTTTAACATCTAACCCGTCAGACGGAGTTCTAAGTCCTGTATTTCACTATATAAACTGACTTTACTGTTAAAGATAACTGTAAATTGCAAAACTCCGGTGGGTGTAACAAGATGTCCGCTTTCCCCCTTCTCAGTGTATCTTTATTATAGAGGAGTGCCGGGTGTAGCAAGATGTCCGCTTCCCCCCTTCTCAGTGTATCTTTATTATAGAGGAGTGCCGGGTGTAGCAAGATGTCCGCTTCCCCCCTTCTCAGTGTATCTTTATTATAGAGGAGTGCCGGGTGTAGCAAGATGTCCGCTTCCCCCCTTCTCAGTGTATCTTTATTATAGAGGAGTGCCGGGTGTAGCAAGATGTCCGCTTCCCCCTTCTCAGTGTATCTTTATTATAGAGGAGTGCCGGGTGTAGCAAGATGTCCGCTTCCCCCCTTCTCAGTGTATCTTTATTATAGAGGAGTGCCGGGTGTAGCAAGATGGCGGCGACGGATCGTCTCTCACGTTACAAATTCTGACGCGTCGCCTAATCTGACGAAACAGTTTTGTCGTAAATGTGTTGGAACGCATATGGCGGCGTCGCCCATGCGCACTCCAGCGGGTAGCCAAATGCGATGGGTCGCCATATGTGACGAAACAACTGCACCCGACAGAGGTTCTAACCCATGGGTACTCAACCTGCGGCCCTTCAGCTGCACTACAAGTCCCATCCTGCCCCTGCCTGTGAGAGTCATGCTTGTAACTGCCAGCCTTGCAATGCCTCATGGGACTTGTAGTTCTGCTGCAGCTTGAGGGGCCAGAGGTTCTAACCCTTCAATGCTCCGTCCAGAACTACAAAAATAAGTTTTGTCTGCGGCTGCACTTTCTTGGCTGGAGACCAGCACTGTCTATGACACCATAAGGACCATTTACTTCTATGCGTTTTTTTTTCGCCTTAAGGCAGTCTGTTTAAAATAAATGGACCGACACCACGCATCAATGGGCCTAAAATCGCAATAAAGGACGCAATGTACCGCCCTGCATCGCAGCGTACAACACCGGAGCACCGAGAGCCAATCAGAATAAACTGAAGCGCAACGCCCGTTACAAGCGCCATTTTATCTGCACACAGGGAGGACACACGGGGAGATGTTGATGGATTGGTGACGGGTCATACATGTGATATAAGGCACCCAGGACATGTGACACAGATCAATACAGACCCCCCCCCCCCCCATTAACCCCCCATTGTTATCACTCAACATCCAATCACTGCAGGAGTTCATTTTGTCTTTTGGAAGATCCATTTCCTGTCATGATACTGACCCCCAGAAGTCCAACCTTCCACCTACACACGTATACCCCCCCCCCCCTCCACTGCCACATCCATATATACAGGGCCTTGAAAAAGTATTCATACCCCTTGAATTCCCCTCAGTTACAACCAAAAACATAAATGTATTTTATTGGTATTTTATGTGATGGACCAACACAAAGTGTCACATAATTGTGAAGTGGAAGGAAAATGATAAATGATACAAATAAATATGTGAAAAGTGTGGGGGGGCCCCCCGGAGTCAATACTTTGTAGAACCCCCTTTCTCTACAAGTCTTTTTGGGGGTGTCTCTACCAGCTTTGCCCATCTAGAGAGGACATTTCTGCCCATTCTTCTTCTTTGTAAAATATCTCAAGCTCTGTCAGATTGGATGGAGAGCGTCTGTGAACAGCAATTTTCAAGTCTTGTCACAGATTCTCAATGGGATTTAGGTCTGGACTGTGACTGGGCCATTCTAACACATAAATATGCTTTGATCTAAACCATCCCATTGTAGCTCTGGCTGTATGTTTCGGGTCGTTGTCCTGCTGGAAGGTGACCCTCCCCCCCCCCCCAGTCTCAAGTCTTTTGCAGACTCTAATGTCCCATACACACGATCGGAAAATCCGACCACAAAATCCATCGGATTTTTTCAGACGGATTTTGTCCGATGTTGGTGTTGCATACACACGGTCGGACAAAGTTGTCGGAAAATCCGATCATTCTGAACGTGGTGACGTTTGTTGCCTACGACGGGACTACGTAGAGGCTAGTAGCCAATAGCTTTGGTCTTGTAATGTGATCTGAGCATGCGTAGCACTTTGTCCGTCGGAATTCGCTACACACGATCGGAATTGGTGTGATCGGACTTTGTTGTCGGAAAATCTATCCAGCAGGAGATAGAACTTTGTCCGTAGGACAATCCGATGGAAACTGTCCGATGGTGCCTACACACGGTCGGAATTTCCGACAACATTGTCCGATAGGACAGAATCCATCGGAAAATCCGACCGTGTGTACGCGGCATAACAGGTTTTCTTCTAAGATTGTCCTGTATTTGTCTCCATCCATCTTCCCATCAACTCTGACCAGCTTCCCTGTCCCTGCTGAAGAAAACCATCCCCCCCACATGATGCTGCCACCACCATGTCTCACAGTAGGGATGGTGTGTTCAGGGGGATGGGCAGTGTTAGTTTCCCCCACACATAGCGTTTTACTTTTAGGCCACAAAGTTGAATTTTGGTCTCATGTGAGCAGATCACCTTCTTCCACATGTTTGCTCCCCTCCCCCACATGGCTTCTCACAAACTACAAACAGGACTTCTTATGACTTTCTTTCTCCAATGTCTTTCTTCTTGTCACTCTTCCATAAAGGGCAGATTTGTGGAGAACACGACTAATAGTTGTCCTGTGGACAGACTCTCCCCCCTGAGCTGTGGATCTCTGCAGCTCCTCCAGAGTTCCCATGGGCCTCTTGGCTCTTCTCTGATGAATGCTCTCCTTGCCCGGCCCGGTCAGTTTAGGTGGACGGCCATGTCTTGGTAGGTTTGCCGTTGTGCCATACTCTTTCCATTTTCCGATGATGGATTGAACAGAGCTCCGTGAGATGTTCAAAGCTTGGGAGATCTTTATATAACCTAACCCTGCTTTATACTTCTCCACAACTTTATCCCTGACCTGCCTGGTGTGTTCCTTGGCCTTCATGATGCTGTTTGTTCACTAAGGTTCTCCAACAAACCTCCGAGGGCTTCACAGAACAGCTGTATTTATACTGAGATTACATTACACACAGGTGGCCTCTATTTACTAATTAGGTGACTTCTGAAGGCAATTGGTTCCACTAGATTTTTTGGGGGTATCAGAGTAAAGGGGGCTGAATACAAATGCCCCCCCCCCCCCCCACACTTTTCACATATTTATTTGTATCATTTTCCTTCCACTTCACAATTATGTGACACTTTGTGTTGGTCCATCACATAAAATCCCAATAAAATACATTTACGTTTTTGGTTGTAACAAAATGTGGAGAATTTCAAGGGGTATGAATACTTTTTGAAGCCACTGTATGACCCCCCCCCCCCACATACACATGTATGATGCCCCCCCCACTTCCACATTAAGGTTTAGGTGTCACATTAAGGGGGGTTGGGGGATATATATATGCAATTTATTACTTTGTATTCTATTGTAATTAAAGTGTATAAAAACCCAAGAACAAAAATGTCATTTATTCCATTTTACCAATCTTCAGATGTGGTGGCTGCATTCGTTTTCTTTTATTTTTTCAGGCTTTTCCTTTATGTTGGTGCTATATAAATGCTATATAAATCCTGTATATATATATATATATATATATTTATATATGTTTTTTATTTCAATTTCTTTCTAATTCATGGTTTACATTTTCATAGACACTTCATATCGCACAATTCAATTTCTTTTAATTACAATTTGTTTCAATTTGAAATAAACAAATTGAATTAATGTATCTTAAATTGTAGAACAAAATGTAATTATATATATAAAAAATATGTTTACATAAATTAACTTAATTATTTCAAATTGAAAAAAATTGCAATTTAATTAAATTGAATTGTGAAATATGAAATTGTAAATTTGGACTATGAATTAGTAAAAAATGTAAATAAAAAAAATAATATATAATTCAATTTTTTAATTATATTTTATATAATTAAATTTTTTCATTTTTTTTCCCCCTTTGTTTTCACCTGGTGATCCTGCCATTAACACACTTCCTGTCCTAGGGGGACAAAGCTTCTCTATACTGTATCTATAGGTCTATAGAGGAACAGCATTGTCCCCACCCCTAAGGCTGGGCTCTTATTGTGGACTACAGAACACCTCCCCTCTCCTCCTCTCCATCACATGGAGAGTTCAGTTCAGTGCACAGGAGGTTACAAGGACTCTATTTCTGGCAGGATCAACAAATGTTTTTTTCTACTACTCAAAAAAAATGCAGCCACCACGTGTAAGGACGGGGGACCTGCAATGTATGACATTTGTGTAGTTGGGTTTAGATATCTTTCAGGAAGGCGCTCTGCTTAGATGACATTTTCTGCCTTTACAAATCCACTTGGTCTGGACAAAAATTGGGATATAATAAGAGAAATCGTCCACAATCACTGAAGGAATAAAAAAAAGAAGGAAATCCTATGATTGAATTGTAACATGTATGGGGCTGGCCAGCAGGGGGCAGTGTTGTAGAACATGGAGTTGGAGGGGGAGGAGTTATTGAACTCATTGTAACATATTTCAGGCAAGTTGTTACAAATTAGAGAAGAAAAAAAAAGATTCCTATGCAGTATAAAGTCCCTGGGCATGGTGGGTAATTGCTCCCTCGCCTGATTGGTTAGAACGGTAGGGCCGAATCTCTCCCCGTAATCCGATATTTTAGAGGGTCTTAATATATTAAACACACCTGAAGGCGCCCCGGGGGGTCTCTATGAATGACATTTTCCCCGGGGCGGGGGAGGTCTGTATTGCAGATCTGATGGCGGCGGTCTGGAAGACGCCGGTGGACTCTTCCCCCGCCGCGCATCAAATGGAAACGCGAAGATGGAAAGTGAAGGTTCGGCGAGGCTGGAAAATTTAATTTGAATGCGAGCGATTTTCTGGACTTAGCGCTTAAAATGAATTTGTCAGAGTCAGACGTCGTTTGTATTCCGCGCGGCGTGCGGCGGATGTCTGCGGTTACGGCTGTTACCTCCGACAGCCCCGGCAGATTATACCGTTTACTGCGCTCCCTAATTCTGATTACTGGAGCCGAGAACCACAGGGATAAAAGGGAAGGCGGTGGGTCACCTTCAGAAGAACTAGAAGTCTAAGCAGACCCTTCCCATCTATAGTGTACGGCCCCGCCCATGTGTCAGGGTGACGGACAGCCCCTCACTGAGGCAGACAAAGGGGGTGGGGGGGGGGGCACTGCAGGGTTTCCAAAAGTTTGGCATTCCCGGCATCTCTGATTAACAGAAGGAAACTGCCAATACCTGGTGGGGTTGGGAAGATGGGCAGCCATTCCAGGATATAGATATGTTACTGGTAAAAGACAACTGAGAACCTTAGCCTACATCTCAGTGCCAGTCCTGGGCAGTGCTAAGGATGCCAATGTCTATTTCTGCGCCTGTTCTAAGCAGTGCTAGGGATACTGACTTGCATCTCAGTGCCAGTCCTGAGCAGTGCCAGGGATGCCAACTTACATCCTATCCAATCAGCACAAGTCCAAAACAGTGCAAAGGATGCCAACTTACATCTCAGTTCCAGTCCTGAACAGTGCTAAGGATGCTAACTTACATGTCAGTGCCAGTCCTGAACAGTGCTAAGGATGCTAACTTACATGTCAGTGCCAGTCCCGAGCAGTGCTAAGGATGCCAACTTACATCTCAGTGGCAGTCCGGAGCAGTGCTAAGGATGCCAACTTACATATCAGTGCCAGTCCGGAGCAGTGCTAAGGATGTCAAGGTTTATTTCTGTGCCAGTTTTAAGCAGGGCTAGGGATACTGACTTACATCTCAGTGCCAGTCATAAACAGTGCTGGGGATGCAGACTTTTATCTCAATGCCAGTCATGAACAATGTTAGGAATGCCAACTTGCATCCTATCCAATCAGCACAAGTCCTGAGCAGTGTTAGGGATGCCAACTTACATCTTAGTGCCAGTCCATAGCAGTGCTAGGGATGCCAACTTACATCTCAGTGCCAGTCCAAAGCAGTGCTAGGGATGCCAACTTACATCTCAGTGCCAGTCCAAAGCAGTGCTAGGGATGCCAACTTACATCTCAGTGCCAGTCCCAAGCAGTGCTAGGGATGCCAACTTACATCTCAGTGCCAGTCCAAAGCACTGTTAGGGATGCCAACTTACATCTCACTCCAGTCCAAAGCAGTGCTGAGGATGCCAAACTTACATCTCAGTGCCAGTCCAAAGCAGTGCTGGGGATGCCAACTTGCATCTTAGTTTCAGTCGTGATAAGAGCTAAGGATGCCAACTTTGATCTCATGCCAGTCCCGAGCAGTGCTAAGGATGTATCTTTTATATGTAAATACTGAATTGAGCTCTTTGTGATGATAGTGATTATGGATGATGATAGTGATTATGGATGAGGATGCTGATTATGGATGATGATGGTGATTATGGATGATGATAGTGATTACGGATGAGGATGGTGATTACGGATGAGGATGGTGATTACGGATGATGATGGTGATTACGGATGAGGATGGTGATTACGGATGAGGATGGTGATTACGGATGAGGATGGTGATTACGGATGATGATGGTGATTACGGATGATGATAGTGATTACGGATGAGGATGGTGATTACGGATGATGATAGTGATTACGGATGAGGATGGTGATTACGGATGAGGATGGTGATTACGGATGAGGATGGTGATTACGGATGAGGATGGTGATTATGGATGATGATGGTGATTATGGACGAGGATGGTGATTATGGACGAGGATGGTGATTATGGACTATGATAGTGATTATGGATGATGATAGTGATTTTGGATGATGATAGTGATTTTGGATGATGATAGTGATTTTGGATGATGATAGTGATTATGGATGATGATAGTGATTTTGGATGATGATAGTGATTATGGATGATGATAGTGATTATGGATGATGATAGTGATTTTGGATGATGATAGTGATTTTGGATGATGATAGTGATTTTGGATGATGATAGTGATTATGGATGAGGATAGTGATTATGGATGAGGATAGTGATTATGGTTGGGAGGGTAGCACTGTAGGAATGATCTCTGTGAATAGTTATATCCAATCCATTACATATCGGTTACAGACACCCATCCATGTTCATGCACGTTCTCACGCAACCCCATGCTGGAGAAAAGAAGAACCCCTAAAAATCCCATCCAGCCGCTCTACATTTCCCCTGATAATGAGGAGGCCG
Organism: Lithobates sylvaticus; assembly: GCA_028564925.1. NCBI lineage: Eukaryota > Metazoa > Chordata > Amphibia > Anura > Ranidae > Lithobates > Lithobates sylvaticus. The sequence goes on along the minus strand of CM053031.1, from coordinate 7,891,151 downwards.
GGGGTACCCAAAAGAAAGGCATAATGGTCACCTAATCGGATGTTGCCCACCTGATAGGAAGCAACTTTATTAAACACATTCATATCTGTACAGAGAAGTCGGGTGGCACCCCGATTCCTCCCTGCCACCCACTGAAGAGACAACCCTACCACTTCCTCCCTGCCCCCACTAAAGGGACAACCCTACCACCAACCTCAATGACACCTGTGTTGAGCGTTGGCCAAAATTCAACCTCTGACAGACGTATTCTAGCGATAATGGGGGGAGCTGCCTCGTTATTGCGGGCATACGCTCTGCGCCATTAGCTGGTCACACACTGCTGTATGCTGCAGGTTGAACACTGCATACATGACAGAAGGAGATCCTATTCCAGAGCCAACTACACTTCTGCTCACAGACTGATCAGGGTAAACTGTTTTGATATCAAACACCTTCATATGGTCCTAAATAACCCTAAATCCCCCACCCCCCTCCCTCCATGTTCGACAGTAAATAAGAAATAAAGGAGGCACTGAATGGATTTAAACTGCAATCGCTTAAAATAAGGCGCAGAACGTTTGTCTAAAAACCATCGCTGGGCAATCTTCTCTCTCAAAGATCTCCAAATGTCCACCAAGCTTGGTGGTTCTCATGGTTCTTCAAGAGCTGGAGGAGCACCATGGTGGGTGGTTCTCATGGTTCTTCAAGAGCTGGAGGACCACCACGGTTGGCGATTCTCACGGTTCTTCAAGAGCTGGAGGACCACCATGGTTGGTGTTTCTCCAAGAGCTAGAGGACCACTATGGTTGGTAGTTCACCAAAACCTGGAGGACCACCATGGTTGGCGATTCTCACGGTTCTTCAAGAGCTGGAGGACCACCATGGTTGGTGGTTGTCATGGTTCTTCAAGAGCTGGAAGACCACCATGGTTGGTGTTTCTCCAAGAGCTAGAGAACCACTATGGTTGATGGTTCTCCAAAACCTGGAGGACCACCATGGTTGGCGATTCTCACGGTTCTTCAAGAGCTGGAGGACCACCATGGTTGGTAGTTCTCATGGTTCTTCAGGAGCTGGTGGACCACCGTGATTGGTGGTTCTCATGGTTCTTTAAGAGCTGGAGGACCACCATGGTTGGTGGTTCTCCAAGAGCTAGAGGACCACTATGGTTGGTGGTTCTCCAAAACCTGGAGGACCACCATTGTTGGCGATTCTCACGGTTCTTCAAGAGCTGGAGGAGCACCATGGTTGGTGGTTCTCATGGTTCTTCAAGAGCTGGAAGACCACCATGGTTGGTGTTTCTCCAAGAGCTAGAGGACCACTATGGTTGGTCGTTCTCCAAAACCTGGAGGACCACCATGGTTGACGATTCTCACGGTTCTTCAAGAGCTGGAGGACCAACAAGCTTGATGGAACTTGAGGTTCTTCAAGAGATGGAGGATTGCCTGAACGCCATCAAAAACCAGGACCCACCTGCAGCAAAATCAAGAACATCTCATTTGCTTTGCTGCAGATTTTTTTTCCTAATTTACCCTTTCCAAAACCATTTCTAAACATCTAAAGTCCACAAATTCTGCATTCACATCAGACAAAACTCTACACAATCTAACACCACCTCTCTCAACTACCCAATGACTGAAAGAAAAAAAAAAAAAAACCCACCCCGACCTTATAGAACTGGAAAATCTGCTGTTTTATTGGAATCCCATCCCAAACGACCGGCCTCGGATTTCATCCGTTGCTGTAGCGCAGGTTTTTCCGATCGCCATGAAGTCATAAACTCCTTCTTACCAAGATTTTGGGTCAGACATACAGTGTGGAAGACAAGATGCTTGTGACATTCTTTGTCTTTGTTATTTTTTTTTTATATATATTTATAAAAAAAAAAAAAAAAAAATTATCTAAAAATAAAAAATAACAACATTCGTCATTCTAGTAAACATGAAAAGAAAAAAAAAAAAGGAAAAAAAAATTGTCTTGGACAAAACCAAGAGCAAAAAAAAAAAAAAAAAAAAACATCCAATGGTGAGCAAGTCTTTTGTACAATCAGAACGAGTTATTACATCAGAGCGTGCGACCGATTCCGAAGGCTGGCCCTCTTCATCGCTGCTTCTTGAGGCGGTTGTCCGGCACGCCACGGACAACACCTGCTCCCGGGGGGGGGGTTCCTGACCGTTCCATGCGCGCACTCAACGCGCCGGTGCGTCCTTAAGTTTTTTTTTTTTTTTTTTCATAAAACCCTGATATTAAAAAAAAAAAAAGTTACGTTAGCAATTGACAGAGGACGAAGGCCAGTGCCGATGAGGAACATAACTTGTATGTAAAATTTTCCCAGGTCAGAATTCCAACCAATGCGGCCCCACCTGAGCCCCGTGGGGCGGGCCGAAGAACGTCTTTTTTTTTATTTTTTTGCCATGCCGGGAGCAGGAGGCCGTGTTAATGGAGCTAGTACTTAACCCTAATATTAAAATCCAGAGACGGTGTTAGAGGCTGTATGGAAGAGTCTCTACATGTTAATCCGTTACCCTCCCTATTCCATCGACATGCACAACGCATGTCTTTTTCCAAAAGTTTTTTTTTTGTTTGTGTGTTTTTTGTTTTTTTTTACGCCCGCCTCGTTTTTTTTTTTTTTTCATCAGTAGAACGATGGTGGGGGGGGTTGTTGTAGACAGGTTGCTGAGGCTGTTGGTCGGTTTCCGCGAGTCGTCAGAAGTACTGTCAGGATTGGAGCCTCGCTGTCACACCGAGCGGGAAGCCGGTAATGCAAGCAATGAAGCCATTCGGTGTAACACATCCTTGTTTTTTGTTTGTTTTTTTCTCCTCCGCTTACAAGAAAAATCACTCAGACGTGAACGCGTCAAACGATTCCACAAATCGCCAAAAAAAAAAAAAAATCAATCTACACGTTCCGATGGTGTTTTTTTTTTTTTTTTTACGCAGAGGCAGCTTTGCTCGCTTTTCAAGTATCCAGAGACCTCGGAATTTGCTCCTCACCCGGCCGTGTACTTAGAGAGATGGGTGGAGGGGGGGGGGGGTGGTGCGGGGGAAGGCGTTCCTCCGGCGCGCCAAAGTTTGGATCAGCAGGTCCAGTCTGAGAGCTTTGCCCTGACTCGTTCGGTTGGTGGAAGGAGCTGGGCCCCGTGGTTTTATGGAGCGTGAGACGTGGGGGTAAGAGATGGAACCTCAGCGAGAAGTTGGGGGTTTTTTTTTCCGTCGGGGTGGGGAAACCAAACCTCAGCTGTTGGTGAAAGTCCTACCCGGGGAGGAGTCGGGTCGGAAGTCAAATTTGCTCAGCGTGCTGGGATAGTACGTCGTGGTGTAGACGTTGGTTTGCTGCAGCGGGTAAAAGTTGGTTCGGTCGTCTGGAAGCAAATTGTTCTTATTGAGAGTCTGTAAAAAAAAAAAGAAGAAAAAGATAAAAAAACGAATTTAGGAAAAACATATTTCATCGGCACCTCCCTTCCCCATCCATCGTCAGCGCCATAAACCGCCTTTTTTCACATTTCACCGCTCGCGATAAACCTTCCCCGCCGCCGTTTATGACAATTGTTTTTTTTCCCCTTTGTTGCCGGAGGGATGAAATAATTGTTATACATATCGGATGTTTCATTAGAGGAATAAACATTCTCGGCGGGATTGGCGGACGGCGTAAACGCTACAAATTAATAACCCTTCTGGGGCCGTTTATCAAATCTTGTCGGCTTTTGGAAGGATGAGCTATTCATTAAACATAGATGAATCACCGCACTCGCCTTCGCTTTTTACTCGAATCTTCGGCAGATTATGGCTATATACATCAAAGCCGGCATATATATATATATATATATATATATATATATATATATATATATATAGATACGACCCGTCAGTTTTTTTGTAGCCGACGCCTCCCGCGTGATTCATGGTATTGAATGACAATGGCAAAGCAAAAAAAATAAAAAAAATGATTTGAGTTGTTTGCTCACCGACCGTTAAAAACGATAAACAACAAATACGTTTGAAAATCTTTTGAGCGTGATAAAAGCCGACATGATTAGCGCGGTGATAGTTTGATCCCGGAGGGGTAATCTGGCCGCCGCTCAGGGAGTCGGGGAAGAATTTCCTCTCCATTCAAGGCGGCGTGCAAACGGGATTAATCACAATTTTCTATCGCGGCTCCCGGAGCAAAAGCGCGCGCATGAAAACGATACAATTTCACGCACTTCACATCTCTCTTTTTCAAACTAATGACTAACTAACGGCGTAATTAGAGACAGAAACTGAGCAGTAGAACGCAGCTGAAATATTTTTTTTTTTGCCCGCCGTTGCGCGGGAGAAAGGCACATTTTTCTTTTGCGATGGTATTTTAATTATGGATTTCAGACGCCCTCCTGCGTGAAGAGCTGGTTGGCTCCTCATCAATAGGTGCTATTTTTGGCCCCGCCGGTGTGATGAACGGGGGCCCCCGGACACCTCCCTGACACCGTGTGTATTCTCCCCCCGTCTTGGTGGATCCACATGACTAATGCACCCGACGCTTTTTATTTACTCAGCTTTAGGAACAATCGAATTTAGAGACTTTGTATTTAAATTGGAAATTATTCTCATTCTCAGGACATCCAGATATGTATCCCCCCGCTGAACGAGTCCCCATCACCCCAAGGAGAGGCGGAACAAGAACCTTCAGGGCCCCGGTGCACAGGGTCGGTGCTACCACTAGGCAGCCGCCTAGGGTGCCCTGCTGCCTAGGGAGCCCAGCCACTGGTTTTCCTACTCTCTTCTCTCTGCAGCAAGCAAATAAGTCTCAGCATCAGCAGGCAGCCGCCACTCCGTTCACACATAGTGTAAGAGTTGCAGCGGCGGTGTCTGTGTCCCGAATCCTGAATGAATGGAAGCAAGCAAACATTCATTGATGGGCGCTGGTGAGGCTGCATTTTATGGGAGCTGGTGAGGCTGCATTTTATGGGAGCTGGTAGGCTGCATTTGATGGACGCTGCGGAGGCTGCATTTGATGGGAGCTGGTGAGGCTGCATTTGATGGGAGCTGGTGAGGCTGCATTTGATGGGCGCTGGTGAGGCTGCATTTGATGGGCGCTGGTGAGGCTGCATTTGATGGGTGCTGGTGAGGCTGCATTTGATGGGCGCTGGTGAGGCTGCATTTGATGGGCGCTGGTGAGGCTGCATTTGATGGGCGCTGGTGAGGCTGCATTTGATGGGCGCTGGTGAGGCTGCATTTGATGGGCGCTGGTGAGGCTGCATTTGATGGGCGCTGGTGAGGCTGCATTTGATGGGAGCTGGTGAGGCTGCATTTTAATGGGAGCTGGTAGACTGCATTTGATGGGCGCTGGTGAGGCTGCATTTGATGGGCGCGGTGAGGCTGCATTTGATGGGCGCTAGTGGGCTGCATTTGGGCGCTTCATTAAAAAGGTGGGGTATACATGGGCAGAGAAAAGGGGGTGGGGTCAGGGGTGGGGCCAGGGGGGCGGCAAGACAAATTTTCACTTAAGGTGTCAAAAAACCTTGCACCAGCCCTGCCGGTGCAGGAAATCATGAAGGAAGCAGTGGTTCTCAACCTCACTCCTCAAGTACCCCCAACGGGCCATGTTTTCAGGTTTTCCTTTACTTTGCACAGCTGCTTTAAATCAATATCAATGACAAGGTATTGATAAGAGCTATTTTATCTAAGGAAGTTCCCAAAACATGACCCGTTGGGGGTACTTGAGGACTAAGGTTGAGAATCACTGCTTTCAAGGACTTTCAGCAGAGGTTGGTTTTTTTTTAATTTTTTTAAGGTTTTTCTGACCTCACAGAGTACCCAGAAACACAGCGGCCAATCCCAGTCCCCCACGTCACTACCCAGAAGGGACAAAAGGCCGGTTAGTCGCCAAGGGGCGGCGGTAATGTTACCTGCTCTCCAGCTCCACTGACACATCTCCAGGACCGGAGTCCCCGTTATTAAGTGGGTCACCTCTGTCAGCTACAAGCAACAGGTCACAGTCACTACAATGGCATTAGTCACATGGTGGCATGACAATGGCACTTATGTATTAATGGCGATGGTCATGTGCGTAATCCCTCCTTGCTGCATTCAGCTCATCAGACGGATGCCAGGGACACATATGGATGCCAATATCTGCAATCTGGTAAGGTCTTCAGGGGGAATAGTCTTTGTACTCAACTTCCTATATAGAAGGCACCCGATGGGTCGACCAAACGCATCAAACCATCGCCAAGAACCTAAATATTTACCTGGCACAGCCAAGGGCTGAAGGACACCACTGATGACTCCTAAAAACCCAACCATTCCAGAGATGACATCTCACTTCTTCTACAGAGGAGCACCCAGCCCCAGAACTTCTTCTGGAAATTATAATGAAGATATAAAACTTGCAAGAGATCTTCAGTATTAGTTTCTAGTCCTAAGGTAAGGACAACCCAAGAAAGCCAATTTTCGTAAATTTATATTTTGTTGATAATTTATGTCATCCTGTATTAACCAAAATTTATTATGAATGAACCCGAAAAACAAACTTTCCTCAAAATCTGATTTTTTTTTTTTTTTTACTTTGCTACATTTTTACATATTTGACCAATTCACCTCCCTCCAATTTGCTTTGCAAATTTTGCAAATTTCCATTACAAATTTTGCAAATTTCCGTTACAAATTTGGCAAATTTCCGTTACAAATTTGGCAAATTTCCGTTACAAATTTGGCAAATTTCCGTTATAAATTTAGCAAATTTCCGTTATAAATTTTGCAAATTTCCGTTACAAATTTTGCAAATTTCCGTTACAAATTTTGCAAATTTCCATTACAAATTTTGCAAATTTGCATTACATATTTTGCAAATTTGCATTACATATTTTGCAAATTTCCGTTACAAATTTTGCAAATTTCCGTTACAAATTTTGCAAATTTCCATTACAAATCTTGCAAATTTCCGTTACAAATTTTGCAAATTTCCGTTACAAATTTTGCAAATTCCCGTTACAAATTTTGCAAATTTCCGTTACAAATTTTGCAAATTTCCGTTACAAATTTTAACAGAGAAAACTAAGCAGGACGTTAATCAATGATTTATCCAATTATAGAAATCGATCTATAATATTTTTTGAGTTTCTCGTCATCTAGGGTGTTCAGCGTGATAAATAAATGACTTGGGGAGTGTCTTGACCCAGGTCTAGTCAGGAATGGGCCCAAAAGACGCACCGTATATGGATTAGCCTGGCACCATCTGGTGATGAACAGCACACAGACAGGGAGGGGTGGGTGAGGCAGGTGAGGTGAACCCCGATGACCACATGCAACCATGCACACTGAATAAACTGGAGTAGATACACTGGGGCGGGGTGTTAGGAGGCTCCTCCCCCTCTCCCCTACCATCCTGGTCCTGCATATCTTAGACCATTGCACATAGTTTCAGTGACCATCGCCACCTTCCAGTATGGCGCGCCAAACCCCGCAACCTTGTATGACCATGTCATTGGTGGTACTGTGACCTGGGCATGAGCCTCCCTCTCACATTCATACCTATGGAGGACATATGGCTCCTGTGTTCTCATTTATGTCTGAGACCTTCACGAAGCCCACTCGGTCATGGTGATGTGGACACCCACCATCCAAGTACCTGCCAAAGGCTCCATTGCTATCCGTCCCTGCTGTAATCCCTCTCAGTGGAGGGTTGCCGGCAGTGTTGGTCATCTAACTTTAAAAAAGTAATTAGTTTAAGTTACAAATTACTTCACCCAAAATGTAATTGCGTTAGTAACTCAGTTACTACATTGGAAAAGTAATTAGTTACTCAGAAAAGTAACTGACTTTTTTTTAAATATTCTATACGTGTAACTAAGGGGCGCATTTATTATTATTGTTATATATCATGTAACCAAGGGGCTGCTCTATTATTACTCTAACCAAGGGGCAGATCTGTTATAGCATGTAAGCAAAGGGGCGGGTCTATTATTATTATATCGTGTAAGGGGCGGGTCTATTATTATTATATTGTGTAAAGGGCGGGTCTATTATTATTATATCGTGTAAGGGGCGGGTCTATTATTATTATATCGTGTAAGGGGCGGATGGCTACAGAAGAGGGCGAATGTTAAATTAATGGGCAGAGCTCGATATATAACAATAATAATAATTGGTTACAGTAATACTAGACCCGCCCCTTACTTACACGATAGACGCCCCTTGCAGAGTAGCACGAGTATCGGGAGCGTGCGGTATCGCCTCGTACAATTACATGTTAACTGCACCTGCGCGGTGTAGAGTTCACTCAGAGCTGTTTAGGTTCGGCAATTTTCGGAAGCTCCGTAGTCCTTCGTGCAGTACGCGCAAGCCCTGCGCCTGCGCAGTACAGGGGGTCCTTATTCGGCGGGGGAACTTTTTCGGCAGGACACCGGAATTACACTACTGCCATCTAGTGGCGGTAGATGTAATTGGGGTAACTAAGCCAAAGTAATGGGAACTGAGTTACCATGAGGGGAAAAGTAATCAGTTAGATTACTAGTTACCCTCTAAAGTAACTGCGTTAGGTAACTCAGTTTATTTTAACTCAGTTACTTACATCACTGGTTGCCGGAGACACATTTCTCCCTAAATTATGTGAAGTGAAAGGATGAGGGCGCCAAAGCAGACATAATTTGCATGTGTCACAATGAGAATGTATTCATATACAGGTTACGGTGAGAAGGAACTAATGGAATTAAGAAGCCCACCAAACCAATCAGTGCACAGCATAGTAAGGCCTTCCTAGACCTCTAGGACTTTATTGTGCTACACACTGATTCAGAAGAAGGGCCTTTTTGATTTCTTCTTTCCCCTCTCAATATAACCTGTACGGTTATACAGTCTTGTTGGGTCCCAAGTCCTACTCCATAGAAGCCGTGATTTCCATACACTGCAATGACGTTGGCCAAAAAGCCTGGAAGACCTCTCCTCAACTGGAGGGATCTCTCTTTGGGAGAGAGGTCCTCCCCAAGAACTTGGTGGACTGGCTTCGGGCCGGTCCCTAAGGAGTGGGGTCCACCAGGCTTTGGCCTAGAAAACACACCACAGACTGGGATTGTATTGGGAAAAGCCTTGTATTACTCACTTCAAGATATGGACTCAAAAAGCCTCCTCTATTCATCTGAGAGATATTGACTATGATGGTGGATTACACAAGTGGACACTTGTTTTGAGGAAATTTAGGACTATATGGCGGAAGTTTTGGATTGGTATCATTGTTGAGATTTTTTGGATCTTACCACTTTTTACACTATATTATTTAAATCCTCTGTTGCGTTGGTTTGTTGTCACCTACAGTATCTCACAAAAGTAAGTACACCCCTCACATTTGTGTAAATCTTTTCATGTGACAACACTGAAGAAATGACACTTGTCTACAATGTAAAGTAGTGAGTGTACAGCTTGTATAACAGTGTAAATCTGCCGTCCCCTCAAAATAACTCAACACACGGCCATTAATGTCTAAACCGCTGGCAACAAAAGTCAGTACACCCCTACGTGAAAATCTCCAAATTGGGCTTAAATATTTTGTGTGAACACCATTATTTTCCAGCACTGCCTTAACCCTCTTGGGCATGGAGGTCACCAGAGCTTCACAGGTTGTCACTGGAGTCCTCTTCCCCTCCTCCATGATGACATCACGGAGCTGGTGGATGTTGGAGACCTTGCGCTCCTCCACCTTCCGTTTGAGGATGTCCCACAGATGATCAATAGGGTTTAGGTCTGGAGACATGCTTGGCCAGTCCATCACCTTTACCCTCAGCTTCTTTAGCAAGGCAGTGGTGGTCTTGGAGGTGTGTTTGGGGTGGTTATCATGTTGGAATACTGCCCTGCGGCCCAGTCTCTGAAGGGAGGGGATCATGCTCTGCTTCAGTATGTCACAGTACATGTTGGCATTCATGGTTCCCTCAATGATCTGTAGCCCCCCAGTGCCGGCAGCACTCATGCAGCCCCAGACCATGACACTCCCCCCACCATGACACTCCCACCACCATGACACCATGACACTCCCACCACCATGACACTCCCTCCACCATGACACTCCCTCCACCATGACACTCCCACCACCATGCTTGACTGTAGACAAGACACACTTGTCTTTGTCCTCCTCACCTGGTTGCCCCCACACACGCTTGTCACCATCTGACACCAAATACCTTTTATCTTGGTCCCATCAGACCACAGGACGTGGTTCCAGTAATCCATGTCCTTAGTCTGCTTGTCTTCAGCAAACTGTTTGCGGTCTTTCTTGTGCATCATCTTTAGAAGAGGCTTCCTTCTGGGATGACAGCCATGCAGACCAATTTGATGCAGTGTGCGGCGTATGGTCTGAGCACTGACAGGCTGACCCCCCCCCCCCACCCCTACAACCTCTGCAGCAATGTTGGCAGCACTCATACGTCTATTTCCCAAAGACAACCTCTGGATATGACGCTGAGCACGTGACCTCAACTTCTTTGGTGGACCATGGCGAGGCCTGTTCTGAGTGGAACCTGTCCTGTTATATCGCTGTATGGTCTTGGCCACCGTGCTGCAGATCAGTTTCAGGGTCTTGGCAATCTTCTTATAGCCTCGGCCATCTTTATTTAGAGCAACAATTATTTTTTTCAGATCCTCAGAGAGTTCTTTGCCATGAGGGGCCATGTTGTACTTCCAGTGACCAGTATGAGAGAGTGAGAGCGATAACACCAAATTTAACACACCTGCTCCCCATTCACACCTGAGACCTTGTAACACTAACGAGTCACATGACACCGGGGAGCGCAAGGTCACTTACATCCTCCAGCTCCGTGATATCGTCATGGAGGGGAAGAGGACTCCAGTGGCAACCTGTAAAGCTCTGGTGACCTCCATGAGGGTTAAGGCAGTGCTGGAAAATAATGGTGGCCACACAAAATATTGACACTTTGGGCCCAATTTGGACATTTTCACTTAAGGGTGTACTGAATTTTGTTGCCAGCGGTTTAGACATTAATAGCTGTGTGTTGAGTTATTTTGAGGGGACGGCAAATTTACACTGTTATACAAGCTGTACACTCACTACTTTACATTGTAGACAAGTGTCATTTCTTCAGTGTTGTCACATGAAAAGAGAGAAGAAAAGATTTACAGAAATGTGAGGGGTGTACTTACTTTTGTGAGATAATGTGTGTTAAAAGGATCCAAGCAAAATGCACGGCCAGTGGAAAGTCGCCGCCAGAGCTTTTCAGAGTTGAAAAAAATAAAAATTTTTCAGAAATAGAAACAACGTATCTTTCCTGTTTCCTTGTACTGCCCTCTATGGTGGTCAGAGACCCCCCCCCCCCCCCCCCCCCCCCCCGGGGGTATCGGCAGTTCTGAACAGACGGAGCCCCTCGCTGCCTCTTTCAGAATTCGCAGCAAACGCCGCGTGACGCCCCCCGCCCCCCGAGCCGTTCGATGTTTCTAAAGCAGCTTCTTAAACAAGGAGACTTTATAAAAATAAATCAAAGGACGCGGATCAATACCCCTAACAGGAAGTGGCCGGGCTGATTTATCTCCCTGGCAGGTGAGGAAAAACCGATCATCAATTCTTGTCAACTAACCCGAGAAATAAGCAGAGCGGACGGCGCTGACCGGCGAGGAAAGTCACTGCCTGACGCCCAGGAGAATTCTGGAGAAGATTCCGAACTGATCCCCACCCCCCCCCCCCCCCCATCCTACAATAACCCGCAACGCACATCATGCATGCTCAGTAGAGCGAGGCCTTGGCTCCGATTCATTAATGGTGTTTGAAAAGACACTTACGGCATGCCAAAATGACATACGACATCACTGCTTGAGAGACCACTTTAGCACTCCTTAAGGGAAGCTGCAGCTTAATGAATCAGGTTCCTTCTATATAATCAATAATAGGAGACGGACCTCACTGCCACGCAGTGCAGCCCACAGCAACCTCAGGAAATCGGAGGTGGTTTTGCACCCAGATCCACAATGACAGACCACAGAATGAAACGCCTGACATCCAGGGGCGGACTGACCATTCGGCCACTCGGGCACTGCCCGAGGGCCCCCGGGCCACTAGGGGGCCCCATCAGGGTTGCCAGCCTAAGTAGAACCAGGGACAGTATGTAAAAATCTGTGTTTTTTTTTTACATCTGTTTCTGAAATCTTACCGACATCCTTTTGGTCTAAAAATCCAGAGATTATAGCTGCCCCACCTCTCCAGTACCTTCTCAGCCAATAGAAACATGTCTGTGTATACTGTGTGATTGTATACTGTGTGGCCCCATAATCTCCTATTGCCCGGGGGCCCCATGATCTCCTTTTGCCCGGGGGCCCCATAATCTCCGATTGCCTGGGGGCCCCATAATCTCTGATTGCCTGGGGGCCCCATAATCTCTGATTGCCTGGGGGGCCCATAATCTCCTATTGCCCGGGGGCCCCATAATCTCTGATTGCCCGGGGGCCCCATAATCTCTGATTGCCCGGGGGCCCCATAATCTCCTATTGCCCGGGGGCCCCATAATCTCCTATTGCCCGGGGGCCCCATGATCTCCTATTGCCCGGGGGCCCCATGATCTCCTATTGCCCGGGGGCCCCATGATCTCCTATTGCCCGGGGGCCCCATGATCTCCTATTGCCGGGGGCTCCATAATCTCCTATTGCCCGGGGGCCCCATAATCTCCTATTGCCCGGGGGCCCCATAATCTCCTATTGCCCGGGGGCCCCATAATCTCCTATTGTCCAGGGGCCCCATTATCTCCTATTGCCCGGGGGCCCCATAATCTCCTATTGCCCGGGGGCCCCATAATCTCCTATTGCCCGGGGGCCCCATAATCTCCTATTGCCCGGGGGCCCCATAATCTCTTATTGCCCGGGGGCCCCATGAGTTGTCAGTCCGCCCCTGCTGACATCATATATGGAAATGAGATGTATGAGCGTGAGAAGACTTTATGATATTTCGGGAGATCTATACCAATAGTTTCCCTGTCCCCTCCCCCTTTCTTGACACCTCTGCCTCCCAAACCAAATGATGCCCCTCCCCACTAACCATGGGGCATGTTCCCTCCCCCACCCCCTGCCCACGTAGCGCCCCCCCCTCCCATGCACCGCTTTGTACACCCACCTACCTTGAACTCCATAGGAGTGTATTTCTCATTCTTGGGCGTGGAGCTGCCCTTGTAGTGGAGGTGGTTGGGGGTAGCCGGATGGATGACGGTCGACTCCTGCGACTGCCTCTGGCACCGCTGGCAATAGACGTAGATGACGAACGTCAGCAGGCTGGAGCCGAAGAAACACGAGACGCCGGTGGCGATCAGATGGATGAGGCTGAACCCTGCGCAGAGACAAGATGGCGGTGACCAGGAGGGTTGTGTCTACAGGGGCTGGAGGAGTACAGCGCTGCGGTATATGTCAGAGCTATATACATGTATAATAATAATAGTGTGTGATTGTGGGGGAGGGGACATTAGAGTGTAAGCTCCTCTGTACAGAGACTGATGTGACTGGGGGGACATTAGAGTGTAAGCTCCTCTGTACAGAGACTGATGTGACTGGGGGGAGGGGGGCATTAGAGTGTAAGCTCTTCTGGTACAGAAAGAGATGTGACTGACTGTACAGCACTGCGGTTATATGTCAGAGCTATATAAATGCATAATAATAATAATAATAATAATAATAATAATAATAATAATAATGTATGACTGTGGGGGAGGGGACATTAGAGTGTAAGCTCCTCTGTACAGAGACTGATGTGACTGGGGGAGGGGCCATTAGAGTGTAAGCTCCTCTGTACAGAGACTGATGTGGCTGTGGGGGAGGGGACATTAGAGTGTAAGCTCCTCTGTACAGAGACTGATGTGACTGTGGGGGGAGGGGACATTAGAGTGTAAGCTCCTCTGTACAGAGACTGATATGACTGTGGGGGGGGGGGGGACATTAGAGTGTAAGCTCCTCTGTACAGAGACTGATGTGACTGTGGGGGAGGGGACATTACAGTGTAAGCTCCTCTGTACAGAGACTGATGTGACTGTGGGGGGGGGGGGGGTATTAGAGTGTAAGCTCCTCTGGTACAGAGACTGATGTGACTGTGGGGGGGGGGGGGATATTAGAGTGTAAGCTCCTCTGTACAGAGACTGATGTGACTATGGGGGGAGGGGATATTAGAGTGTAAGCTCCTCTGTACAGAGACTGATATGACTGTGGGGGGGGGGGTATTAGAGTGTAAGCTCCTCTGTACAGAGACTGATGTGACTGTGGGGGGGGGGGGATATTAGAGTGTAAGCTCCTCTGTACAGAGACTGATGTGACTATGGGGGGGAGGGGACATTAGAGTGTAAGCTCCTCTGTACAGAGACTGATGTGACTGTGGGGGGAGGGGACATTAGAGTGTAAGCTCCTCTGTACAGAGACTGATGTGACTGTGGGGGGAGGGGACATTAGAGTGTAAGCTCCTCTGTACAGAGGCTGATGTGACTGTGGGGGGGGGGACATTAGAGTGTAAGCTCCTCTGTACAGAGACTGATGTGACTGTGGGGGAGGGGACATTAAAGTGTAAGCTCCTCTGGTGCAGATACTGATGTGACTGTGGGGGAGGGGACATTAGAGTGTAAGCTCCTCTGTAAAGAGACTGATGTGACTGTGGGGGAGGGGACATTAGAGTGTAAGCTCCTCTTTACAGAGACTGATGTGACAGTGGGGGAGGGGACATTAGAGTGTAAGCTCCTCTGTACAGAGACTGATGTGACTGTGGGGGAGGGGACATTAGAGTGTAAGCTCCTCTGTACAGAGACTGATGTGATTGGCTCAGTGATCTCTGTACTGCACTCTGGTATACGTCAGAGCTATATAAATGTGTAATAATAATAATAATAATTATAATAATAATAGTGTGTGACTGTGGAGGATATTAGAGTGTAAGCTCCTCTGGTGCAGACTGTGTTCAGATGATGTGATTGGTCATCATTCTAGTGTACATGAAGACAGTTGGACGAATGACTGTCTCTCTTTACCTGCACATTCTTTGTTCTCATCAATGCTGGAGGCCGGCAGAATCACTGGAAAAGAAAAAAGTGAATGTCAAGATGGGGGAGGGGGATTCTGGTTTGCAGCAATTCAATCAGCGCTACCGATGTGTGGAAGTTGTGATAATCTCCGACAGCCTTGTATTTCATTCTCCTAGTCTTAGGGATCTATTTTGTGGAGTTTTTGGAAAAAACGACTCCGGCCCATTTCTCAGCTCATTTTATTGGGGTTTAATTAGGAATTTAAAATGTTAGATTTAACCACTTAAGGACCAGGCCAAGTTAAAATCATTTTTTTTTTTGCTAGAAAATTACTTAGCCCCCAAACATTATATATATATATATATATATATATATATATATTATTATATTTTTTTCTTTCAGACACTCTAGAGAATAAAATGGCGGTCGTTGCAATACTTCATGTCACACCGTATTTGCTCAGCGGTCTTGCAAACGCAATTTTTGGGGAAAAAAATACACTTTTTTAAATAAAAAAACAGTAAAAGTTAGCCCAATTTTTTTATATTGCGAAAGGTAAATGTTTTACGCCGAGTAAATTGATACCCAACAGGTTCAGAATTGCGCCCGCTCCTGGAATGGCGACAAACTTTGGCACTCAGGCCCCTTTCACACTTGTGCGACTTCAAAGTCGCGCGATTTTGCCGCGATTTCAAGGAATGCCTGTGTAAGTGGCATCAAAATCGGACCAAAGTAGTTCAGGGACTAATATGTACTGATATGAATGGCTGTCATTGGAAATCATGGGGAACGACTTGTCACGCTACTTTGCAGTCCCAAATGGTGGGACAAGCTGTATAAATGTGAAAGGGGCCTTAAACTCCTCAGGCGACATTCAAAAATTTCTACAGGTTACCAGTTTTGAGTTACAATTATTGCTCTCGCTCTAACGATTGCGGCGATACCTCGCATGTGTGGTTTGAGCACCGTTTACATATGCGGGCACGACTTGCGTATGCGTTCGCTTCTGCGCGCGAGCTCGGCGGGACGGGGCACTTAAACTTTTTAATTTTTTTAATTTTTTTTTTTTTACACTGTCCCTTTAAAAAAAAATTTTTGGATCACTTGTATTCCTATTACAAGGAATGTAAACATCCCTTGTGATAGAAAAAAGCATGACAGGTCCTCTTTAATGTGAGATCCGGGGGGTCAGAAAGACATCAGATCTCATATTTACCCTTTAACCGGTTCCTGACCGGCGCACGACGATACACGTCGGCAGAATGGCACGTAGAGGCAGGAGGGCGTATATATAAGTCCCTCCTTAATGCCTGCCGTGCCATCGGGAGCGTGCCGGTCGGGACCCCCGTGAGTCCGGTCGCCGGTCCCGCGGACTCGATCGCCGCGGGGACCCTGCGATCGTCTCACGGGAAGGCTGAACGGGGAGATGCGGAAGTACGCAGCATCTCCCCGTTCTGCCTAGCGACTAGCGACGCCGATCTCTGCTCCCCAACCTGCTTTGACCAAAATGTGTAAAAAATGTCCGATGTGTCCGCCATAATGTCGCAGTCAAAATAAAAAATCGCTGATCGCCGCCATTACTATAAAAAAAAAAATATTAATAAAAATGCTATAAAACTATCCCCTATTTTGTAAACGCTATAACTTCTGCGCAAACCAATCAATAATCGCTTATTGCAATTTAAAAATATGCAAAAATATGTAGAAGAATACGTATCGGCTAAACTGAGGAAAAAAAAAGTTTTTTTTATATATTTTTGGGGGATATTTATTATAGCAAAAAATAAAAAATAATGCGTTTTTTTTCAAAATTGTCGCTCTTTTTTGTTTAGAGCACAAAAAGTAAAAACCGCAGGGGCGATCAAATACCACCAAAAGAAAGCTCTATTTGTGGGAAAAAAAGGACGCCAATTTTGTTTGGGAGCCACGTCGCACGACCTGCGCAATTGTCAGTTAAAGCGACGCAGTGCCAAATCGCAAAAAGGGGCCTGGTCCTTTGGCTGCAAATTGGTCCGGGTCTGAAAGTGGTTAATGCAATTAAAGAATAAAAAAAAAAAGGCCCCTTTAAAGCCGTGGAAGTGCCGTTTGACGTCGCTCCTGTCATCCAATTGCATAGAGTCTAGGGGGGGGGGAGGGGGCATCATTCTCTCACTAGACTTCCTGCTCATCAGGGGAAAGGATCGGATCATCTACGCCGCTACCAATGGATCCGGTAAGCAGCGGAAGGGGGGGGGGACCTCTCCCGCCTCCGATAAAAGTGATCTTGCAGCGATTCCGCCGCTGAGACCCCTTTCATCCTGAAGCGGACCGCCCACCGCTGAAGAAAATACCGGGGTTATGGCAGCAGATTTTGGAAAAGGCACAAACATCCACGGTCTTTAAAAAGCGGCGGCTCTGTGTGTATATCATACCTGGGATCTCATTGTAGATACACTCCCTGTACTGCGTACTGTTCCCCACACACTGCGTGGGCCCGGGGTTGTGCATGTCGCAGTAGCGATGGCGGTATTGCGTCCCGTCTTCGTGACACATGCTCCATTCCGACCACTCTGCCCAGCCGCCTGCAAGAGAAGAACCAGCTACAGCATAAGGAAGCAACACAGCCTTCGTAGACAACAGCAACAGCCAATCAGATTCTAGCTGCCTCTGCGAAATGCAGGGCACAGCATGACAGCTGATTGGTGAATACAGGCGACACCCACTGATTTACAATTCCTCTATTTATAAGTAGACATGTGAAGAACAGAAAAATACATTTAGTTTCTGATAGATTCGGTTCATTGATTAGGTTAGGTTAGGTTATCGATTTCGGTTCATTGATTTGTTTCGGAATTTATTTCGTTTTGTTTAATTTATTTATTTTCTAGTGAATTCCAAATTTTTGGAACGATTTGGACAAAAAAATGATTCAGATGAATCTATACCTGTGTGAAGAATAGCTGGTTGTTAAAGAGAGGGCCGGGAAGCTGGCAGCCGCGCCCTTAACAACCGATGACTCATCAGCTGCCAGCGGGCTTCCCCACTGACTCATCAGCTGTCAGCGGTCTTCCCCAATGACTCATCAGCTGCCAGCGGGCTTCCCCAATGACTCATCAGCTGTCAGCGGTCTTCCCCAATGACTCATCAGCTGTCAGCGGGCCTCCCCGATGACTCATCAGCTGTCAGCGGGCTTCCCCGATGACTCATCAGCTGTCAGCGGGCTTCCCCGATGACTCATCAGCTGTCAGCGGTCTTCCCCAATGACTCATCAGCTGCCAGCTGGCTTCCCCAATGACTCATCAGCTGCCAGCGGGCTTCCCCAATGACTCATCAGCTGCCAGCGGTCTTCCCCAATGACTCATCAGCTGCCAGCGGTCTTCCCCAATGACTCATCAGCTGCCAGCGGTCTTCCCCAATGATTCATCAGCTGTCAATGGGCTTCCCCAATGACTCATCAGCTGTCAGCGGGCTTCCCCAATGACTCATCAGCTGCCAGCGGGCTTCCCCAATGACTCATCAGCTGTCAGCGGTCTTCCCCAATGACTCATCAGCTGTCAGCGGTCTTCCCCAATGACTCATCAGCTGTCAGCGGTCTTCCCCAATGACTCATCAGCTGCCAGCTGGCTTCCCCAATGACTCATCAGCTGCCAGCGAGCTTCCCCAATGACTCATCAGCTGTCAGCGGTCTTCCCCAATGACTCATCAGCTGCCAGCGGTCTTCCCCAATGATTCATCAGCTGTCAATGGGCTTCCCCAATGACTCATCAGCTGTCAGCGGGCTTCCCCAATGACTCATCAGCTGCCAGCGGGCTTCCCCAATGACTCATCAGCTGCTAGCGGGCTTCCCCAATGACTCATCAGCTGCCAGCGGGCTTCCCCAATGACTCATCAGCTGCTAGCGGGCTTCCCCAATGACTCATCAGCTGTCAGCGGGCTTCCCCAATGATTCATCAGCTGTCAGCGGGCTTCCCCAATGACAAATGAATGTAAAGAAAAGAATGCCGGAAATGAAAAAAAAAAAAAAAAAAAAAAACAGCATGGGGTTCCCCCCCAATCTATACCATTCGTGTCTGGGGAAGTCTCCCCCAAATCCATACCAGACCCTTATCCAAGTATGCAGGCCAGCAGGCCAGGAAAGGGGGGGGGGATGAGCGAGCGCTCCCCCCTCTTGAACCATACAAGGCCACTTGCCCTCAAAATAGGGGGGGGGGGTGCTTTGTGGTGGGGAGGCATGTTGATAGGCAAAAGGGCCTCTTCCCCACCACCCTAGCCCGGTGGTTGTGGGGGTGCTCGGGGGGTGACTTATCGGAATCTTTAAGACCCCTTTAACAAGGGGGCCCCCAGATCCCCCCCCCCCCAATGTGAACGAGTGTGGGGTACATGGTACCCCTACTCATTCACCAAAAAAGTTTTTGGCGAGTCCTTTATCAAAAAATGTATGTACCCAGAAGGAGATCCAACGTCAATCACGATACCCGACACTACCGCCGAAAGTAAAAAAAGAAAATCTCTGCACCCGACGAGGGATCCCACCGACTGACAGCTCTGCTGCCTGACAGTTCGCAAATAACCAAGGGGCGGGGCCACTCGATGACATAATCGGGTGACCCCGCCCCCTTGTAATGTAATTGACCAGAAAAAAGCTCACCCCCCTTTCCTGGCCTGCCGGGCTGCATGCTCAGGGAAGGGCCTGGTATGGATGGTTTACATTTCAGCTCTTGAGGGGGCGCGCCGCCAGAGGGGCCCATGGCGCGACGCCGAAGCTTATGGGCGTGGCCACTGCCCGCGATGTCTGCCGGGCCACCTGCAATTGCTAAACAGAGAGCCAGAACGGGGATCTGTTGGTGTAATCAAACAGATCCCCGTTCTGTCAGGGGAGTAGAGAGAGATCTGCTGTTCCTAGTGATCAGGAACAGCGATCTCTCTCCTCCTCCAGTCAGTATCCTCCCCCCAGAGTTAGAAACACCTCCCAGGGAATACATTTAACCCTTTGATTGCCCCCATAGTGTTAACCCCTTCCCTGCCAGTGACATTTATACAGTAATAAGTGCATTTGTATACCACTGATTGCTGTATAAATGTCATTGGTCCCAAAAAAAAAAAAAAAAAGTGTCCGATCTGTCCGCCGCAATGTCGCAGTCCTGCTAAAAATCGCAGATCACCATTACTAGTAAAAAATAATAATAATAATAAAAATGCCATAAATCTATCCCCTATTTTGTAGACGCTGTAACTTTTGCGCAAATAAATCATATCCGCTTGTTGCAATTTTTACCAAAAATATGTATAAGAATACATATCGGCTGATTATTTTTTTTCATTTATTTGGGGATATGTGTTTTTTTTTTTTTCAATACTCTTTATTACAAATTTTTCTTTCATATTAATTTACATCATTTTTCATTTTGTTAGGGGATATGTATTTTAGCAAAAAGTAAAAAAAATAAAAATAAATAAAGGACGTCAATTTTGTTTGTGTACAATGTCGCATGACCGAGCAATTGTCAATTAAAGTGACAGTGCCGCAAAATATGGCCTGGTCAGGAAAGCGGTAAATTCCTCCGGTCTGTAAGCGGTAAAATAAATTGAATACAATGTGTCCTGATAGAACATACAATGTGTCCTGATAGAACATACAATGTGTCCTGATAGAACATACAATGTGTCCTGATAGAACATACAATGTGTCCTCATAGAACATACAATGTGTCCTCATAGAACATACAATGTGTCCTCATAGAACATACAATGTGTCCTCATAGAACATACAATGTGTCCTCATAGAACATACAATGTGTCCTCATAGAACATACAATGTGTCCTCATAGAATATACAATGTGTCCTGATAGAACATACAATGTGTCCTGATAGAACATACAATGTGTCCTGATAGAACATACAATGTGTCCTCATAGAACATACAATGTGTCCTCATAGAACATACAATGTGTCCTCATAGAACATACAATGTGTCCTCATAGAACATACAATGTGTCCTCATAGAACATACAATGTATCCTCATAGAACATACAATGTGTCCTCATAGAACATACAACGTGTCCTCATAGAACATACAATGTGTCCTCATAGAACATACAATGTGTCCTCATAGAACATACAATGTGTCCTCATAGAACATACAATGTGTCCTCATAGAACATACAATGTGTCCTCATAGAACATACAATGTGTCCTCATAGAACATACAATGTATCCTCATAGAACATACAATGTGTCCTCATAGAATATACAATGTGTCCTGATAGAACATACAATGTGTCCTGATAGAACATACAATGTGTCCTGATAGAACATACAATGTGTCCTGATAGAACATACAATGTGTCCTCATAGAACATACAATGTGTCCTCATAGAACATACAATGTGTCCTCATAGAACATACAATGTGTCCTCATAGAACATACAATGTATCCTCATAGAACATACAATGTATCCTCATAGAACATACAATGTGTCCTCATAGAACATACAATGTGTCCTGATAGAACATACAATGTGTCCTGATAGAACATACAATGTGTCCTCATAGAACATACAATGTGTCCTGATAGAACATACAATGTGTCCTCATAGAACATACAATGTGTCCTCATAGAACATACAATGTATCCTGATAGAACATACAATGTGTCCTCATAGAACATACAATGTGTCCTCATAGAACATACAATGTGTCCTCATAGAACATACAATGTGTCCTCATAGAACATACAATGTGTCCTCATAGAACATACAATGTGTCCTCATAGAACATACAATGTGTCCTCACAGAACATACAATGTGTCCTCACAGAACATACAATGTGTCCTCACAGAACATACAATGTGTCCTCACAGAACATACAATGTGTCCTCACAGAACATACAATGTGTCCTCATAGAACATACAATGTATCCTCATAGAACATACAATGTATCCTCATAGAACATACAATGTGTCCTCATAGAACATACAATGTGTCCTCATAGAACATACAATGTGTCCTCATAGAACATACAATGTGTCCTCATAGAACATACAATGTGTCCTCATAGAACATACAATGTGTCCTCATAGAACATACAATGTGTCCTCATAGAACATACAATGTGTCCTCATAGAACATACAATGTGTCCTCATAAAACATACAATGTGTCCTCATAGAACATACAATGTGTCCTCATAGAATATACGTGTCTTCATAGAACATACAATGTGTCCTCATAGAACATACAATGTGTCCTCATAGAACATACAATGTATCCTCATAGAACATACAATGTGTCCTCATAGAACATACAATGTGTCCGCATAGAACATACAATGTGTCCTCATAGAACATACAATGTGTCCTCATAGAACATACAATGTGTCCTCATAGAACATACAATGTGTCCTCATAGAACATACAATGTGTCCTCATAGAACATACAATGTATCCTCATAGAACATACAATGTGTCCTCATAGAACATACAATGTGTCCTGATAGAACATACAATGTATCCTCATAGAACATACAATGTGTCCTCATAGAACATACAATGTGTCCGCATAGAACATACAATGTGTCCTCATAGAACATACAATGTGTCCTCATAGAACATACAATGTGTCCTCATAGAACATACAATGTGTCCTCATAGAACATACAATGTGTCCTCATAGAACATACAATGTATCCTCATAGAACATACAATGTGTCCTCATAGAACATACAATGTGTCCTGATAGAACATACAATGTATCCTCATAGAACATACAATGTGTCCTCATAGAACATACAATGTGTCCTCATAGAACATACAATGTGTCCTCATAGAACATACAATGTGTCCTCATAGAACATACAATGTGTCCTCATAGAACATACAATGTGTCCTCATAGAACATACAATGTGTCCTCATAGAACATACAATGTATCCTCGTAGAACATACAATGTGTCCTCATAGAACATACAATGTGTCCTCATAGAACATACAATGTGTCCTCATAGAATATACAATGTATCCTCATAGAACATACAATGTGTCCTCATAGAACATACAATGTGTCCTCATAGAACATATAATGTGTCCTCATAGAACATACAATGTGTCCTCATAGAACATACAATGTGTCCTCATAGAACATACAATGTGTCCTCATAGAACATACAATGTGTCCTGATAGAACATACAACGTGTCCTCATAGAACATACAACGTGTTCTCATAGAACATACAACGTGTCCTCATAGAACATACAACGTGTTCTCATAGAACATACAATGTATCCTCATAGAACACACAATGTATCCTCATAGAACATACAATGTATCCTCATAGAACATACAATGTGTCCTCATAGAACATACAATGTGTCCTCATAGAACATACAATGTATCCTCATAGAATATACAATGTGTCCTCATAGAACATACAATGTGTCCTGATAGAACATACAATGTGTCCTCATAGAACATACAATGTGTTCTCATAGAACATACAACGTGTTCTCATAGAACATACAATGTGTCCTCATAGAACATACAATGTATCCTCATAGAATATACAATGTGTCCTCATAGAACATACAATGTGTCCTGATAGAACATACAATGTGTCCTCATAGAACATACAATGTGTCCTCATAGAACATACAATGTGTTCTCATAGAACATACAACGTGTTCTCATAGAACATACAACGTGTCCTCATAGAACATACAACGTGTTCTCATAGAACATACAACGTGTCCTCATAGAACATACAACGTGTTCTCATAGAACATACAACGTGTTCTCATAGAACATACAATGTGTCCTCATAGAATATACAATGTGTCCTCATAGAACATACAATGTGTCCTCATAGAACATACAATGTGTCCTCATAGAACATACAATGTGTCCTCATAGAATATACAATGTGTCCTCATAGAATATACAATGTGTCCTCATAGAACATACAATGTATCTTGTGTTTGGTTCTATGAGATGAATTCTTCTCACACCTTCCAGAGATGCTCTGGGACTTATTAGCGCGTTTCGGAACGGCGGGAGTCGCAGATATCGGGGGGCGTCGGCGTCACGTCTGTCACATCATTGGTTATTCAAGAAAGCGCCCCAAAGTCCCGGCGTCTCAAACAACCTTCCCTTTCCACCCCCTTGGGGAAGTGTCACGGCGAGGTCCTTAACATCCCAAATTCAATTTCCATAACTCGGCGCGGCGGCGGCGAGAATTCCCCCGCCGCATGTCGCGGGAATCATTTAACTAGACGACTTATAAAATATGTATTTATTACAAATTTGTCAAGTAAATAAAAAAGAAATCACAGGAAATAAATGTCAGCTGGCGGATGGCACAGGCTGTTCTTACAAGTGGTGATTACAAGTCTGTTCTACATAATTCCTCTGACATCGATCAAAAGGAAAACCGCGCGTTCGCAGGGCGTCCGCGACGCCTCCCCCCCCCACCTCTTTTCTGCGGTTTGATAAGCAGGATTAGATTGCACTGATCTTTTATCAAAGCCTCGGCTCCAGTTCTCTTGTTTTGGCGGCGAGAAGTCACCTGACTCGGCGCCTTCCATGATCTGAATGTACAACGCCATCCACGTTGTGATTAAATTGGAGCCGCGACGCGGGCTGCAGCTTAATGAAACGCCAGAAAAAAAAAAGACGGGAAGCAGCTGTGTTATTGGGCGCTAATCAAACAAACCCGGGGCCGCTATATACAGGAGCCGCGCGCACGGAAGTTCTGCCGCTAAATTCCATCACCATCTAAGAGACGCATGAATAATTTATGACCGTGCTGGCACAGCTCCAAAGCCCTTGTTCTTTGTTTACCTGCAGGCAACATGACACAAGGATGTCGGTTCAAAACTTGCGGCGAGTTTGCAAACAGAGTTAGGCGGGGTCAGGGATGCGTCTCCTGGCGGCGTTCCACGCGACGCCAATTCCTCGGTGTGTTTACGGGGGAAAATCGGAAAGGCGGCCCAATTAACGCAGCGAGTCGGACTTACAGCAGCCATATGCTGCACAGCGTTCGCGACCGAGCGCTTATCCGCCGCCGCAGAAGAGTGTCACGTCGCAATTCTCGCTTGTTTCGCAACAAATATTGTAGTTCCTCCCCAACGCCACGGGGCGATTCTGGAGTCGAGAAAAACAGGCATTTTTTTTTTTTTATATAAAAACGCGGTCGATGCAGAACAGGCCCAGCGCGGCGAAATGCTCAGATCCTTCATCTGACGTTATAAGACTGGGAGCCGGGCCAAGGCCCGAAATAAAGAGCCAGCAGGGGCACCACAGACTGAGAAATATGAATAAATTACATTGTTTGTCTATAGAAATGGAAACTTCCATATCAGAAAATATGGAAATCAATTTCATCCCCCACTACAGGACCCTCATAATGGGCACAGCCGGTAGTGGGAACCCCTCATAATGGGCACAGCCGGTGGTGGGAACCCCTCATAATGGGCACAGCGCGTGTACAGACCCGGGAACTCAGCACAGGGATGGTGGGAACCCCTCATAATGGGCACAGCAGGTGTACAGACCTGGGAACTCAGCACATAGATGGGTGGAACTCCTCATAATGGGCACAGCGGGTGTACAGACCCGGGAACTCAGCACAGGGATGGTGGGAACCCCTCATAATGGGCACAGCGGGTATACAGACCCAGGGAACTCAGCACAGGGATGGTGGGAACCCATCATAATGGGCACAGCAGGTGTACAGACCCGGGAACTCAGCACAGGGATGGTGGGAACCCCTCATAATGGGCACAGCAGGGGTACAGACCTGGGAACTCAGCACAGGGATGGTGGGAACCCCTCATAAGGGGGCACAGCGGGTGTACAGACCCGGGAACTCAGCACAGGGATGGTGGGAACCCCTCATAATGGGCACAGCAGGGGTACAGACCTGGGAACTCAGCACAGGGATGGTGGGAACCCCTCATAATGGGCACAGCGGGTATACAGACCCGGGAACTCAGCACAGGGATGGTGGTAACCCCTCATAATGGGCACAGCGGGTGTACAGACCCAGGAACTCAGCACAGGGATGGTGGGAACTCCTAATAATGGGCACAGCGGGTGTACAGACCCGGGAACTCAGCACAGGGATGGTGGGAACCCCTCATAATGGGTACAGCGGGTGTACAGACCCAGGAACTCGGCACAGGGATGGTGGGAACCCCTCATAATGGGCACAGCGGGTGTACAGACCCGGGAACTCAGCACAGGGATGGTGGGAACCCCTCATAGTGGGCACAGCGGGTGTACAGACCCGGGAACTCAGCACAGGGATGGTGGAACCCCTCATAATGGGCACAGTGGGTGTACAGACCCGGGGACTCAGCACAGGGATGGCGGGAACCCCTCATAATGGGCACAGCGGGTGTACAGACCCAGCAACTCAGCACAGGGATGGTGGGAACCCCTCATAATGGGCACAGCGGGTGTACAGACCGGGAACTCAGCACAGGGATGGTGGGAACACCTCATAATGGGCACAGCGGGTGTACAGACCCGGGAACTCAGCACAGGGATGGTGGGAACTCCTCATAATGGGCACAGCGGGTGTACAGACCCGGGAACTCGGCACAGGGATGGTGGGAACCCCTCATAATGGGCACAGCGGGTGTACAGACCCGGGAACTCAGCACAGGGATGGTGGGAACCCCTCATAATGGGCACAGTGGGGGTACAGACCTGGGAACTCAGCACAGGGATGGTGAGAACTCTCCATATATACTGGAAGTCACCTCTTTAAAGCCATGACTGTAAATTTCCATCTGTCCATTCATTCACAGAAAACTGGAGCCCACCTATACCCCCCCCCCCCCCCACACAGACGATTGCCCCGGCCTGTACCTTCACAGGGGTAGGTGTTGCAGAGCGCCTCCTCCGTGTGCAGTCCAATGCAGATGTCGCCTCCATTAGACGGTGCAGGGTTGGTGCAGGTACGGGTGCGCTGGTAATGTCCTCCCCCGCACGTAGCAGAGCACTGCGTCCAGGATGACCAGCAGGACCAGGAACCCTTCACTGCAGAGAGAAGACGGGACACCAGTTACATCACAGACACGATCTTCCAAATGACAAAGATATACGATTGGCTCTGTACACCTTTTAAAAATGACTTTTCCTTTTCAATCTGCAGGGCTGTAATTCTCTGTAAAATTCAATACGGCCACCTGGAGGCGCTCTGTACACAGATGGTATACAGAACACCCACCCCCAGAAACATAATCTCCTACTTGTGTGATTGGATCACTGATTTTCCTAGAAGTCTGCACTAAGATACATTCAGATTTTAGGCATCCCCTGCAATAGGAAATTACAGTTTTGGTAAGATACTCCCCCCAAGGGTTAAATACTTCTAAAGGGATGCAGACCCCGCAACCTTGCTCATCAGAACACAGAGACTGCATCGGGTGATTATAATGAACCAAACTCCTTCCATTCAGGGCCATCTTTAATATTGATTGGATCCTGGGCAAAACTTTTCTTGCCCCCCCCCCCCCCCCCCCCCCCCCATGCAGTTTCACTCTCTACCCGCTCTGAGACACACAATAAATAGCAGCTAAACTCAAAATCAGTTTACTGAATCAGAACAGACAGCTATTGCGATTGTTTGCCAGAAGTTAGTTACAGTGTATCATTACCGCTCACTGACTGGTTGCTAGAGGTTACAGTGTATCATTACCACTCACTGACTGGTTGCTAGAGGTTACAGTGTATCATTACCACTCACTGACTGGTTGCTAGAGGTTACAGTGTATCATTACCGCTCACTGACTGGTTGCCAGAGGTTACAGTGTATCATTACCGCTCACTGACTGGTTGCTAGAGGTTACAGTGTATCATTACCACTCACTGACTGGTTGCTAGAGGTTACAGTGTATCATTACCACTCACTGACTGGTTGCTAGAGGTTACAGTGTATCATTACCACTCACTGACTGGTTGCTAGAGGTTACAGTGTATAATTACCACTCACTGACTGGTTGCTAGAGGTTACAGCACACATTATGGCTCACTGATTAGTTTCTAGAGGTTACAGCACATGATTTCTGCTTGTTGATTGGTTGACAGAGATTACTGTGAATATGACCTCAGGGGGGCATGATATACATATCAATGCCGCTGATATTTACATATGAATGTCGGTAATTTACATGTAAACACAGGGTCGGCAGGTGAGTCATCTGTACACAATAATAGGGCACAGCTGGGCAGCATTAGTAGCAGCACTTCACACTGAGATATTGGGACACAGCACGGGACTAAAACCTCAAAGGATGAGGGAATTTAAACCAGAAAAGTTGGCAAGAATAAGGCAGCTGCTCTGGGCCCCACAACAATGACAGGGCCCAGGGCAGCTGCCCCTTTTGCCCTGCCTTAAAAAACGGCCCTGCTTCCATTCAGAATCGGTTTGCACAGAACACGGTGAAACAAAAAAGCGATTTCTTCAGAAGCAGCAAAAGGTAGGAATTTGCTACAAACTTTTAAAAGTCGGCTGACTTCTCCTCTATATCCCATATTAGAAAACCCCCTTTTCCCACCGGGGTTAGAAGACAGGGCTTTTAAGTATTTAATAGATATGGGTCTTACACAAGTCTCTAGTTATATAAAGGAGGGAGAATGGCGAACCATATCGGAGCTGATGGATAAAGAGGAGATATATAGATTGAGATTTTGGAGCGCGCTCCAAATTATCCACTTTCTTAATACACTCCCAGCCCCGGAGGGGTTTAATAGACCCCTCACTACTTTCGAGAAATTATGCTCGGCAACGGGAGTAATGCCCCACGCGTTATCAGTTAATTATGGCTTACTAATGGTGACAGTGGAAATAGATCCCTTGAGATGCATTAGTGAATGGGAACAAGAGCTGGGAGAAAATTTCAATACAACACAAATACAACAAATCCTTAGTCTCACGCATGAATCGTCGATCTGTGTGAAAACACAGGAAACAAACTTTAAAATTCTGACACGCTGGTATAGAACACCAGATAAACTGAAAAAAATGTACCCCGACCTCTCAGATCGATGTTGGAGATGCCAGAGGGATAAAGGTACTCTGTTACACATTTTTTGGGAGTGTCCTAAATTAGAAAACTTCTGGACAGAAGTTAGACGGATTGTTCAAATTTTTACAGACCACACAATCCCAAGAGACCCAGCTCTCTTTCTCCTTCATGTTTCTCATATACCAGAAAAGGTATACAAGGAATCTATAATCTGTCACCTCTTGGATGCTGCGAAGGCGTGTGTTCCACGAAGGTGGAAGTCGGAATTACCCCCGACAAAAGGAATGTGGCTTCACAAAGTGAAAGAGATTAGCAAACTGGAAGATTTGGTCCTTTCAGCACGATCTCAAGGAGAGAAATACTCTAAGGCCCCTTTCACACTGGGGCGGTTTTCAGGCGGTACAGCGCTAAAAATAGCGCCTGTATACCGCCTGAAAAAACCGGCCCCATTCACTCCAGTGTGAAAGCCGGCGGGCTTTCACACTGGAGCGGTGCGCTAGCAGGACCGCAACAAAAGTCCTGCTAGCTGCATCTTTGGAGCGGTGAAGGAGCCGTGTATTTACCGCTCCTATACCGCTCCTTCCCATTGAAATCAATGGGAAACCGCGGGGATACCGCCGCAAACCGCCGCTGCAGCGGCGCTTTGCGGAGGTTTTTAACCCTTTTGCGGCCGCTAGCGGGGGTTAAAAAACCACCCCGCTAGCGGCCGCATACCGCGGGTAAAACGATGGTAAAGCAGCGCTAAATATAGCGCTGCTTTACCGTCGCCCCCCGCACCGCCCCAGTGTGAAGCCAGCCTAAGACCTGGCGACTCTGGAACACTTTTATGGCCTCGGAGGAAGGAAGCACACTCCTAGAAGAAGATTAGAAGTAAGACCACTTTTTATTCTATGATTATAAGCACATTAAAGTGATAGGCAGACTCAGGAAGGATCTCCATGGAATGACTCCATTTGGATAAAAATTGGTGTTCTTTGTCTTTTTTTTTTTTGTAATAAAAGATAAACATGTTAGATGAGTGGTACGGGTCCGGGGCTCGGGGAGATGCAGAGAGAACCTTGTGGGGAGTGGAGATATCCAAACTAGATGACTCAAACCGATACAGTTTTTTTTTTTAATATAAAGTAAAGTGTAAATGAGTTGTAAATTTACTGTTAAAGATTATTAATTTTCTTTATTGTATATTCCCAGATTTTTGTGTATGCCCTTGTACGTGTACTACTTTATTTAAATAAAGAAAATAATTGAAAAAAAAAAAAGTCGGCTGAAGTTTTTTTTACCTTAATGCTTTAAAGTGATACTAAAGTCTTGTTTTTTGTTTGTTTTTTTTTGTTTAAAAATAATAAACATGTCATACTTACCTGCTCTGTCTAATGGTTTTGCACATAGCAGCCCCGATCCTCCTCTTCTCGGGTCCCCGCCAACACTTCTGGCCCCTCTCTCCTGCCCCCGCCCCTTCTCTCTCTTTCCTCATTGGCTCACTTGCTTTGATTGACAGCAGCAGGAGCCAATGGCGCCCCCCCCTTATACTTACCTGAGCCCGTTCTCGATCCAGCGCTGTGCACAAGAGCAGCGGCTCCCTCCCTTATTAGCTCAGAGACAGCAACAGGAGCCAATGGCTCCCGCTGCAGCCAATCACAGCCAGTGATGAGGGAGCGGCAGGGCTGAGTCAAAGAGCGTGGCTCGGGGGCGAGTTCGCACAAGAGCCCCCATAGCAAGCAGCTTGCTACGGGGGCAATCAGGCGGGGGGGGGTTTGAGGAGGAGCTAAGACCCGAAAAGAGGAGGATTGGGGCTGCCAACCAATCGCACTCCAGATCTGAGCAGCTCGATCAGCAGAGGTGAATTTTTTTTTCCGATTGGCCCACGCGAAATCGCAGCACTCCCCAAAGCGCTTTTTGTCCAATCGCATCGACTTACTGGCTTTCAGAGTCACTTTCCGCGGGAGGTAAGGGGTTAACCAACCCGACCGAACGTTTTCTATAAATCATTTTAATATAAAGTGCTAAGAAGCCGCCGTGTATAAAGAAAAATTTGCATAATCACTTAACACTTTTAATTAAAGGCATCTTTCATTTCACCCCTCTATACATATGTAACAGTTATTAGCGGGCGGCACGTAATGTACGGCAGACGTACCATCCAGCTGTAGAGACGTCGAAGGATCTCATAAAAGAGAACATTTCCATGACAGCCGGGGATTCTGGGTAATAAAATGCACATTTAGTGGCGGATGCGGGCGGGTCGGCAGACATCGGTACCGCGCGCTCCGAACGCCATCTGCAGCGGTTTGTCCATGAAATGAATGTTCAATGGAAATTGCAGGTTTCTTCAGACGGCCGTCCGCACAGCGAACGTCTCCGCGAGGGATCGGCGTTCCTTCAGTCTCTGAATGGTCCCATTTCCATCCACTTTATGTAATAGAAATGCGGCACTGATTGAGATCTGAAAGCGCCGAGTCCCAATCAGACCAAAGGATTAGAAATTTACCCACTTGATGTCACGCCGCCGTTTATAAACGTTCTGGAGCTTATCTCTGCCCACCGTACAAGGAAATCAGAAGAGGGGCAATTAAATCGAGGAGGGTTAATAATCGTGAGACCAGTGTTGGGCGCTACTATTACAGCCACTGACACCAATGCTGGGGGTTATTATTGCCTCCACTGACACCAATGTTGGGGGTTATTATTGCCCCCACTGACACCAATGCTGGGGGTTATTATTGCATCCACTGACACCAATGCTGGGGGTTATTATTGCATCCACTGACACCAATGTTGGGAGTTATTATTGCATCCACTGATACAAATGCTGGCGGTTATTATTGCATCCACTGACACCAATGCTGAGGGTTATTATTGCGCCCACTGACACCAATGCTGGGGGTTATTATTGCATCCACTGACACCAATGCTGGCGGTTATTATTGCATCCACTGATACAAATGCTGGGGGTTATTATTGCATCTACTGACACCAAAGCTGAGGGTTATTATTGCGCCCACTGACACCAATGCTGGGGGTTATTATTGCATCCACTGACACCAATGTTGGGAGTTATTATTGCATCCACTGACACCAATTCTGGGGGTTATTATTGCATCCACTGACACCAGTGCTGAGGGTTATTATTGCATCCACTGACACCAATGCTGGGGGTTATTATTGCATCCACTGACACCAATGTTGGGAGTTATTATTGCATCCACTGACACCAATTCTGGGGGTTATTATTGCATCCACTGACACCAGTGCTGAGGGTTATTATTGCATCCACTGACACCAATGCTGGGGGTTATTATTGCATCCACTGACACCAATTCTGGGGGTTATTATTGCATCCACTGACACCAGTGCTGAGGGTTATTATTGCATCCACTGACACCAATGCTGAGGGTTATTATTGCATCCACTGACACCAATGCTGGGGGTTATTATTGCATCCACTGACACCAATGCTGGGGGTTATTATAGCATCCACTGACACCAATGCTGAGGGTTACGATTGAGTCCACTGACACCAGTGCTCTAAGGGCTCTTAGGACAACATCTTAGTCATGCAGGGACGGAAGGGCCACACAAAGGTTGAAGCTTAGATATAGTTTACTGGTCAGGTCTGTAAAGTGGCCGACGCATTTCACGGGGGCTTGAAAATGTTGGAGGTCATTTTGTACGTTTGTGAGATCTTTTGGGTGAACATTTTAACAGAAAAGCCTGAATTGTCTCCATCACACACCTTACAGTCCTGTCCACACGTCATTCAGGCACCACCATACCGCCATAGGAGAAGAGATCCCACCATAGGAGAAGAGATCCCACCATACCGCCATAGGAGAAGAGATCCCACCATACCGCCATAGGAGAAGAGATCCCACCATACCGTCATAGGAGAAGAGATCCCACCATACCGCCATAGGAGAAGAGATCCCACCATACCGCCATAGGAGAAGAGATCCCACCATAGGAGAAGAGATCCCACCATACCGCCATAGGAGAAGAGATCCCACCATACCGTCATAGGAGAAGAGATCCCACCATACCGTCATAGGAGAAGAGATCCCACCATACCGCGATAGGAGAAGAGATCCCACCATACCGCCATAGGAGAAGAGATCCCACCATACTGCCATAGGAGAAGAGATCCCACCATACCGTCATAGGAGAAGAGATCCCACCATACCGCCATAGGAGAAGAGATCCCACCATACCGCCATAGGAGAAGAGATCCCACCATACTGCCATAGGAGAAGAGATCCCACCATACCGTCATAGGAGAAGAGATCCCACCATACCGCCATAGGAGAAGAGATCCACCATACCGCCATAGGAGAAGAGATCCCACCATACCGCCATAGGAGAAGAGATCCCACCATACCGCCATAGGAGAAGAGATCCCACCATACCGCCATAGGAGAAGAGATCCCACCATACCGCCATAGGAGAAGAGATCCCACCATACCGTCATAGGAGAAGAGATCCCACCATACCGCCATAGGAGAAGAGATCCCACCATACCGCCATAGGAGAAGAGATCCCACCATACCGTCATAGGAGAAGAGATCCCACCATACCGCCATGGGAGAAGAGATCCCACCATACCGCCATGGGAGAAGAGATCCCACCATACCGCCATAGGAGAAGAGATCCCACCATACCGTCATAGGAGAAGAGATCCCACCATACCGCCATAGGAGAAGAGATCCCACCATACCGTCATAGGAGAAGAGATCCCACCATACCGCCATAGGAGAAGAGATCCCACCATACCGCCATAGGAGAAGAGATCCCACCATACCGTCATAGGAGAAGAGATCCCACCATACCGCCATAGGAGAAGAGATCCCACCATACCGTCATAGGAGAAGAGATCCCACCATACCGCCATAGGAGAAGAGATCCCACCATACCGCCATAGGAGAAGAGATCCCACCATACCGTCATGGGAGAAGAGATCCCACCATACCGCCATAGGAGAAGAGATCCCACCATACCGCCATAGGAGAAGAGATCCCACCATACCGCCATAGGAGAAGAGATCCCACCATACCGTCATAGGAGAAGAGATCCCACCATACCGCCATAGGAGAAGAGATCCCACCATACCGTCATAGGAGAAGAGATCCCACCATACCGCCATAGGAGAAGAGATCCCACCATACCGTCATAGGAGAAGAGATCCCACCATACCGCCATAGGAGAAGAGATCCCACCATACCGTCATAGGAGAAGAGATCCCACCATACCGCCATAGGAGAAGAGATCCCACCATACCGCCATAGGAGAAGAGATCCCACCATACCGTCATAGGAGAAGAGATCCCACCATACCGCCATAGGACAAGAGATCCCACCATACCGCCATAGGAGAAGAGATCCCACCATACCATCATAGGAGAAGAGATCCCACCATACCGTCATAGGAGAAGAGATCCCACCATACCGTCATAGGAGAAGAGATCCCACCGTACCGTCATAGGAGAAGAGATCCCACCATACCGCCATAGGAGAAGAGATCCCACCATACCGCCATAGGAGAAGAGATCCCACCATACCGCCATAGGAGAAGAGATCCCACCATACCGCCATAGGAGAAGAGATCCCACCATACCGTCATAGGAGAAGAGATCCCACCATACCGCCATAGGAGGAGAGATCCCACCATACCGCCATAGGAGAAGAGATCCCACCATACCGTCATAGGAGAAGAGATCCCACCATACCGTCATAGGAGAAGAGATCCCACCATACCGTCATAGGAGAAGAGATCCCACCATACCGCCATAGGAGAAGAGATCCCACCATACCGTCATAGGAGAAGAGATCCCACCATACCGTCATAGGAGAAGAGATCCCACCATACCGTCATAGGAGAAGAGATCCCACCATACCGTCATAGGAGAGGAGATCCCACCGTACCGCCATAGGAGAAGAGATCCCATCATACCGCCATAGGAGAAGAGATCCCACCATACCGTCATAGGAGAAGAGATCCCACCATAGGAGAAGAGATCCCACCATACCGCCATAGGAGAAGAGATCCCACCATACCGTCATAGGAGAAGAGATCCCACCATACCGTCATAGGAGAAGAGATCCCACCGTACCGCCATAGGAGAAGAGATCCCATCATACCGCCATAGGAGAAGAGATCCCACCATACCGTCATAGGAGAAGAGATACCACCATAGGAGAAGAGATCCCACCATACCGCCATAGGAGAAGAGATCCCACCATACCGCCATAGGAGAAGAGATCCCACCATACCATCATAGGAGAAGAGATCCCACCATACCGCCATAGGAGAAGAGATCCCACCATACCGTCATAGGAGAAGAGATCCCACCATACCGCCATAGGAGAAGAGATCCCACCATACCGCCATAGGAGAAGAGATCCCACCATACCGTCATAGGAGAAGAGATCCCACCATAGGAGAAGAGATCCCACCATACCGCCATAGGAGAAGAGATCCCACCATACCGCCATAGGAGAAGAGATCCCACCATACCGCCATAGGAGAAGAGATCCCACCATAGGAGAAGAGATCCCACCATACCGTCATGGGAGAAGAGATCCCACCATACCGCCATAGGAGAAGAGATCCCACCATACCGTCATAGGAGAAGAGATCCCACTGTCCCGTCATAGGAGAAGAGATCCCACCATACCGTCATAGGAGAAGAGATCCCACCATACCGTCATAGTAGAAGAGATCCCACGTCCCGTCATAGGAGAAGAGATCCCACCGTCCCGTCATAGGAGAAGAGATCCCACCGTCCCGTCATAGGAGAAGAGATCCCACCATACCGCCATAGGAGAAGAGATCCCACCATACCGCCATAGGAGAAGAGATCCCACCATACCGCCATAGGAGAAGAGATCCCACCATACCGCCATAGGAGAAGAGATTCCACCATACCGTCATAGGAGAAGAGATCCCACCATACCGCCATAGGAGAAGAGATCCCACCATACCGTCATAGGAGAAGAGATCCCACCATACCGTCATAGGAGAAGAGATCCCACCATACCGCCATAGGAGAAGAGATCCCACCGTCCCGATGTTACCCTTCCATCATCCCTTTCCCAAACCCCAACCTTCAGAAAGGGACCCGGCAAGACCTCAAAACTTCTGAATAAAGGGCGAGATGATGACTAGGCCAAGGTGGTGATGGTGGAGATCCACATTTCTCTATGAATTCTGTACAAGTTGCTGGTTTGAAGGAGGCTGTGGGCATCCGAAAGGCGTTGGTCGCGGGCACTACTTCATCTGGACTTTGTGTGGTGCCCTCTTTCTTGCCTCAAGATGAAGACTCGGCCTTTGCCATGTTTTGGAAACGAGGCCAAATAAAGACGTCTGTAACGTTTCAGACGATGCAGTGACTGGTTCTCTTTAGACCTCGCAGGGAACGTGCGCATGCTGTGACCAGGCCGGTTCAGGTTTGCCAACCCTCCACAAAAACGTAGGACCGTCTGTGAAAACGCTGCCCAGTTACGCTCGTCCTTTGTGTTGCTTTATTTTTGTTCCGGGAATTTGATTGCCCGCCAGACGCACGGTTTCTATCACAGCTCAACGTGCTGAATTATGGAAATGTATTTTGGTGGCTGGCACGCCGCCGCTGGGTTCTGTCACACGGAGAGACCTGCCCGTCACAGTCACACAACACTAACGCGTTATATCATCTCTGCAATGTTACTGTATACCATGATATGGGGTGGTGGCTGATCTCCCCCAGAACCCCGTGTGATAGGGTGACAACACAGGAGTACAAATGGGAGCCGGGGACACGGCGTTGTCACTCGAAAACAGAAAGGATCTCATGTAAACCCGGCGCTGCCGCAGTGATCAGTGCGGAGCTCTGCGATCACATGGCTTTGTCCAGGATCGATCACCATGCAAAGTTTGAGCTTACGATCACATGACTTTGTCCAGGATCGATCACCATGTCAGCGTCCAGCTTACAAGTGAGCGCTGAGCTCACAAATCACATGACCATTTCAAGGACGGATCAACAAGTCAGAGCTGAGATCTACGATCACATGGCTTTGTCTAGGATCGATCACCATGTCAGGTCTGAGCTTGTGATCACATGGCTTTGTCTAGTATCGATCATCATGTAAGGTCTGAGCATGTGATCACATAGCTTTGTCTAGGATCGATCACCATGTAAGGTCTGAGCTTGTGATCACATGGCTTTGTCTAGGATCGATCACCATGTCAGGTCTGAGCTTGTGATCACATGGCTTTGTCTAGGATCGATCACCATGTCAGGTCTGAGCTTGTGATCACATGGCTTTGTCTAGGATCGATCACCATGTAAGGTCTGAGCTTGTGATCACATGGCTTTGTCTAGGATCGATCACCATGTCAGGTCTGAGCTTGTGATCACATGGCTTTGTCTAGGATCGATCACCATGTCAGGTCTGAGCTTGTGATCACTTGGCTTTGTCTAGAACTGATGACCATGTGAGGCAAGAGCTTGTGATCACATGGCTTTGTCTAGGACCGATCGATCATCATGTTAGGTCTGAGCTTGTTATCACATGGCTTTGTCTAGGATCGATCACCATGTCAGGTCTGAGCTTGTGATCACATGGCTTTATCTAGAACTGATGACCATGTGAGGCAAGAGCTTGTGATCACATGGCTTTGTCTAGGACCGATCGATCATCATGTTAGGTCTGAGCTTGTGATCACATGGCTTTGTCTAGGATCGATCACCATGTCAGGTCTGAGCTGGTGATCACATGGCTTTGTCTAGGATCGATCACCATGTCAGGTCTGAGCTTGTGATCACATGGCTTTGTCTAGGATCGATCACCATGCCAGGTCTGAGCTTGTGATCACTTGGCTTTGTCTAGGATCGATCACCATGTCAGGTCTGAGCTTGTGATCACATGGCTTTGTCTAGGATCGATCACCATGTCAGGTCTGAGCTTGTGATCACATGGCTTTGTCTAGAGAGAATTTATGTAGAACGTCAAATTTGTGCATTTTTTTAGTGCCACATCCAGTATTTGAAACTGAAAAACAAAAAAAACCCCTAGTGGTGGACTTTGAAGGCACATACAAGGTAAAAGAGTATTATGAATACAAAAATAGTTTATTAAATATATAAAACATATAGCATAGGGAATGCGTTTACAACATGGTCGCCAGTGTACATATAGTAGTATACCGTACTCTTGCACCCAACGCGTTTCGGAGTACACGTATCTCCTTCCTCAGGGGTGAGGATTTAGCAAGAGAGATTTCTATTCAAAGATAAATAAAATATATTGAAAACGAGAATGAGCATGTGTAATATATAATGTCATGCATGCTCATTCTTCTTTTCAATATATTTCAATATATTTTATTTATCTTTAGACATGTGCAATTCGTTTCGTTTTTTTTCGTTAAAATTCGTTTTATATTCGTTCATTCGTTATCGTACGAATGAACGAACGATTCGCTAAAAAATGTTAACGAATAACGACTGTTCAAAACGAACGAATACGAAAAACAACGAAAATCCGAAATAACCAAATTAGAAACAGCAAAACTACGAAAGAAGAAAATCCGAAAAACGAAAACAGGAACAACGAAAATCAAAATAAATGAAAAAATTGGTACATTCGGAACTTTTTTTTTTTGTTGAATTGGTAATTTTCCGTGTCTCTTACAATGGCGCTGCTTAACGTGCTTCGAATGGATTGAACGAAAAAATTTGTACATTCGTAACTTTTTTTTTCGATTCGTAATTTTCCGTGTCTCTTAAAATGTAATAATAGCATACACATTACATAATATTATGAATTATGCTCCGATTACGAATCTACGAAAAACAATGTTACGAAAGTACGAATGTAACTAAATCTACGAAAATACGAATGCGTCCGAATTTCGAATAAATGAAAATTAAACTAACGGAAGAACGAATCAACGAAAAAATAACTCTTATGAAAATACGAATCGTTACGAATACGAACACCGACGACTTACGAATTTACGAATCGTTACGAATCAACGGAAACGAAAGAAACAAAACCAAAATAAACAAATTTTTCTATTGTGCACATGTCTATTTATCTTTGAATAGAAATCTGTCTTGCTAAATACTCACCCCTGAGGAAGGAGATACGTGTACTCCGAAACGCGTTGGGTGCAAGAGTACGGAACAACTATATGTACACTGGTGACCATGTTGTAAACGCATTCCCTATGCTATATGTTTTATATATTTAATAAACTATTTTTGTATTCATAATACTCTTACCTTCTATGTGCCTTCAAAGTCCACCACTAGGGGGTTTGTGTTTTCTAATGGCTTTGTCTAGGAACAATCTAGATGTCAGCCCTGGGCTCGGGATCACATGTCTTCGTCTAGAACTGAAGAACGATGTCAGTGCTGAGCTTGTGATCACATGACTGTAAAAAAAAATTATATATTTTTCTTCCAAGCAAATTCGGCCTCAGCAGTCCACATCCTAAAATCTGAGGCCAACTGTGATAAGATTTCAGGAAAGGTGAACTCTGTAATTTCGGTGACATCGCTCAGCTGATCTCTGCGGTCACGCTAAGGACCCGCTAAGGAAACGCTAAGGACGCGCTAAGGACCCGCTAAGGAAACTCTAAGGACCCACTAAGGACCCGCTAAGGACCCGCTAAGGAAATGCTAAGGACACACTAAGGACCCACTAAGGACACGCTAAAGACCCGCTAAGGGCACACTAAAGACCCGCTAAGGACCCGCTAAGGACACACTAAGGACCCGCTAAGGACCCGCTAAGGACCCGCTAAGGAAATGCTAAGGACACACTAAGGACCCACTAAGGACACGCTAAAGGCCCGCTAAGGACACACTAAAGACCCGCTAAGGACACACTAAGGACACACTAAGGACCCGCTAAGGAAACGCTAAGGACCTGCTGAGGACACGCTGAGGAAAAGCTGAGGACACACTAAGGACCCGGAAAGGACGCGCTAAGGACCCGCTAACGACACGCTAAAGACACACTAAAGACACACTAAAGACACACTAAAGACACACTAAAGACACACTAAAGACCCGCTAAGGACACACTAAGGACCCACTAAGGACACGCTAAAGACCCGCTAAGGACACACTAAAGACCCGCTAAGGACACACTAAGGACCCGCTAAGGACACGCTAAAGACCCACTAAGGACCCACTAAGGAGCCGCTAAGGACCCGCTAAGGACCCGCTAAGGAAACGCTAAGGACCTGCTGAGGACACGCTGAGGAAAAGCTGAGGACACACTAAGGACCCGGAAAGGACCCGCTAAGGACCCGCTAAGGACCCGCTAACGACACGCTAAAGACACACTAAAGATCCGCTAAGGACCCACTAAAGACCCGCTAAGGACATACTAAAGACCCGCTAAGGACACACTAAAGTCCCGCTAAGGACCCGCTAAGGACACACTAAGGACCCGCTAAGGACACACTAAGGACACACTAAGGACCCACTAAGGACACGCTAAAGACCCACTAAGGACCCACTAAGGACACACTAAAGACCCGCTAAGGACACACAAAGGACACACTAAGGACCCGCTAAGGAAACGCTAAGGACCTGCTGAGGACACGCTGAGGACACACTGAGGACACACTAAGGACCCGCTAAGGACACACTAAGGACACGCTAAAGACCCGCTAAGGACACACTAAAGACCCGCTAAGGACACGCTAAGGACACGCTAAGGACACACTAAGGACACACTAAGGACCCGCTAAGGACCCGCTAAAGACCCACTAAGGACACGCTAAAGACCCACTAAGGACACGCTAAAGACCCACTAAGGACACGCTAAGGACCCGCTAACGACACGCTAAAGACACACTAAAGACACACTAAAGATCCGCTAAGGACCCACTAAAGACCCGCTAAGGACACACTAAAGTCCCACTAAGGACCCGCTAAGGACACACTAAGGACACACTAAGGACACACTAAGGACCCACTAAGGACACGCTAAAGACCCACTAAGGACATGCTAAAGACCCACTAAGGACCCACTAAGGACACGCTGAGGACACACTGAGGACACACTAAGGACCCGCTAAGGACCCACTAAGGACACACTAAGGACACGCTAAAGACCCGCTAAGGACACACTAAAGACCCGCTAAGGACACCCTAAGGACACACTAAAGACCCGCTAAGGACACACTAAGGACACACTAAGGACCCGCTAAGGACACGCTAAAGACCCACTGAGGACCCACTAAGGACCCGCTAAGGAAACGCTAAGGACCTGCTGAGGACACGCTGAGGAAAAGCTGAGGACACACTAAGGACCCGGAAAGGACCCGCTAAGGACCCGCTAAGGACCCGCTAACGACACGCTAAAGACACACTAAAGACACACTAAAGACACACTAAAGATCCGCTAAGGACCCACTAAAGACCCGCTAAGGACATACTAAAGACCCGCTAAGGACACACTAAAGTCCCGCTAAGGACCCGCTAAGGACACACTAAGGACCCGCTAAGGACACACTAAGGACACACTAAGGACCCACTAAGGACACGCTAAAGACCCACTAAGGACCCACTAAGGACACACTAAAGACCCACAAAGGACACACTAAGGACCCGCTAAGGAAACGCTAAGGACCTGCTGAGGACACGCTGAGGACACACTGAGGACACACTAAGGACCCGCTAAGGACCCACTAAGGACACACTAAGGACACGCTAAAGACCCACTAAGGACACGCTAAAGACCCACTAAGGACACGCTAAGGACCCGCTAACGACACGCTAAAGACACACTAAAGACACACTAAAGATCCGCTAAGGACCCACTAAAGACCCGCTAAGGACACGCTAAAGTCCCACTAAGGACCCGCTAAGGACACACTAAGGACACACTAAGGACACACTAAGGACCCACTAAGGACACGCTAAAGACCCACTAAGGACCCGCTAAGGACCCACTAAGGACCCACTAAGGACACGCTGAGGACACACTGAGGACACACTAAGGACCCGCTAAGGACCCAC
Source organism: Lithobates sylvaticus (assembly GCA_028564925.1). Taxonomy (NCBI): domain Eukaryota; kingdom Metazoa; phylum Chordata; class Amphibia; order Anura; family Ranidae; genus Lithobates; species Lithobates sylvaticus. Next base: position 7,849,202 of record CM053031.1, on the reverse strand, counting down.
TAAGGACACACTAAGGACACGCTAAAGACCCGCTAAGGACACACTAAAGACCCGCTAAGGACACCCTAAGGACACACTAAAGACCCGCTAAGGACACACTAAGGACACACTAAGGACACGCTAAAGACCCACTAAGGACACGCTAAAGACCCACTAAGGACACGCTAAGGACCCGCTAAGGAGCCGCATTACCTAAAATTCAAGTCTTTGCACAGAACTTTGGCTGTTACATAAATAACAAATCCAATCATTCCATATTTATGGGCAGTTCTCAGACAATTATTTTCGCATTACATTATTATGTATTCAATGAATGTACAAGTTTTCTCAGAGTATCAGAACCCACATAAAGCCGAATTAAAAGGCATAAAAATGTCACCCGGTGTGCACAAAATCGGCGGCTGCTTTATTAGGCAGGAAATAATGTAATCTGCAGGTATTGCTAATTCAGTAAATGTCGCTTCTAAGTGTTTGACTCTCCTCCAGAACGCAGCAATTTGGGCCTTTAGTAAATCTGTAAAAAGCTTTTCTTCAGCCGTGAAATACACCAGCAATTTCAGAATTATTATGAAAAGCAGGAAAAACACCTCAACAGCGTCCCACCGCGCAACATTCCACCATGTAGAACATGTCTCCGCATTAACCGGCAAACAGAACGAGGAAACTTGTGAAATGGAGCTGCGGGGGGGGGGGAGGGGGCTTTGTGATTTCTGGGTAAGCTGGAGGATATATTGCCCAGTAATCACTGGAGGGGGGGGGGGGGGGGGGATAGAGGAAGAGGAGGGTAAAAGAGAAACATAGAAAAGTGATCCACTGCCCTACATGTACAGAGGTCAGTAGGATGTAGAGCAGTGTACAGAGGTCAGTATTATGTAGAGCAGTGTACAGAGGTCAGTAGGTATGTAGAGCAGTGTACAGAGGTCAGTAGGATGTAGGGCAGTGTACAGAGGTCAGTAGGATGTAGAGCAGTGTACAGAGGTCGGTAGGATGTAGGGCAGTGTACAGAGGTCAGTAGGATGTAGGGCAGTGTACAGAGGTCGGTAGGATGTAGGGCAGTGTACAGAGGTCATATTATGTAGGGCAGTGTACAGAGGTCGGTAGGATGTAGGGCAGTGTACAGAGGTCAGTAGGATGTAGGGCAGTGTACAGAGGTCAGTAGGATGTAGGGCAGTGTACAGAGGTCAGTAGGATGTATTGCAGTGTACAGAGGTCAGTAGGATGTAGGCAGTGTACAGAGGTCAGTAGGATGTAGAGCAGTGTACAGAGGTCAGTAGGATGTAGGGCAGTGTACAGCGGTCAGCAGGATGTAGAGCAGTGTACAGAGGTCAGTAGGATGTAGGGCAGTGTACAGAGGTCAGTAGGATGTAGGGCAGTGTACAGAGGTCAGTAGGATGTAGGGCAGTGTACAGAGGTCAGTAGGATGTAGGGCAGTGTACAGAGGTCAGTAGGATGTAGAGCAGTGTACAGAGGTCAGTAGGATGTAGAGCAGTGTACAGAGGTCACTAGGATGTAGGGCAGTGTGCAGAGGTCAGTAGTATGTAGAGCAGTGTACAGAGGTCAGTAGGATGTAGAGCAGTGTACAGAGGTCAGTAGGATGTAGAGCAGTGTACAGAGGTCAGTAGGATGTAGAGCAGTGTACAGAGGTCACTAGGATGTAGAGCAGTGTACAGAGGACAGTAGTATGTAGAGCAGTGTACAGAGGTCAGTAGGATGTAGAGCAGTGTACAGAGGTCAGTAGGATGTAGAGCAGTGTACAGAGGTCAGCACTCGTGTCAAATTGGGGACTAGCAGTTTTGACCATGCAACCACTGTGACCCTATACACTTCCATGGGCTGCCTGCATGCAGAATCTGGCAGTTCAAGCCGCATGAACCCATGACCCATTCACGGACGAGACGGGCCTCAGCACCCATGTGAATGAGGACTTATGGACCCCCTAGTTTACCATAATCAGCTCTAAATAACTCCTCCTTCCCCTTCTCCTCTTAACTTTTTTTTTTTTTCTATTTTACAACAGTTAATACTTAGATTTTTTCATTTTATTTTTTGTACAAACAATTTGTTCAATAATTTTTCAGCGTTGCTTTAAAAAGAAACACCTTGTAGTGCCATTACCAGAATCATATTAGTAATTTTAGGACAAATGATAGAAAATCTTTTTTTTTTTTTTTTTTTTTAACACTGATCAAAGTAGAAATTTTTTTTTCTAGCTTTATTAATTAATTTTTTTTAGCTTTATTCATTTTTTTTTTCTTTTAGCTTTATTCACTTTTTGGTTTTTTTTTAGCTTTATTCATTTTTTTTTTTTTTTATAGCTTTTTTCATTTTTTGTTTTTTTGTTTTGTTTTTTTTTAGCTTTGTTAATTTTTATTATTTTTTTTTTTTTTTGTACAAACACTTTGTTCAATAATTTTTCAGCGTTGCTTTAAAAAGAAACACCTTGTAGTGCCATTACCAGAATCATATTAGTAATTTTAGGACAAATGATAGAAAATCTTTTTTTTTTTTTTTTTTTTTTTTAACACTGATCAAAGTAGAAATTTTTTTTTCTAGCTTTATTAATTAATTTTTTTTAGCTTTATTCATTTTTTTTTTGTTTTTTTTTTAGCTTTATTCATTTTTTGTTTTTTTTTTTTGTTTTTTTTTTAGCTTTATTCATTTTTTTTTTGTTTTTTTAGCTTTGTTCATTTTTTGTTTTTATTTTTTTGTTTTTTTTTAGCTTTGTTCATTTTTTTTTTGTTTTTTTTTTGTTTTTTTTTTGTTTTATTCTTTTTTTTCCCTATGGATTGCATTTAAAACCAAAAATATTAGAAAAAAAAAAACAAAAAAAACCCCCAAAAAACGATATATGTTATCGTCATATGTCATATGTCGCTTTTTTAGAGACACTTTATGTGGACGTTGGTCCTCTTGGATCCTTTTTTTCCTATGGGTTGCATTAAAAAAAAAAAAAAAGCAAGACAATATAAAAAAAAAAAAAACGATACATGTTTAATGTCGTACGTCGCTTGTTTAGAGACACTTTATGTGGACGTTGGTCATCTTGGACCCTTTGTACTACTTTGTACTATGTCTTTACTACTGAACTTTGATTTATATAAATGTGAAGTTTCAATAAAGTGCTTTAGTGAAAAAAAAAAAAAACTTTATATGTATTACTTTGTTACCTTACGCAATCACAAAGTCATTTCCAAACCAAGAGGCCGAAAGATTTTTAGGGGAGCTGAACTGGTTAGTCTATAATCAGTGACATTTTATGATGTGATGCAGTAACATTGTATCACTTTTAGTTGAATTGTTACACTTTTGTCTGTTAATTATGTGACTTCTTCAGATTGCACACCGCTGCGGAAGATGTCGGCGCTACAGAAAGAGAAAATGGCGGGTATACAATCTGCCGCCATTAATTCTGTGACTTCTTCAGATTGCACACCGCTGCGGAATATGTCGGCGCTACAGAAAAATAAAATGGCGGGTAATCAATCTGCCGCCAATAATTCTGTGACTTCTTCAGATTGCACACCGCTGCGGAATATGTCGGCGCTACAGAAAGAGAAAATGGCGGGTAATCAATCTGCCACCAATGATTCTGTGACTTCTTCAGATTGCACACCGCTGCGGAATATGTCGGCGCTACAGAAAGAGAAAATGACAAGTATACAATCTGCCGCCATTAATTCTGTGACTTCTTCAGATTGCACACCGCTGCGGAATACGTTGGCGTTACAGAAAGAGAAAATAATGGGTATATAATCTGCCGCCATTAATTCTGTGACTTCTTCAGATTGCACACCGCTGCGGAATATGTCGGCACTACAGAAAGAGAAAATGGCGGGTATACAATCTGCTGCCATTAAATTCTGTGACTTCTTCAGATTGCACATCGCTGCGGAATATGTCGGCACTACAGAAAGAGAAAATGACGGGTATACAATCTGCCGCCATTAATTCCGTGACTTCTTCAGACTGCACCCCGCTGCGGAATATGTCGGCACTACAGAAAGAGAAAATGGCGGGTATACAATCTGCCGCCATTAATTCTGTGACTTCTTCAGATTTCACACCGCTGCGGAATATGTCGGCGCTACAGAAAGAGAAAATGGCGGGTATACAATCTGCCGCCATTAATTCTGTGACTTCTTCAGATTGCACACCGCTGCAGAATATGTCGGCACTACAGAAAGGGAAAATGACGGGTATATAATCTGCCGCCATTAACTCTGTGACTTCTTCAGATTGCACACCGCTGCGGAATATGTCGGCGCTACAGAAAGAGAAAATGGCGGGTATACAATCTGCCGCCATTAATTTTGTGACTTCTTCAGATTGCACACCGCTGCGGAATATGTCGGCGCTACAGAAAGAGAAAATGGCGGGTATACAATCTGCCACCAATAATTCTGTGACTTCTTCAGATTTCACATGACTGCGGAATATGTCGGCGCTACAGAAAGAGAAAATGGCGGGTATACAATCTGCCGCCAATAATTCTGTGACTTCTTCAGATTGCACACCGCTGCGGAATATGTCGGCACTACAGAAAGAGAAAATGATGGGTATATAATCTGCCGCCATTAATTCTGTGACTTCTTCAGATTGCACACCGCTGCGGAATATGTCGGCGCTACAGAAAAAGAAAATGGCGGGTAATCAATCTGCCACCATTAATTCTGTGACTTCTTCAGATTGCACACCGCTACGGAATATGTCGGCACTACAGAAAGAGAAAATGGCGGGTATACAATCTGCCGCCATTAATTCTGTGACTTCTTCAGATTTCACACCGCTGCGGAATATGTCGGCGCTACAGAAAAAGAAAATGGCGGGTATACAATCTGCCGCCATTAATTCTGTGACTTCTTCAGATTGCACACCGCTGCGGAATATGTCGGCGTTACAGAAAGAGAAAATGGCGGGTATACAATCTGCCGCCATTAATTCCGTGACTTCTTCAGATTTCACACCGCTGCGGAATATGCGGCGCTACAGAAAGAGAAAATGGCGGGTATACAATCTGCCGCCATTAATTCTGTGACTTCTTCAGATTTCACACCGCTGCGGAATATGTCGGCGCTACAGAAAGAGAAAATGGCGGGTAATCAATCTTCCACCAATAATTCTGTGACTTCTTCAGATTGCACACCGCTGCGAAATATGTCGGCGCTACAGAAAGAGAAAATGGCGGGGATACAATCTGCCGCCAACACCGAGGGACGGGCCACTCATACAGTATATAATAAAAGTTTAGTTGGACTCTTCATATAAAACTGTTTACAGCCGTTGCTGGTGCAGCTTTTATTATTCATTATCGGACCCGGAGCAGTTTACGGAGCAGTAAAGATCGGAATTACGGCGGCGAGACAACAATTACCCAATAAAAACGGGAGAACGATATACTGCACCTTGTTGTTTTCAATTAAGAGGTAACTGTGCTTTTTTTCACCTATACTTCGAATCCAGCTCCTCGTAAAGATTATACTACCCGGCACGAGGAGGCGACGGGACATATCGGGGGCCGTAATAAGCCCACTGGGGCCACTGAGAGACGACAGAGGTGTTCAGCGCACGCACCGTGATTACGGTTCCAGAGAAGTGACTGCGCCTCCTTTCACTGCCCACCCCATGTACTGACAGCAGTGGCGGCCGCTCATGCAGAGCCCCCCTAATTTATGTGTCTGGCCCCCTAATCTACATGCAGGGCGCCGGACGCATGGATTCCAATGAGGTTTTTTTTATTTTTAGAAGCACATGATTAGAGACTGAGGCTCTAATTGGCTTAAAAAAGGGTGTGCTCGGGGCGCTGTCAGTTGTGTGACATTTATACAAAATTAATATTCGCTAATGTCTTCCTGTTTCTCCTCCCGACCAATCAGGAAGCGGGTCTTAAAGGTCCGATTTGCGGCAGGTCCTAAGTCCTGATTGGCTGGGAGGAGAAGTGACTTCCAGGACTCGGGAGAAGATGCAGGGGGGTGGGGAGTCGCAACCTGGATGGGAAAAGTGCAGGGGCTGGCGGGGGGCCTGGCAAGCGATGTGGCGATCGAGCGACAGAAGGGGAATGGCGATCAATCAAGCGAGCGCTAGGGAGGGGGGTTGGCTGGCTAGGGAGGGTGACTAGCTGGTTGGGGAGGCCGCGGGTCACCCCCCCCCCCACCGGTGGCCACCGACTGACAGAGCATATTGGAACTGTTCTGTTAAAGTAAAATTTCAGCCATCCCTTCAGTCTCACACAGGTGTAGCGGCTCCTCTCCTGGACTGAAATGGCTTCCTCTGATTTCACTGCACACTGTGAGCTTCTCACAGAAGCTACAGCAAGTCAGATAGAGCCCCGCCTCATTTCCTGGCTGGAGACTGCCACACCCTGACTGTCCCTTGCTCGCCCCCTTTTATTCATTGGATTTCAGTTCTTTAAATTATTGAGGCTGAACACCGCAAGTGGGCGTTGCCTAGGGTGGTCTTCGTGCATGAAACACCTGACATCCACCCTTCAAGGCATTTTGTTATTTGCATGACTCCTCCCAAGAGCCCGCCCACTGCTTGCATCAGGACTGAGGGCTCTTGAGAGGAGTATTAAGGCAGGGTGCTGTGATGTTTTAAGGAAAGTCAAGGAAAAGGCCCATAAGCCACACATCATGAGGCAAACCCATGTGCATGGCAGCCTCAGCTTTATTATTATTTCCTAGGATTAAGCTCCAAGGGGCAAAGTGAAATGCGTTAAATAAGCGCTTTTGAAACAAGAGCCAGTCCCGGGCCGTTTCCTGAGATCGAGGTGCGCGATGACGTCACAAGCGATAGCTCCGCCCTACGTGTTTTGTCACATCTGACGTTGTCCGGGGGAATAGAGCTATTCAGGTTTTATTGAATACAAGGTGGCAGATCACTGTGGTGTCACTATCTATGAAGAGTTATCTGAAGAAGTGTGGATGAAGATTTCATTGATCGCTTTGGCGCTGTCTCTGGTTTCTGCACATATTTATTTGGTCTCATTTATGATTTATATCAGCTGTTGAATAATGTTCTATCAGAGCTGCACTTTTGACCCATATCCGTGGAACAAAATATAGGCAAACTTTCGCTCTCTAAGGCCCCTTTCACACTGGGGGTTTTTCAGGCGTTTTCAGGCGCTTTAGCGTTAAAAAAATTGCCTGTAAAACGCTTGAAAGAAGCCTCATCTGCAATTCCAATGTGAAAACTCAAGTGCTTTAAGAGCCCTTTCACACTGCCAGCGCCCGAAAAAAAACGCTCGTAAAGCGCCGCTTAAACTAGCGGCGCTTTACCAGCGCTTTTAGAGCGCTAGTGGGGCCCTTTTAACCCCTTCTAGTGGCCAAAAAAGGGTTAAAAGCGCCCACAAAGCGCTGCTGCTACAAGCGCTTTTCAGGCGTTTTTCAGGCGCTTCCCATTGATTTCAATGGAAAGAGGCGCTTTAGGAGCCGCGTATTCACCGCTCCAAAAGCGATGCAAAGAAGCTGCTTGCAGGACTTTTTCTGACGCCCCGCCAGCGCAGCGCCTCAGTGTGAAAGCACTCGGGGCTTTCACATTGGGATTGCATTTGCGGCTTCTTTCAGGCGCTTTACAGGCGCTTTTTTTAATGCTAAAGCGCCTGAAAAACGCCTGAAATACGCCCCAGTGTGAAAGGGGTCTAAAGCTGCAAATAGAGAAATTGCTGATTTTTGTGCCCTCAGTCACCAATGACATTGATTGAGGTTGGGCGCACACTGGCGATTTTCTTGCAGTGATTAATCGCTAGTAGAAATGATTGATAGCTGCACATTTTGAAACATTGTAGGAGTATCAGCAATTAATCACTATTACGTCCTACTTGTGTTTTCCTCACTCCATAGGGAGACATTTATTCCAAATATGTAACTATTGATCGGCCCAATTATTTGTGACAACATAAAAATAACTCATCCGCCGCTTTCATCCCACGCGCCGCATTATATGGCAGTGCTATAATTACATCACATCGACTTTCAGATCGCACAAAACAAGAGGAATTCAGTTCCTTCTACAAAGGAGCTTTTATGGCGGAATACAAACTCCACTTCACAGGCGTCAATAAGGACATTTAGAGTGGAGCTCGTCCTCTTCCACTCATCGCTTCTCTTTTCCCCTCTGTGAACGTCTCTTCCATTATATTGCCAAGACTAAATTTAAGTCAAACTCCAGAGGAAAACCTTCTCGTGTTCAGACAGGAAGTGAGGGAAACGCATAACACAAATATGACAATGCTGTATCCTTCTTTCTTCATTCTACTTAACCCCCCCCCCTAAAAGGAGGGGGGGTCACTTCCTATCCTGGTGACACGACAGGACAAAATCTCCCCAATGGAGAGAAAGAAATCACAGCAATAAATATAGAAAAGTAATGCAGTGTCACTGGGGGGAAACAGCACTCCCTTATCGGGCCCATCAGTTCAACAGGGGGACTTGGCGGGGGCTACCTGTGGGCTGCTCACAGTCCAACTTCAGAACCCTGGGTGGCCCTTTTTCCACTCCTTATCCCCGATTACACCCAGAATCCTGTGCTCATCGGGAAGGAGCCAATGCCATAATGCACTGCAGACAGTGCCACCCATGCCGCCAATGCCATAATGCCATTGGCAGCATGGGTGGCACTGTCTCTGCAGGCAGCACATACATTATGGTATTGGCAGCATGGGTGGCACTGTCTGCAGTACATTATGGCATTGGCGGCATGGGTGGCACTGTCTGCAGTACATTATGGCATTGGTGGCATGGGTGGCACTGTCTGCAGTACATTATGGCATTGGCATGGGTGGCACTGTCTGCAGTACATTATGGCATTGGCGGCATGGGTGGCACTGTCTGCAGTACATTATGGCATTGGCGGCATGGGTGGCACTGTCTGCAGTACATTATGGCATTGGTGGCATGGGTGGCACTGTCTGCAGTACATTATGGCATTGGCAGCATGGGTGGCACTGTCTGCAGTACATTATGGCATTGGCGGCATGGGTGGCACTGTCTGCAGTACATTATGGCATTGGTGGCATGGGTGGCACTGTCTGCAGTACATTATGGCATTGGTGGCATGGGTGGCACTGTCTGCAGTACATTATGGCATTGGTGGCATGGGTGGCACTGTCTGCAGTACATTATGGCATTGGTGGCATGGGTGGCACTGTCTGCAGTACATTATGGCATTGGCGGCATGGGTGGCACTGTCTGCAGTACATTATGGCATTGGCGGCATGGGTGGCACTGTCTGCAGTACATTATGGCATTGGCGGCATGGGTGGCACTGTCTGCAGTGCATTATGGCATTGGCGGCATGGGTGGCACTGTCTGCAGTACATTATGGCATTGGCGGCATGGGTGGCACTGTCTGCAGTACATTATGGCATTGGCGGCATGGGTGGCACTGTCTGCAGTGCATTATGGCATTGGCGGCATGGGTGGCACTGTCTGCAGTACATTATGGCATGGGTGGCACTGTCTGCAGTGCATTATGGCATTGGCGGCATGGGTGGCACTGTCTGCAGTATATTATGGCATAGGTGGCATGGGTGGCACTGTCTACATGTTACAGGCCGTAACGCATGTGCTGCCTGCAGAGACAGTGCCACCCATGCTGCCAATGCCATAATGTATAGATGCTGCTGCCCCAAGCAAGCACACACCTGTGTTAGCCGAGCCCCAGGAGGCACTTGCTCTCTGACCCTGCTGCTGCCTGGACTGGAGTGTCAGTCAGTGTCAAAAGCAGTTTTAGTCAGTCTGTCCGCTGCTTCCTTCTTTTCTTCTGCCGCCGTTCGCCTCACTGCTTCTTCTCTCAGGCAGTGGAGAACAGAGCAGAGCGCCATGGCAGGATTCTTCGGTCAGGGCTGGAGGAATTTTTTTTTTTTTCTGCATGCATTCGTTCTCTGTTCAGGTAGCCCGGGCCCCCCTGCTGGCCGGGCATAGTACAACAGGGCCAGTTGTACTGGCCTATCAGCGGCCCTGGTAATGGGGGATGCAGGGGGCGCAGAGTGCAGGGTAATGGGGGATGCAGGGGGCGCAGAGTGCAGGGTAATGGGGGATGCAAGGGTGCAGAATATGGAGTAATGGGGGATGCTGAGGTGTAATGAGGGTACAGAGTAATGGGGAATGCAGGAGGTGCAGAGTGCTGAGTAATGAGGAATAGGGGGTACAGAATATGGTGCAGTAGGCAAGGCCACCGATAGGGTGTACTGGGAGGGAGGCCCTTTCAGGTGGGCTGTACAGAGTCCCATGACTTCTAACGGTGGCCCTATATTGACAGCAGACCAGGTTTTCTAAGTCTGCCTGTTTCTTTCTTTCCTTTTTTGTGTTTTTTTTTTTATGTTTTTATACTTTTTGCCCAAGCATGTTTAAATTAAACAACATTTTTCACCCTTTCCATTTATTTAAAATGTTTTGAAGTACACTTCTACTTTTAAATACCACCCCCTACTGGCTGAACATCCAGACATTGTATATTGTGTGGAAGAGTTACAGAATGCCTCCCCCCTGACAATGACTTGGTTAGTCTCTCACCTGGGCAGAGTTGGGGGTTGCAGTCCTGGAACTCAGTGGCGGATCCTGAGCAGGGAAGTCCTCCGTTCCGAGGTTCGGGATTATTGCAGAACCGTTTTCTGGATCGGAACCCCAACTCACACTCGCGGGAACAGACAGACCAGGCTCCCCACGAGCTCCAGCCGCCGCTGATTACACGAGCCGGACTCTTGCCGTTCCGCATCAGATCATCCACCAGAGCTGGAGGGAGAATGACAGAAGACCATTACTCTATACCAATGGTTGTCAACCTGCAAGGTGTAGGGTGCCTCAACTGTGGCCCCTGACAGCTCCAAAGGGCCACACATTAATTCAGTATATGACAGAAGATCATTAGACATTCTATAGGAGGGCATTAGAGAGTGCAGACCAGCAACAGGAAGACACATTATAGGAGATATTGAGACATCGAGGACATGCTACATGAGACTGCTCCCTCTACTGACTGCTGGGGTCTGAAAAGGGCCACACAGCAAGTACTCAAGGGCCACATGCGGCCCTCAGGCTGCCGATTGGGCACCATACTCTATATGGTCAGTGTTAGGCTAGGGATATCCACCACTGTTGTAAAACTTCTACAAACAAAATCTTGGGGTGTTGGGTTGGGTCTTGGGGTTTCTGTAATTATCACTTGTAGGGTCACATCTGGAATATCAGGTCTGGAGTTGTAATTAATAAAAGGCTATGCTCACAATAATTTCATTCAGGTCTTGGGGGGCGGGCAGGGATGGGTGGCATGAAAGATTTTTTTTCTTCTGTATAGCAAAACTGGCAAAGTTGCCCCTAAGGTTGGGGGAAGATCTGTTTTGCCATCCCGTGGCTTCAGAGTTGTAATTGAAAGAACTTAAAGTATTTTTAGCCTTATTTCAGATGATGAAACGCGTCGAGATGTATTGTAGCATGCTCTTTTTTTACTATGTATCAATGCAAATTATTCTGGTAACTTACTTGTCACATGACATGGTATCTATATATGTTTTTAACTTTTGTACAATACATTTTTTACATTTTATATGCATCTGCTGGGTTGATGGTGCCACTCTATAGCTATGCCCTAGAAAGCCCCTTTCTACAATAAACTAATGACTGTGGGTATGGTATGTGGGCATAATCTGACACTGAACCATTGCCAAAACATTTTCTGTATGTCAACATTGGCACAGTTGCCCCTAAGTCTGGGTTTGGGGGGGGGGGGTCTGTTTTGCCATCCCCCGGCTTCAGAGTTGTAATTGAAAGAACTTAATGTATATATTTTTCCGCCTTATTTCAGATGAAGTCTGACAAGACACATTTAGAAATAATAAAACAAAGCCTTTCACCATTATTAAGATAAAAAAAGACAATCAGATTTCAGGTCAGATACAAACGTACAATCGGTCTCACAGGCCACCGGGCCATCGTTGGCACAGAATCGGGTCTCTATCTTCTTCCTCCCGAACTGCAGAATATGGGGGTCTGACAGTTGCGCTCTGCAGGTATATCGGAAACGCTGTTCCTGGCGCGCTCCGCTCTGCGTGACGTTGACAGGCATCCAGGGCGTCCAAGGTGTGTTTCTCCGTACCTCAGGACATGCTTCGGGGTTACATATCCTGAATTCCTGCAATTTGGGAGAGAATGGGATAAATCCATGCCGATGCAGAATAGATTCTGTCAGCAGAAGAGGAATTGCTGGAAGTTAACAAACAAGAATAGTAGCTGAGTGATTATTATGGGTAATGTAGGACACTTAGGAAGATTTAGCATTATTGAATTTCCTAAAAGTGGAGCTACACTGCCCCCGACGTTTTTTTTTTAAATGGGGATTGATTAATAAAATGATTTGTAAAGCATTAGCTCACCTGTCCTGTCTGTCTGACTTTGGCCGTTCGGATTTTATGTCTAAAAAAACACTTTATATAAATTTCCGGGTTCATCCCCATCTTGCGTGTGGGCATGTGAATACTCCAGGGCATTGTCTTCCTGGATTTCATTCACGCCTCTCTCTAATCTCGCGCATGCGCAGTGCACCATTCATAGGAGCGCCGTCAGCAGCGTCGTGATGACGTCACGTTCGGTTCGAAGTCTCGCGCGATCTCGGGCCAGGCAGCCGCACTGACTCCTGGGAGCTATGACACAAGCTCCCAGGAGAAAGTGCGGGCTAGGGGATATTACGTAATAGCCGTAATATCCCCGCCCATATCCGAGGGACCAAGAACCAGGAAGCGATGGATGCAAAGAAGAACAACAACTAAAGGTAAGTAAAAAAAAAAAAAAAAAAACTGCCGTTTCGGATCGAGGAAGGTGAGTATTTTTTTTTTATTATAGGTTTTAAAAAACGGGTGTTGCTCCGCTTTAAGGCTGCAAAATAGAAGATGATCAAGTAGGTCTGGAGTCACCAAAATAGGTTCAAGGTGCCCACCATTGGACTAACTTACTCAATTTTTATTTAGCATCAGCCCATCTCCCCTCAACTGTCTTGAATCCTTTCAAATGGAAAGGAGATCGTGTGGTGGACCTGTCACAAGCCGAGCGTGAGAGAGATGTAAACCAAGACCATAATACAGAAGAAACTCACTGTGCTGGTCATCTCATAGTAGGGCAAAGCTATGGACACTGCCCCCCTTAGTCTGAACATGACAAACTCTCGGTGGGTGCTGGCTGTAACCATATACACCTTAAAATGCTCCACATGCTGCATTTTTGTTGTCTATGCCGCGTTTCGTAAGGTCTTTTGGCAAGATCCAGTGTAGTATCTGTTCTTATCAGTGTCCAGTGGTGGTGGTCCACCGTCATTCTGGCCTTATGGCTGGCTCTATAGTATCTTGGCTGGTATGAAGGGGGTTCTGTGGGAACTTACCTAAGGAAAGGAACCTGAGTTAACCACCTATTGCAGGGCTCGACAATCCCCAGGCGCCAGGTCGCATTGGCGCCTAGAATTATCGGCCTGGCTCCTGGGCTAGACTGCGGAAGGTGTCTTGTCCCCATGTGCCCCGTCCCGCGATCCCCCCCCCCCCATGGATGCGCAGACTAAGAAGCCGTTCCGGGCAGTAATTGAGGCCGCAGCTTTGAGGCCTGCTGGAGCGAGGTGCACCGCTCACTCTGTTTACTGAGGGCATTGCCCTTACATTGCTCACACTGCAGGGGAACTGGCACCCTCTACTGGTGGCCGGGGCTGCTACAAGCAGTCACTGACTGCGATGAGGGCTCCCCCTGCCTGCTCTCTGCCTGACAACTGATAGTGACAGCTAGTTGGAACAGCCTCAGTTCCATTTACACACCCCTCCCCCACAAATACATTACAGTTTTTTTTTATATATATATATATTGCTATGTATTAATACATTTTCATAAAATCTAATTCTGTTTTATAATAGACATTTCTTGTGATCTATACTTGGCACTGTGATAATCCCTCTTGTCCCATTCACCCTTTCATGCCCAAATTTCTGGGATGAGGTGCCTTATCTGTTTTAGGACAGCGTTGCCACGCTCCTTTCAACATTACAGTTTTCTCTGTAAATTTAAGATTGGTTATTTTTATCTTTGAAAATAAAACTTTGTTGTTCATTAAAAAAAAAACAGGCTCCTAACTTTTTTAGCCGGCTCCTAGATTCCAAGAAAATTTGTCAAGCCCTGACCTATTGGGTAAGGCGATGGCCAGTAGTACTTCCCTTTTGTGGAGGATTCCGAGAGACCCAGGGCCTCCTGATTTGAGAGATGCTACCCTGTCTGGCCAGGGGTTGGGAGGCAGAGAGTCTGCGGTGTTGAATGCCCCCTAGCAGTGGCATCCCAGGGGTGCTCCTAGTATCACTATGGGCATGAGCACTAGGCCATAACACCACTTGCACAATACCTCATGAACGCTCTCCTTTTGACTGAGACCACTGCAATTTTTGTTACCAGGCCACAAGGCATATCCACTGTATTGCACATTGGTACCTATTTTATTTATACACGCTTCACGTGTGTAGGTCTGGGGGTGTGTGGCCCTTAGTGTCCTTCCCCTCTTGCCTTGGGGGGTCTCTCTTCGGTAAAGCCCCACACCCAGTACTCGTTGGTCAGCTGATCATGAGGAGTGGGGTCATTTGGCCAGGTGGACCTGAGTGTGCCTTGCCGCCATCAGGGTCTTCTGTCCAAGGGGGCAAGGAGGGGTCCTTCCTCTTTGGGAGGGGAGCACCTAGCATACCCTAGTGCACACTTTTTTGTGAGTTCACTTGTTATTTTAAAGCCAAACTACAGACCATCTTTTGTTATGGATGGGGGTGGGGGGTTGTTGGGGTGGGCAGATACACCTCTGCCAGGTTTTATTTCCCTTCTACAATCTTGCTGGGGAGATTTCCCCTCATTTCCTGTTGTCCGGTGCAGACACATGCTGCAACCACACACATCTAAAGCAGAGCGAGGAAGGCTTAGCACCAGGGCTCAAGTCCTGTGGGAACGCATGGGAACGGAGTTCCTGTACTTTTTCCACAACAGGAACTCAGTTCCCTTTAGCCGCCGTGTCCTGCAAGACTGTGAAGTATGCGAGCTGTGTGGCAGGTGCTACACCAGCAGCCACCGACACAGCTCACAATAGTAAGTGACGCACACCAGGGGTGGACTGACCATTCAGGCATTGCCAGTAGGGGGCCCCTTGACAGCTTCCGCTTCGATCTACCTGTCAATCACAGCTAGATGACGGGTAGATCAGGTCCCTGCTGCTAAGAGATTGTGTTTAGTCAGACCTCTCGTGATGCGCTCCTCCCTGCCGGTCCCTCCTGATTTTCTGTCTCCTCATCCCCCCCCGTCTCCTGCATACTTGCTCTGTGTGTCCCGCTAAATACCCCGCTCCTCTATCTTCAGTGCCATATGATGAGAGAACCCAGAGGAGGAGCACAGCTATTCTGCTCACAGGACATGCAGGGAGAGAGGTGAGCTGAGGGAGGAACATCAGTTTGGGGTGGTAAGCTGGGCACAATACCTGGCAAAGTTTAATGCCAGGAGGGAAGTTTATGTGGAAATATGTGAAGGGTTGGAATAGCAGCGAGTGTGTGTTGGAGCCCTGCAGAGTTTGCAGCCCCCCCCCCCCCCCAAGCTAACATGCATCTCCTAAGCAGGAACACATCACTATCTCCCCAAGCATTCTGTCCAGATAATGTGCAGTTCATTTATCACCTTTCCGTTTAACCCTGTGTTATCCAAACTCTGTTCAATGAAAAGTGTAAACTCACCACATAAACACTCTATATACAAAATAACATTCCCCAATAAAGATCAGAACATGATGATCACATTTGCATGGAAGCACAATTGTATGAATGCTGATTATTCAGAGAATTACCGGATTTATGTTTATTGAGGATTGTTTTTTTTATGTACTAACAGTTAAGCTTCATACACACAATACTAAAATTCGATGAAAAATACCACTTTTGAAGCGTTCGTGCATATGAGCGTATCATTTTTTTTTTTTTTTTTGGTGGGGAGTGGATCTTGGGTGGGAGTTCCCACACTTTTTTCCCCAGGACTTGACCCCTGCTTAGCACCTGTCCGGATATCATTGCTGTCTGCATCTTCCCATCTCACTGCAAACTTACCATTCAATGGATGTTAAAAGGTACCAATATTCCAGAGTATATTGACAAAGCAAAGTATTTAAAACATCTACAGACTTTTATTCCCCTTCACATTAAAACATTATTAAGATCACATTTCACCACATTACAGGCCATTGCAAAAATCCTCTTTCATTACACAAAGGCATCTCTAGGTACAATGACCTCCTACTGTCTCAAAGCGTCGTGTTCATCTCCTATAAATTGTATCCACTTGTTAATCTCAGATATTCAATTATCCTTTCATTATTCAAGTTCATGCTTGCAGAGGGATGAGACCACTTCTGCTGCATACATGATGTAATCAGGATAGGTAGTTTACAGCTACGAGGGCCTTGTGAGCCTTTATATTACACACCGATCAGCCATAACATTATGATCACCCACCTAATATTGAGTAGGTCCCCCCCTTCGCCGCCATAACAGCCCTGACTCTTCGAGGCATGGACTCCACTAGACAAAGCATCACACTTGCCTTCTTCCCTACTCTACTGCTTTCTGGTGCCATCTCTTCCCCACACACATGTATCAAGCTATCCACATGATGTAAAAGAAAATGTGATTCATCAGGCCAGGGCACCTTCTTCCATTGCTCCGTGGTCCAGTTCTGATCATCACATACCTCTGAAGGTATTCTGGGGTATCTGGCGCCAAGCCATCAGTAGCAACTCCTTTATGTCCTGTAAGTTGAGAGGTGGGGCCTCCATGGATCAGACTGTTTTTTCCATCCCACAGATGCTCGATTGGATTGAGATCTGGAGAATATGGAGGCAAGGTCAACACCTGAAGATCGTTATGTTCCTCAAACCATTCTTGAATTCATCAGACCAGGCCACCTTCTTCCATTGGACCATGGTCCAGTTCTGATGCTCATATGCCCATTGTAGGCACTTTTGGCCGTGGACACAGGTCAGCGTGGACACCCTGACCGGTCTGCGGCTACACAGCCCCCATACACAACAAACTGCAATGCTCTGCGTGTTCCGACACCTATCAGAACCAGCATTGCCTTTTCCAGCAATTTGAGCTCCAGTGGCTCTTCTTTTTTTTTTTTTCTCCAGTGGCTCTTCTATTGGATCAGATTACATGGGCAAGCCTTCCCACCTCCATCAATGAGCCTTCCCTGCCCACCTCTATCAATGATCCACCCCCCACCTCCATCAATAAAACTCCCCCCCCCACCTTCATCAATGAGTCTTTCCTCCCCACCTCCATTAATGAGTCTTCCCTGCCCAACTCTATCAATGATCCACCCCCCACCTCCATCAATAAAACCCCCCCCCCCCCCCCACCTTCATCAATGAGCCTTTCCTCCTCACCTTCATCAATGAGTCTTCCCTCCCCACCTCCATTAATGAGTCTTCCCTCCACACCTCCATCAATGAGCCTTCCCTCCCCACCTCCATTAATGAGTCTTCCCTCCACACCTCCATCAAAGGTTCTTCCCCCCACATCTGTCAATAAGCCTCCCCCCCACCTCCATCAATGAGCCTTCCCTCCCCACCTCCATCAATGAGCCTTCGCTCCCCACCTCCATCAATGAGTCTTTCCTCCCCACCTCCATCAAAGGTTCTTCCCCCCACCTCTGTCAATAAGCCTTCCCCTCCCCCCCACCTCCATCAATGAGCCTTCCCTCCCCACCTCTATCCATGAGGCTTCCCTCCCCACCTCCATCACTGAGCTTTCGCTCTCCCCACCTCCATCAATAAAACTTCCCTCCCCACCTTCATCAATGAGCCTTTCCTCCTCACCTTCATCAATGAGTCTTCCCTCCCCACCTCCATCAAAGGTTCTTCCCCCCCACCTCTGTCAATAAGCCTTGCCCTCCCCCCACCTCCATCAATGAGCCTTCCCTCCCCACCTCCATCAATGAGCCTTCCCTCCCCACCTCCATCAATGAGCCTTTCCTCCCCAACTCCATTAAAGGTTCTTCCCCCCACCTCTGTCAATAAGCCTTCCCCTCCCCCCACCTCCATCAATGAGCCTTCCCTCCCCACCTCCATCACTGAGCCTTCGCTCCCCACCCCCACCTCCATCAATGAGCCTTCCTCCTCACCTTCATCAATGAGTCTTCCCCCACACCTCCATCAATGAGCCTTCCTCCCCACCTCCCACCTCCATCAAAGGTTCTTCCCCCCACCTCTGTCAATAAGCCTTCCCCTCCCCCCACCTCCATCAATGAGCCTTCCCTCCCCAGCTCCATCAATGAGCCTTTCCTCCCCACCTCCATCACTGAGCCTTCGCTCCCCACCTCCATCACTGAGCCTTCGCTCCCCACCTCCATCAAAGGTTCTTCCCCCCACCTCTGTCAATAAGCCTTCACCTCCCCCCACCTCCATCAATGAGCCTTCCCTCCCCACCTCCATCAATGAGTCTTCCCTCCCTACCTCTATCAATGAGTCTTCCCTCCCCACCTCTATCAATGAGTCTTCCCTCCCCACCTCTATCAAAGGTTCTTCCCCCCACCTCTGTCAATAAGCCTTCCCATCCCCCCACGTCCATCAATGAGCCTTGGCCACCCATTACCCTGTCACCGGTTAACCAGTTTTCCTTTCCTGGACCACTACAGACTGGGAACATCCCATAGGAGCTGCAGTTTTGGAGTTGCTCTGACCAAGTCGTCTAGACATTACAATTTGGCCCTCGTCAAAGTCCCTCTAATCCTTACACTTGCCCATTTTTTCTGCTCTCAACACATCGACTTCAGGGTCAACATGTTCACCTTCTGCCTAATATCCCACCCACTTTCAGATATCATTGTAACGAGATAATCAATGCTATTCACTTGACCTTTCAGTGGTCATAACGTTATGGCTGATTGGCATGTTGTCATTATACCGATGTGATTTTGTAGATCTGATACCCGCTTTTATCTCCTGAAGAAGCAGATTTAACATCTGGGAAACGCGTTGTCAAGTGGTCTTATCTCTCTGCAAGTATCGGCTTGAATAATCAAAAGATAATTGAATGTTTGAGATTACCAAGTAGATACAATTTGTAGGAGATGAACAGGAGGCCTTGAGACAGCAGGAGGTCATTATACATAGAAATTTAAATCTTTGTATAATGAAACAAGAGGGTTTCCGAACGAAATCGTTTTAATGAGAACAAGAACAGTCTGACATTTTTTTTAAATAATTATTTTTGTGAATATGATCTCGAACGTTAGTACCTTTTTAAAGCTGAACTCCAGGAATTCCGCTACTTTGTAAAAACTGCGGGTATGCCATGCCTGCCGCCACCTAGACTTCTCTCTATTATTCACATCTGATTGGATGATGAAGAGAACTTCTGGAGTTCCGATGACTGTCTCACTCTGGTCTCAGCTCCTTCAAGAGCAGAGTTGCTGGAACTGCTATACCCATCCCATCCTTCTGCCCATTCACAGAAGCCTTTGTATTATGTGAACTTTAGACATGTGCAATTCGTTTCGTTTTTTTTCGTTTTTTTTCGTTATTTTCGTTATTTTCGTTCGTTCGTTTTCGTACGAATGAATGAATCGTTCGAATCATACGAATCCGAATAACGAATCGTTCGAATCGTACGAATCCGATTAACGAATCATTCGAATCGAACGAATCCGAAAAACAACGAAAATCCGAAAAAAACTAATTAGAAACAACGAATGTACTAATGAAGAAAATCCGAAAAACGAACGAAAAAATTCGTACATTCGTAACTTTTTTTTTTTTGTTGAATTGGTAATTTTCCGTGTCCCTTACAATGGCGCTGCTTAACGTGCTTCGAATTGATTGAACAAAAAAATTTGTACAATCGTAATTTTTTTTTCCATTCGTAACTTTTTTTTCCATTCGTAACTTTTTTTTTTTTTTCGATTCGTAATTTTCCGTGTCTCTTACAATGGCGCTGCTTAACGTGCTTCGAATGGATTGAACAAAAAAATTTTGTACATTCGTAACTTTTTTTTTCCATTCGTAACTTTTTTTTTCGATTCGTAACTTTTTTTTCCATTCGTAACTTTTTTTTTCGATTCGTAATTTTCCGTGTCTCTTACAATGGCGTTGCTTAACGTGCTTCGAATGGATTGAACAAAAAAATTCGTACATTCGGAACTTTTTTTTTTTTTGTTGAATTGGTAATTTTCCATGTCTCTTACAATGGTGCTGCTTAACGTGCTTCGAATGGATTGAACAAAAAAATTTGTACATTCGTAACTTTTTTTTCCATTCGTAACTTGTTTTTTTCGATTCGTAACTTTTTTTTCGGTTCGTAACTTTTTTTTCCATTCATAACTTTTTTTTTTCCATTCGTAACTTTTTTTTTTTTTTTCGATTCGTAATTTTCCGTGTCTCTTACAATGGCGTTGCTTAACGTGCTTCGAATGGATTGAACAAAAAAATTCGTACATTCGTAACTTTTTTTTCGATTCGTAACTTTTTTTTTTTCAATTCGTAACTTTTTTTCGTAAATTATTAAAATGTAATAATAGCATACACATTACAGACAATTATGAATTATGCTTCGATTACGAATGTTACGAATGTACAAATAAATACGAATGCGTCTGAAAATGAAACTAACGAAAAAACGAATCAACGAAAAAATAACTCTTACGAATGTACGAATCGTTACGAATACGAACAACGACGACTTACGAATGTACGAATCGTTACGGATCAACGGAAACGAAAAAAACGAAACGAAAATAAACGAATTTTTTTCGGAAACGAAAAAAACGAAACGAAAATAAACAAATTTTTTTTGTTTGTGCACATGTCTAGTGAACTTATTCAAAAAATACAAAGGCTTCTGTGAATGGGCAGCAGAGAAGTGGGGTGGGCATAGCTGCTTTTTGTGCTCCTCTCTTCTCACAGCCAGGAGTGTATACTCTGGGGAGTGCAATACGCCTGTCACATACACCTCATGGCAAAGAACTCTCTGTGGATCTGAAAACAAAAAGAACCGTTGCTCTACATAAAGATGGCCTAGGCCAGTGATGGCGAACCTTGGCACCCCAGATGTTTTGGAACTACATTTCCCATGATGCTCATGCACTCTGCAGTGTAGTGGAGCATCATGGGAAATGTAGTTCCAAAACATCTGGGGGTGCCGAGGTTCCCCATCACTGGCCTAGGCTATAAGAAGATGGCCAAGACCCTGAAACTGATCTGCAGCACGGTGGCCAAGACCATCCAGCGGTATAACAGGACAGGTTCCCCTCAGAACAGGCCTCGTCATGGTCCACCAAAGAAGTTGAGGTCACGTGCTCAGCGTCATATCCAGAGGTTGTCTTTGGGAAATAGACGTATGAGTGCTGCCAGCATTGCTGCAGAGGTTGTAGGGGTGGGGGGGTCGGCCTGTCAGTGCTCAGACCATACGCCGCACACTGCATCAAATTGGTCTTCATGGCTGTCATCCCAGAAGGAAGCCTCTTCTAAAGATGATGCACAAGAAAGACAGCAAACAGTTTGCTGAAGACAAAGCAGACTAAGGACATGGATTACTGGAACCACGTCCTGTGGTCTGATGAGACCAAGATAAACGTATTTGGTGTCAGATGGTGTCAGGCGTGTGTGGGGGCAACCAAGTGAGGAGGACAAAGACAAGTGTGTCTTGTCTACAGACAAGCATGGTGGTGGGAGTGTCATGGTGATGGGAGTGTCATGGTGATGGGAGTGTCATGGTGGTGGGGAGTGTCATGGTGGTGGGGAGTGTCATGGTGGTGGGGAGTGTCATGGTGGTGGGGAGTGTCATGGTGGTGGGGAGTGTCATGGTGGTGGGGAGTGTCATGGTGGGGGGAGTGTCATGGTGGGGGGGAGTGTCATGGTGGTGGGAGTGTCATGGTCTGGGGCTGCATGAGTGCTGCCGGCACTGGGGGGCTGCAGATCATTGAGGGGACCATGAATGCCAACATGTACTGTGACATACTGAAGCAGAGCATGATCCCCTCCCTTCAGAGACTGGACCGCAGGGCAGTATTCCAACATGATAACCACCCCAAACACACCTCCAAGACCACCACTGCCTTGCTAAAGAAGCTGAGGGTAAAGGTGACGGACTGGCCAAGCATATCTCCAGACTAGTCTTATAGATCCCATATCTCTCCATAAAGAGGACCTGTCACACACCATTCCTATTACAAGGGATGTTTACATTCCTTGTAATAGGAATAAAAGTGATCAAAAAAAAAAAAAAATGTGTTAAAGGGAAAGTGTAAAAAAATAAAAAAATGTAAAAATAAACAATAAAAATAAAACAAAAATTAAAGTAACCCCATCCCGGCGAGCTCGCGCGCAGAAGTCAACGCATACGTAAGTCACGCCTGTATATGTAAACGACGCCCAAAGCACACGTGTGAGGTATCACTGCGAACGTTCGAGCGAGAGCGATCATTTTAGCTCTAGACCTCCTCTGTAAGCCCCCGTACGCACGGTCGGAAATTCCGACCACAAAATATGTCTGATTTTCTCCGACGAATTTTGTCATACACTGGTGTTGCATACATACGGTCGGACAAAGTTGTCGGAAAATCCGATCATTCCGAACGTGGTGACGTTCGTTGCGTACGACGGAACTACGTAGAGGCTAGTAGTCAATAGCTTTGGTCTCGTAATGTGATCTGAGCATGCGTGGCACTTTGTCCGTCGGAATTCTCTACACACGATCGGAAAAAAAAAGTCAGATCGGATTTTGTTGTCGGAAAATTTGAGAGCAGGATCTCAAGTTTTTTCCGTCGGAAATTCCGACGGAAAAAGTCCGATGGAGCCCACACACGGGCGGATTTTCCGACAACAGGGTCCGATCGGACATTTTCCGTCGGAATTTCCGACCGCGTGTACGGGGGCTTAACTCTAAACAGGTAACCTGTAAAAAATGTCATACGGTCGCCTATGGAGATTTTTAAAGTACTGAAGTTTGGCGCCATTCCACGAGTGTGCGCAGTTTTCAAGACGGTGGAAGGGTGCTCACGCCTTACTAGTCCAATAGTAGATGGTATTGGTGGACTACTCTAGCATCAGCCATAATTGGAGCCCTGACTTGCCCTATACCAGTGATGGCGAACCTATGGCACGCAGAGCCATCTCTGTGGGCACACGAGAGGGTCCAGGACAGAGTTGGAGGTCTCTCTCTCCTCTCAGCCCCCCCTCCCTCTTTTTCCGCTCCCCCTATTTGTGTCCCCCTCTCTCTGTTCCCCCTCTCTCTCAGCTCACCCCTCTCTCAGCATCTCTCTTGCACCCATCTCTCTCTGTCCCTCTTTTCTTTCTCTGTTCCCCCTCTCTCACACCCCTCTCTCTCTGTCCCCCATCTCTCTCTCTATCTGTCCCCCTTTTCTTTCTCTGTTCCCCCTCTCTCACACCCCTCTCTCTCTCTGTCCCCCATCTCTCTCTCTCTCTCTCTGCCCCCCTCCCTCTCAGCTCACCTCTCTCATCATTTCTCTCACACCCCTCTCTCTCAGCCCCTCTCCCTCTCTCTGTTGCCCCTCTCTCTCAGCATCTCTCTCACACCCCTCTCTCTCAGCCCCTCTCCCTCTCTCTGTTGCCCCTCTCTCTCAGCATCTCTCTCACACCCCTCTCTCTCTGTCCCCTCTCTCTCAGCCCCTCTCCCTCTCAGCTCCCCTCCCTCTCTCTCAGCCCCCCTCCCTCTCTCTGTTCCCCCTCTCTCTCAGCATATCTCTTACACCCCTCTCCCTCTGTCCCCCATCTCTCTCTCTCTGTCCCCCTCCCTCTCTCTGTTCCTCCTCTCTCTCAGCTCACCTCTCTCATTTCTCTCACACCCCTCTCTCTCAGCCCCTCTCCCTCTGTTCCCTCTCTCTCTCAGCATTTCTCTCACACCCCTCTCTCTCTGCCCCCCTCTCTCTCAGCCCCCCTCCATCTCAGCATATCTCTCACACCCCTCTTTCTCTGCCCCCCCTCTCTCTCTCTCTCTCTCTCTCTCGCACACCCCTCTCTCTATCTCTCTCACACCTCCTCTCTCTCTCACACCCCCCTCTCTCTCTCTCACACAACCCCTCTCTCTCTCTCACACAACCCCTCTCTCGCGAATTGCCGTGTTGGCACTTTGCAACACAAAACCAATGTATTTATTTCAGTTTGGGCACTCTGGCTCAAAAAGGTTCGCCATCACTGCCCTATACATTTACAGACCTGGATGGATGGATGACGTCACGTGGGGGGAACATGTCCCTCAAGGATGAGCGACATACCTGGGAGCAGCCGGGGCAGGTGTTGCCGTTCTCACAGGTCCGCTGTCTGGTGTGGACCCCGCCTCCGCAGTCAGCGCTGCACTTACTCCACGAACCCCAAGAGGACCAGAAGATGGGGACTGGGCAGGGGTTGTTCTCGTTGCAGAAACTGAAAAGGAGAAAGAAGAGTAAAGATCTGGAACCCAAACATATCGCAGCCACTAGAGGTCCGGCCTTCTGGGCCAGCGGCCATTACATCCATACACATATGGTGCTGTATACAATAAGGTGAATTACAACATGACATACCAGTATCAGTTAGAGGTGGGGAGGTGGGATTTGATTCCATGTGATGTATTCCTCCTGAAGAGGGAGCAATATTTGCTATAGAACTCATTAAATTTTAATAAACCTTTTAAAATTAATTTGGAGATTAATGGACTGTTAACCTGATAGGTGAGCCTCTCCTTGTTGGCGTGTAATCTACATTACACGCCAACAAGGAGTATGTAATGTATAGAGTGCAGAGGCCAGGAGTATGTAACCTACAATGTGTAGGTGTCAGGAGTATGTAAAGTGCAGCGGTCAGAAGCATGTAACATACAATGTGCAGGGGGGGTCAGGTGTATGTAACATGCAGAGGTCAGGGGTATTTAATGTGCAGGAACAGGAGTATGTAACGTACATCATGCAGAGGTCAGGCGTATGTACCCTACAGAGTGCAGGGGTCAGGTATATGTAAAGTACACTTTACATACTCCTGAACTCTGTAGGGTACATACGCCTGACCTCTGCATGATGTACGTTACATACTCCTGATCCTGCACATTAAATACCCCTGACCTCTGCACTCTATACATTGCATACTCCTGGACCCTGCACTTTGTACATTACAAACTAATGACATCTGCACTGAGTGCAGGGGTCAGGAGTATGTAACGTACAGAGTGCAGGGGTCAGGAGTATGTAACGTACAGAGTGCAGGGGTCAGGAGTATGTAACGTACAGAGTGCAGGGGTCAGGAGTATGTAATGTACAGAGTGCAGGGGTGAGTATGTAATGTACAGAGTGCAGGGGTGAGTATGTAATGTACAGAGTGCAGGGGTGAGTATGTAATGTACAGAGTGCAGGGGTGAGTATGTAATGTACAGAGTGCAGGGGTGAGTATGTAATGTACAGAGTGCAGGGGTCAGGAGTGTGTAATGTACAGAGTGCAGGGGTGAGTATGTAATGTACAGAGGTCAGGAGTATGTAACGTACAGAGTGCAGAGGTCATGAGTATGTAATGTACTGATATCAGGAGTATGTAATGTATAGAGTGCAGAGGTCAGAAGCATGTAACATACAATGTGCCAATGGGTCAGGTGTATGTAACATGCAGAGGTCAGGGGTATTTAATGTAAAATGTGCAGGATCAGGAGTATGTAACGTACATTGTGCGGAGGTCAGGAGTATGTAACATACATCATGTGGAGGTCAGGAGTATGTAACATACATCATGTGGAGGTCAGTAGTATGTACCCTACAGAGTGCAGCGGTCAGGAGTATGTAAAGTACATAGCGCAGAGGTCATTAGTATGTAATGTACAGGGTGCAGGGGTCAGGAGTATATAATGTATAGAGTGCAGAGGTCAGGCGTATGTAACCTACAATGTGCAGGGGTCAGGAGTATGTAACATTCACAGTGCAGAATTCAGAAGTATGTAATGTACAGAGTAAGGGATCAGGAGTGTGTAATGTACAGAGTGCAAGGGTGAGTATGTAATGTACTGAGATCAGGAGTATGTAATGTACAGAGTGCAGAGGTCATGAGTATGTAATGTACTGAGATCAGGAGTATGTAATGTATAGAGTGCAGATGTCAGAAGCATGTAACATACAATGTGCAGGGGGGTCAGGTGTATGTAACATGCAGAGGTCAGAGGTATTTAATGTAAAATGTGCAGGATCAGGAGTATGCAACGTACATCGTGCGGAGGTCAGGAGTATGCAACGTACATCATGTGGAGGTCAGCAGTATGTACCCTACAGAGTGCAGGGGTCAGGCGTATGTAAACTACAGAGTGCAGAAGTCATGAGTATTTAATGTACAGAGTGCAGGGCTCAGGAGTATGTAATGTACAAGGAGTGCAAGGATCTCCGCTAGCACTCCATGGAAAATAAAAAGTCCCCTCTCTGCCCCCGGGCTCAATTGCCAGACTAATCGAGTCTGGGCCTGGGACAAGAGAGTCAGCGCTACCCCCATATCAGTGGGACTGCCCACGGTGTCGCTCTTCCACCCCCATCTACGTCTTCCTCTGTGCTCCGATGGTGTCAAACGTAACTAGCATAAGGGGGTGGAGCACCACCGTAGCACAGACAGGAAGCAAGCATGGTGATGAGCATTCATCATGGACCATGTGTTATATTGCTGTTTAATGTCCATTCCGGGGTGAACTTTCACTTTAAATAAATACAATGTGTTCAGAGCACAGCTGCGTGCTTCTAGTCTGGAACATATAATAATGTTCTTTCAGCACTGGGGACCGCGCCTCCGAACTAAGAAAACGAATGGCAAGGTCTGCCGCTCTAAAATGACACCCGACGGCCTCCCGGATCTCGTGTTCCCTCCAACACTGGAAGCCCACAGTGACCGGGTTCTGATCAGCCGGGCACACAGACTGGCACACAGAGACCTGGCACACAGACTGGCACACAGAGACCTGGCACACAGAGACCTGGCAGGTTTCTTTTTCTTCCCTCGCCGACACGACAGAGAGCGCCGTCAGCGGCTGGGATAATGAGAGGGGGCAGGGAGCGGGCGACGCACAGACTGAATTAACACATTTAACAGATTATTGATGAACTCGGCGCCCTCTCTGCTTTCCATCTGAGACCCAGCGGAAGGTCGGAGCGCAGGAGACATCGGCCCCGGGGGTCAAACATCCCGCAGATTTCTAATTAGGAAACTAGAAGTAAATTAATCGTGTCCATTACCAGATGTAAGCAGTGCCGCGAAGTGTCCGGGATCAGACCCCGCGACATCGCTATTTCATACAAGTCGCCCACCGCGCCAGAGAACCCACCAG
Source organism: Lithobates sylvaticus (assembly GCA_028564925.1). Classification (NCBI taxonomy): domain Eukaryota; kingdom Metazoa; phylum Chordata; class Amphibia; order Anura; family Ranidae; genus Lithobates; species Lithobates sylvaticus. The sequence continues at coordinate 7,821,889 of CM053031.1, read as the reverse complement.
AGTCTACATCACCGTCAGCATCCAGGATCCGCACGCGTGTGTCGTCAACCGTACCACAGATACAGAACGCTTAAGACTCTGATTTGCTAAACTGCAATAAACGGCATCCCAAGGTGTGTGAAATACTAGTATCAGTTTAGCATGCCCTACAGTGGACACGGCATCAGATATACAGGATATTCATTCTAAGGCCTCTGCACACTGCAGCTTTTTTTATACTGAGCTAAAATACATCCCATTAGTTGTAATGTGTCTATACACACAGGCGTGGAAACAAGCGATGTACATTCTTCAGTATATATATAAAAAAAAAAAAAATCTGCATTTTTAGTCAGTAATTAACGCCTCGTGCACAGAAATGTGCTCAAATTTCCATTTACATATTGTGCAGAACAAAAAAAATCCGCTAGAATAATTTTTCAATGCGTGCGCGTGAATTTACGCAAAGTTGCATATGAGTGAAAATGCATGCAAAAAAAAACAAAAAAGTAGATGCTCAAACAGGAGTATCGTGAGCAAGAGGTCTAAGGCAGCACTTCGCAAAAAAAAAGAAAAAGAACAACCACCTGACACATTGTTTATAAACATTGATCAGACAGGAGATAGAGAGATACAAAGTAACATTGTATCTCTCCATCTCCTGTCTGATCAATGTTTATAAACGTTGTTACTTTGTATCTCTCTATCTCCTGTCTGGTCAATGTTTATAAACAATGTTACTTTGTATCTCTCCATCTCCTGTCTGATCAATTTTTATATACAAAGTAACATTGTTTATAAACATTGACCAGACAGGAGATAGAGAAATACAAAGTAACATTGTTTATAAACATTGACCAGACAGGAGATAGAGAGATACAAAGTAACAACGTTTATAAACATTGATCAGACAGGAGATAGAGAGATACAAAGTAACATTGTTTATAAACATTGATCAGACAGGAGATAGAGAGATACAAACTAACATTGTTTATAAACATTGACCAGACAGGAGATAGAGAAATACAAAGTAACATTGTTTATAAACATTGATCAAACAGGAGATAGAGATACAAAGTAACATTATCTCCTGTCTGATCAATGTGAATAAACAATGCTACATTGCATCTCTTTAGCTCCTTTCTGAACTATATTAATAAGCAATGTTACTTTGTATCTCTGTTTCTGTCTGAACAATGTTTATAAACAATGTTACTTTGTATCTCTCGATATATTGTTTACAAACATTATTCAAACGGGAGATAGAGATACAAAGTAACATTGTTTATAAACATTGATCAGACAGGAGATAGAGAGATACAAGGTAACAATATCTCCTGTCTGATCAATGTGAATAAACAATGTTACTTTGTATCTCTGTCTGAACAATGTTTTTTTAAACAATGTTACTTTGCATCTCTCCATCTCCCGTCTGATCAATGTTTATAAACATTGTTACTTTGTATCTCTGTTTCTGTCTGATTAATGTTTATAAACAAAGTTACTTTGTATCTATTTCCTGTCTGATCGATGTTTATAAACAATGTTACTTTGTATCTCTCCATCTCCTGCCTGATCAATGTGTAAAAACAGAGATAAAAGGTAACATTGTTTATAAACATAGTTCAAAAAGGAGCTAAAGAGCTACAAGGTAACAATATTTATCTTATAAACATTGATCAGACGGGAGATAGAAATATGTTTGTAAACATTGTTACTTTTGTATCTACTCTGTTCTATTCATCTGTAGATGAAAGGGATGATCTCCGATCTGATCGGCTGTCAGAACAACCTGAAAGTATCAAAAAGGAGGTTGTTTTTTTCCTGCCACCAGGGAAGGGTGGCTTAGACAGCAATAAAAACCAGACAGAGGCTTTAACCCATTCCATGCTCGATCCAAAATCAAACATTTTGGCTGGAGTTGGGCTTTAACTCCAACCAAATTACTAGAACGACAGTAGAAATACATTTTTAGAAATTTCTTTCCTCCCGCCAAGACCCTCTATATAGCCTCACATCACAAAGGTGGGCGACACCACCACGCAGAGCCTGCAGCCCCGCCCCCACCTCCTGGCAGTTTATTGAACTAGTAAGTGAACTGCAAAGACCTTGCTGACTCTTCCGTTAAACTCTTTCCTATGGTAAGCACGGCTACCTAACTCGCCCTCCCATCTGTAAGCTTGCAGAGCAGCCAACCCTGCCGCAAGCCTGATTTCAGCTTTCAGCTGCTTTTTGCAGCATCAAGACAATGTCAACTGAACTGAATGGTTAAAGAATAAATAAAAGGTGTGAACTAGATGCGATATAGTAGACTCTGCGCTCTATATAGTAGACTCTGCGCTCTATATAGTAGACTCTGCGCTCTATATAGTAGACTCTGCGCTCTATAATAGATATTGTGGTATATAATAGATTCTATGGTATATAGTAGACTCTGCGCTCTATATAGTGGACTCTGCGCTCTATATAGTGGACTCTGCGCTCTATATAGTGGACTCTGCGCTCTATATAGTGGACTCTGCGCTCTATAGTAGACTCTGCGCTCTATAGTAGACTCTGCGCTCTATAGTAGACTCTGCGCTATATAGTAGACTCTGCGCTATATAGTAGACTCTGCGCTATATAGTAGACTCTGCGCTATATAGTAGACTCTGCGCTATATAGTAGACTCTGCGCTATATAGTAGACTCTGTGCTATATAGTAGATTCTGGGGTATATAATAGACTCTGTGTTGTATAGTATCCTGGCATGGAGAGAAATTGCCGTCCATTCAAATCCATTTTGGATTGACGGCCGCACAGCGGCTGCATCCTACCATTCCCCTCTACGTCAGTCTGCTCACACACAAAGCAGCAGACTCTCCAGGTAGAAAGCTCATCTTACTTTAAAATTCAGCAGGGCTGCTGACTGCACTGCCTGATATACACAGAACCACCAGAGGGAGCAATTCCAAACCCTGAAATTCTAAAACTGCAACAATGTGTCAAACAACTATTTTCAGGGAAATGCTACAATGATTAAGTATTGTGTGCACTAAAAATACCCCAAATCTTCCCCTTATGACGCACGCCGATACGGAGACCGTAACCACGCCCCCACACCACGACTTCGCCAAACCGCCAGCCTGCAGTCCCTCGCTTTACTCTTCTCCGCCTGGGATAAGTACTTAGCCGACACTTAGCCGGAGACGCACAGGACTGGAGAGATCACTTAAACCCAATAAAAAACAAAAAAAGTGGCGAGTGCGGGGGAGTTTGGCGGCAGCGCGGCATTCTGGGAGCTCCATCTTATCTGGAGATTTTACTGACTCGAGAACAGATCTCTATAATGATGCAATCTCCGAAAGTGTTCTCAGCTTAAGACGCTGAATAATTAATAACCAAACAGGCAGCACAAACACAGGCGATCGTCTAAACTGCTCCGCGATAACACGGCGACAAGTCATTATTTTTAAATGCACTGACTCCAACGGCGGCTGGTTAACCACTTGTGTGCCGCCACGGCCGGCATTGGTCTTCAGACAGAAAAGATGGATAAAATAAAAATAAAAATATATATATATATACGGTATATAAAAATTAAAAAAAGGGGTGTCTCACCGTTCCTCTCTGCTCTGCCCCACGCACACTCTCCCTCCGAACCGCGGAGCCGGGTTACTGCACGTCCTCTGCCGCACCTGAAATCCGATACCGCAGGAGGTACTGCACTGCGCCCAGGAGGACCAGGGTGTCCAACCGCCATTCCTAAGAGAGAAACAAAAATCGCCATCGTTAGTACACTTTTTTTCTAGAAAATAATCCAATAGTACAGACCATCTTGTAAAACAAAGCATTTAGTTTAAAATAGACGTGTGCGGTTTGTTTCGTTCTGAATTAAAATTCGGACGAATTTTCATTTTTCGGAAATTCGGATGCATCCGAATTAGAATAGTACCGAATTTAAACGAATCCGAAATAACGAAAAAAAAAATGGGACAAAATTCAAATTCGAATCGTGGTCGAATTCAAATCGTTTTCGAATTTGAATCTGAGACTCTCTCATACGTGCACATGGTACAGCCGCCACATATATGCAGCATCAAGACAGAGGTCAACAGATCTGAATGGTTATAGAATAAATAAAAGGTGTGAACTAGATGCGATATAGTAGACTCTGCGCTCTATGTAGTAGACTCTGCGCTCTATATAGTAGACTCTGCGCTCTATATAGTAGACTCTGCGCTCTATATAGTAGACTCTGCGCTCTATATAGTAGACTCTGCGCTCTATATAGTAGACTCTGCGCTCTATATAGTAGACTCTGCGCTCTATATAGTAGACTCTGCGCTCTATATAGTAGACTCTGCGCTCTATATAGTAGACTCTGCGCTCTATATAGTAGACTCTGCGCTCTATATAGTAGACTCTGCGCTCTATATAGTAGACTCTGCGCTCTATATAGTAGACTCTGCACTCTATATAGTAGACTCTGCACTCTATATAGTAGACTCTGCACTCTATATAGTAGACTCTGCACTCTATATAGTAGACTCTGCACTCTATATAGTAGACTCTCCGCTATATAATAGATATTGTGATATATATTAGATTCTGTGGTCTATAGTAGACTCTGTGCTATATAGTAGACTCTGTGCTATATAGTAGACTCTGTGCTATATAGTAGACTCTGTGCTATATAGTAGACTCTGTGCTATATAGTAGACTCTGTGCTATATAGTAGACTCTGTGCTATATAGTAGACTCTGTGCTATATAGTAGACTCTATAGTAGACTCTGTGCTATATAGTAGACTCTGTGCTATATAGTAGACTCTGCACTCTATATAGTAGACTCTGCACTCTATATAGTAGACTCTGCACTCTATATAGTAGACTCTGCACTCTATATAGTAGACTCTGCACTCTATATAGTAGACTCTGCACTCTATATAGTAGACTCTCCGCTATATAATAGATATTGTGATATATATTAGATTCTGTGGTCTATAGTAGACTCTGTGCTATATAGTAGACTCTGTGCTATATAGTAGACTCTGTGCTATATAGTAGACTCTGTGCTATATAGTAGACTCTGTGCTATATAGTAGACTCTGTGCTATATAGTAGACTCTGTGCTATATAGTAGACTCTGTGCTATATAATAGACTCTGTGCTATATAATAGACTCTGTGTTGTATAGTATCCTGGCCAATTAGAATAGTACCGAATTTAAACGAATCCAAAATGAAAAAAAAAAATGGGACAAAATTCAAATTCGAATTGTGTTCGAATTCAAATCGTTTTCGAATTTGAATCTGAGACTTTCTCATACGTGCACATGGTACAGCAGCCACATATCAGGAATGTGAAATGTTGGGGGTAACATATTCTTTAAAAGGAAGGATACAAATCCTTATAAAGCTCAACTCAATTTGTTTTAATGGGAAAAGCAATACTTTCTGGTCAAAACCAATATTCAATACTGTATAATAATAATATACAGGATTTATATAGTGCCAACAAGTGCTTTAACAATATAAAGGGAGACATTACAGTTACAATACAAATTGGTACAAGTGGGTTAGGAGGGCCCTGCTCGTTAGCGCTTACAATAAAATTGGGAGGAGCAAATGATTCAAAAGGTAATAACTGTGAAGGACGAGTTGATTGAGGAAGTAAAAGTTCAGTTGTTGGGTGAAGGTGAGATGGGCTTCAATAAAGAGATGAATTTTCAGGGATCTCCCGAAGGCAGAGAAAGTCAGACAGATTGGGGGAGGAAGTTACTGAGGAGAGGAGAAGTCCTGGAGGCGAGTATGGCAGGAGGTGATGAGGGAGCGAGGGAGCTAGAGAACAGGAGGTCTTGGGAGAAGCAGAAAGATGGTTTGGGTGATTCTGAGACAAGATTGGTGATGTAACTGGGGGCAGATATGGATGGCTTGTGGTTAGTATTTTGAATTTTGTTGGGCGAGCGGAAGCCAATAGAAGAATTGGCAGAGGGGGCAGTGGACACAGAGTGGCTGGTAAGGTGGACGAGTCTGGCAGCAGCCTTCATAAAAAGACTGAAGGAGGGATAGCCTATGTAAAGGTAGGCCAACGATGAGGGAGCCATGGTCATACGGTCAAAGGTTTGACCCCACCTGACCATCACACCCACCTGAGGTATTTGGGCATCCCATTCCAAATCTATTGCCAGTAACATGAGTTGTTCCCCCATGGCCATTAAAATGGAGTTGACCTCACCATAACATCTGGGAAGGCTTTCCACAAGATTTAGAAGGGTGTCTGTGGCAGTTTGTGTCCATATGTGAGGTCAGGTACTGATGTTAGATAGAAGACCTGGTTCACAATCGATGTTCCAATTCATCCCAAAAGTGTTCAGTAGGGTTGAGGTCAGGGCTCTGTGCAGGACACTTGAGTTCCTCCTCACCAAACTAGTCAAACCATGACAAGATTTTGGGGTGTCTGTTGTAATTTCTGCTCATTTGTCAGGTACTGATGCTGGAAGAGAAGACCTGGCTAAAATATTAGGACTCATGTTGGGCACCAAATAAAAAAGTCCTGGTTTACTATCGGCGTTCAAATGAATCCCAGAGGTGTTCAGTAAGGTTGAGGTCAGGGCTCTGTACAGGACACAAATTCCTCCACACCCAACTCGTCAAACCATGTCTTTATGGAGCTGGACATCTCATTCTATAAACCATTCTATAAACCATTCTATAAACCATGCCCATTATTATAGAGTTCCCCCATGGCACGTAACATGGAGTTGTGCCCCTTTGTGGCTACGTAGTTACTCAGGTTGAAAAAAGACATCTAGATACAACATCTTCCGCTCTTCTGGGAGGTCAGTACACAAGATTTAGGAGGGTGCCTGTGGGAATTTGTGTCCATTTGTGAGGTCAGGTACTGATGTTGGATGAGAAGACCTGGCTTACCATTCCAAAGGTGTTCAGTAGGGTTGAGGTCAGGGCTCTGTGCAGGACACTCATATTCCTCCACACCAAACCATGTCTTTATGGAGATAAACATCTCATTCTAAAAACCATGGCCATTACTATGGAGTTCCCCAGGGGACGTAACATGGAGTTGTCCCCCTTTGTGGATAGAACATTCTCCGCTCTTCTGGGAGGTCTGTACACAAGATTTAGGAGGGTGCCTGTGGGAATTTGTGTCTATTTGTGAGGTCAGCTACTGATGTTGGATGAGAAGACCTGGCTTACCATTCCAAAGGTGTTCAGAAGGGTTGAGGTCAGGGCTATGTGCAGGACACTCAAATTCCTCCACACCAAACCATGTCATTATGGAGATAAACGTCTCATTCTAAAAACTATGGCCATTATTATGGGGTTCCCAAGGGGACGTAACATGGAGTTGTCCCCCTATGTGGATAGAACATTCTCCGCTCTTCTGGGAGGTCTGTACACAAGATTTAGGAGGGTGCCTGTGGGAATTTGTGCCCCTTTGTGAGGTTATGTTTTGATGTTGGATGAGAAGACCTGGCTCACCATCTCAAAGGTGTTCAGTAGGGTTGAGGTCAGGGCTCTGTGTGGGACACTCTAGTTAATCCTCACCAAACTGATCACACCATGTCTTTATGAAGCTGGCTTTGGACATGGGGGCACAATCATGCTGGAACAGAAAAGGGTCTTTCGCCAAACCATGTCTTTGTGGACCTGGACATCTCATACCAAAAACCATGGCCATTATTACGGATTTGCCCCATGGCCATTAATATGGAGCTGGCTTTGTACAAAGGAATACAGTCATGGTGGAACAGAAAAGGGTCTTCACCAAACTACGGTATATCTTTGTGGACCTGGACATCTTGTTCCAAAAACCATGGCCATTATTATGGATTTCCCCCATGGCCATAAATATCGAGCTGGCTCTGTACACAGGGGAGCAGTCATGGTGGAACAGAAAAGGGTCTTCACCAAACTGTTACCACAAGGCTGGAAGAGCACAATCGTCTCTAATGTCTTTGTATGATGGAGTATTACCAGGACCCTTCACTGGGGACACCTGAACTCAGTCGTTAGAAGGGGGTCCATATATCTGGCTATATAATGCTCTATGTTGGCATAGCTGAGTAATGACCACACCTCTGAGCCCTCGTGCAGATTTTAACCGATTCCCGACCGCCTCATGTATATATACGTCAGCAGAATGGCACGGCCAGGCAAAACCACGTACAGGTACATGGCCCTTTAATTGCCTGGCCGTGGGTCGCGCGCACGCCGCCAGCGGCGCGCTCGCGACCCGGTCGGGAGCTCCGTGACCCCGGCTGCGGGACCAGCGGACCCGATCGCCGCTGGTGTCCCGCGATCGGGTCACAGAGCTGAAGAACGGGGAGAGGTCTGTTTTTTTTTATATATTTTTGGGGGATATTTATTAGAGCAAAAAGCAAAAAATATTGAATTTTTTTCAAAATTGGTGCTTTATTTTTGTTTATAGCGCAAAAAATAAAAACCGCAGAGGCGATCAAATACCACCAAAAGAAAGCTCTATTTGTGGGAAAAAAAGGACGCCAATTTTGTTTGGGAGCCACGTCGCACGACCCGCGCAATTGTCAGTTAAAGCGACGCAGTGCCGAATCGCAAAAAGGGGCCTGGTCCTTTGGCTGCAAATTGGTCCGGGGCTGAAATGGTTAAATGTATTCAAATACCTTCTAGTTTCAGCCACCGTTTACCGGCACAGCCCTGGTAACGATATTTACATGTGGGTCGCTCCGGCTAAGTGTAAACCATAAATAAACCCTCCGGTGAAATTACTACATTTTATTTCCAAGCATCTCAGGCGCTTCTCGTTAGTCGTGACCCACACTGACCCCCAGCACTGGATTTACAGCTCGGGGTTTATCATGTTCCTGGGGAAGAAGAAGAGCTGCCCGGTACGGTCACTCCAGGGCTCTGCTAAGACAGGAAATGTGGGCTGGGCACAGGGCTGACCCAAGGCATTGTGCTGCCTGGGCCCAAGAATGTAAAAAAATCACGCCCACCAAAAGGCCCCCACATCCATTATTTTATATCATGATAATTAAAACTAAAATTAAATTTATCAGGAAGTTAGATTTACATGAAAGAGCACCTTGTCTATATGCAAAATTATATGACATACCATTATGTTCAATTCCGAGGGGAGGACTAGGGTAGACTATGGACAGGCTAGGGCAGTATAGAGTCAGGCTAGGATGGTATATAGGCAGGCTAGGGTAGTATAGGGGCAGGCTAGGGCAGTATAGGGGCAGGTTGGGGTAGTAGTATATAGGCAGGCTAGGGTAGAATATGGACAGGCTAGGGCTGTATAGGGGCAGGCTAGGGTAGTAGTATATAGACAGGCTAGGGCGGTATTGGGGCAGGCTAGGGTAGTAGTATATAGGCAGGCTACGGCAGTACAGTATTGGGGCAGGCTAGGGTAGTAGTATATAGGCAGGCTAGGGTAGAATATGGACAGGCTAGGGTAGTAGTATATAGGCAGACTAGGGTAGTATTGCAGCAGGCTAGGGTAGTAGTATATAGGCAGGCTAGGGTAGTAGTATATAGGCAGGCTAGGGTAGTATATGGATAGGCTAACGCAGTATAGGGGCAGGCCAGGTTAGTAGTATATAGGCAGGCTAAAGTAGAATATGGACAGGCTAGGGCAGTATATAGACAGGCTAGGGTAGTAATATATAGGCAGGCTAGGGTAGTATGTGGACAGGCTAGGGCAGTATAGGGACAGGCCAGGGTAGTAGTATATAGGCAGGCTAGGGTAGAATATGGACAGGCTAAGGCAGTATAGGGGCAGGCTAGCGTAGTAGCATATAGGCAGGCAAGGGCAGCATTGGGGCAGTATAGGGACAGGCTAGGGTAGAATAGGGGCAGGCTAAGTTAGTATAGGGGCAGGCTAGGGTAGTAGTATATAGGCAGGCTAGGGCAGTAGTATAGGGACAGGCTAGGGCAGTAGTATAGGGACAGGCTAGGGCAGTAGTATATATGCAGGCTAGGGCAGTATAGGGGCAGGCTAGGGTAGTAGTATATAGGCAGGCTAGGGCAGTATATGGACAGTCTAGGGCAGTATAGGGACAGGCTAGGGTAGTATATAGACAGTCTAGGGCAGTATAGGGACAGGCAAAGCAGCCGGGGGCAGCTTTCATCATGACACACAAAACTTCTGGGAAGAAAATGTGGTGGTCAATTTTCTGGGTAAATAGAAGAGAAGGAGAGGTGGTCGTGGTTCAATTTGCTGCCCCTCTCAAAGTGCTGCCCGGGTTCAAAGGACCCACAGGGACACATGGTAGGGCCGGCCCTGGATGTGCAGTAAAATACCCCCCCCCCACAAAGAAAAAAAAAACACCCCATATTTTTACCTTTGTTTCTTGGCTGTGAGGAAACACAAACCAATAGTAACACTCAGATTTCCTCACCTCAAGAAGAAACAGTTTGGTTGAGGCCTCATTAATGCGGCGGCGGGTGGGGGAGGGGGGTGTGAGCTTGTCGGGGCCACCAGACTGGCGGAGACTCATTAGCGCTGAATTAACATAAAATCCGCATTGTAAGCAAACACATAAAACTAACGCTCCAAACCCGAAGTTTGTATGATTTAAACATTCCCCTCATTAATTCCTTCAATGTATGAGACGTGAACTCCGGGCAGATATAAAAGATGCAAATTAATGCAGCTCTCTATCCATTATTACATCATTAAATGTCTTTCTAAAAATACAAGCAGTGTAAGCAACTGAATCCAACCCCTGTAGTCCTTGTACAGCAGGGCTGGAGTGGGAGAAGCAGCACAAGGAGCCCAATCAGTTCATGTGCTGACAAGAAGCTTGCTGATAGGAGGAGAGAGCAGAGAGATGACCTCATCACTTTGCTGCTTCTCCATTCACTGTCCAGTCACAGGCTGGGGGGGGGGGGCATATCTGGGATCTTTATCAGTGGCCCTGATGCCCTCTGCAGCTTACCGGAGCTGCCGGCTGTGTGCATTTTAAAGCACAAGTGGCTGTATTTGATGGGCACAAGTGGCTGCATTTGATGGGCACAAGTGGTTGCATTTGATGGGTAACGTGGCTGTATTTGATGGGCACATGTGGCTGCATATGATGGGCACAAGTGGCTGCATATGATGGGCATAGTGGCTGCATTCACTGACCACAACAATGGGGCACCATTCTTCCCACTGACTCCCAACAATGGGGCACCATTCTTCCCACTGATACCAACAATGGGGCACCATTCTTCCCACTGATACCAACAATGGGGCATAATTCCTGTCACTGGTACCAACAATAGGGAACTATTACTCCCACTGACACCAACGGCGGGACCCTATTCTTCCCACTGACACCAATAATGTGGCACTATTCCTTCCCCTGATACCAACAATTACATCAATGATGGGGCAATATTTCTTCCTCTAAAACAAACAACGGGGCAATATTTTTCTCCCACTAATACCAATGATGGGGCAGTCCTTACCCCCCAGGGCATTTTCTACTCACACTGGCCACAGCCTGGCCCCCTCAAAATCTTGAGGACAGTAAACTGGCCCTATAATTCAGAAGGTTTGGAGACCCCTGCTATAGACAGCCATAGGAATCCCTACAGGAGTCATTGCCGTGGATTGGAGCTTCAATAAGATACTTTATGTAATATTCTGTTTATCAATTATATTCACTACAATGCCGAGTCCTATAGACCGCTATGGGTCCTTCCGCAGGAGTCAGGCCGGGGGGGTTTCGAGCTTCAAAAGGATATTTTATATTCTGTTTATCAATTATATTATCCACACTACAATGCTGAGTCCTGTAGACGGCTATGGAGGTCCCTGCAGGAGTAATGCAGAGGATTGGCGTTCCAATTATATACTTTATATTCTATTTATCAGTTATATTAAATTATATATTACATTATCTTATATTAGATGCACTACAACCCCGAGGCCTATAGACAGCAATTGGGGTCCCTGCAGGGGTCAGGCTGAAGTTTGAAGTTACAATACGAAGCTTTTTATTATTTTTATTGATTATATATTAGTTACTGCAATCCTGAGTCCTATAGGGAGCCACAGGGATCCCTGCATGAGACAGTCAGAGGTTGGAGCTTCATTAGGATATTGGTATTCAGATTATCGATTATAATATATGCACTGCAAATCCTACAGACAGACGGGGTCTCTGCAGGCATCACATTGAGGGTTGGAGCTCCAATAAGATATAATATAATTGATAAACAGAATACAAAGTATCTTATTATAGCTTCAAACTTCAGCCCCACTCCTGCAGGGACCCCCAATTGCTGTCTACAGGCTTCAGGATTTTAATATGTCTAATATAATATAATTTGATATAATATAATTGATAAACAGAATATAAAGTATCGCATTATATTATATTAGATGCATTACAATCCTGAAGCCTGTAGACAGCAATTGGGGGTCCCTGCAGGAGTCGGGCTGAAGTTTAAAGCTATAATAAGATACGTTGTATCCTGTTTATCAATTATATTATATCTTATGGGAGCTCCAACCCTCAATGTGATGCCTGCAGAGACCCCGGCTGTCTGTAGGACTCCGGATTTGTAGTGCACATAATATATAATATAATTGATAAACGGAAAACCAATATCCTAATGAAGCTCCAACCTCTGGCCTGTCACCTGCAGGGATCCCAGTGGCTCCCTATATGACTCAGGACTTGCAATAACTAATATATAATCAATAAAAGGAATACAAAGTATCTTATTGTACATAATATAACTGGGTACTGACATTTATAGGTAAAGTTGATCCAGGGAAAATCTGATTGCCTTTCTGGGATCAGGAAGGAATTTTTTCCCCTTCTGTAGCAAATTGGATCATGCTTTTTCATTTGTTTTTATTCACCTTCCTCTGGATTAACTGTGGGTATAGGATTGTGTATATGGGATTGTATGTTTTTTTTTTTTTTTTTTTTTACATAGTTACATAGTCAGGTTGAAAAAAGATGTATGTACACGTTAATCGCAATGAGACATTCCCTGGGGGTGGGGGTCAGAAGATGTAAAATTCCATCCAGTTTGGAGAAAATAAATCTCAAAATAAAAATACAGTAAACCAAAAAAAAATTAAAAAAAATTCAAAAGACAAGTCCATCTAGTTCAAACATAAAAATAAACAAACAAATAAATAAATAAAATAAAAAAATATCATACAATCCCATATACCCAATCCTATACCCACAGTTGATCCAGAGGAAGGCGGAAAAAAAAACCCTATAGAAAAGCAGGATCCAATTTGCTACAGCAGGGGTAAAAATGTATTCCTGATCCCCCGAGAGGCAATCCGATTTTCCCTCGGATCAACTTTACCTATAAATGTCAGTACCCAGTTATATTACCGTATTTATCGGCGTATAACACGCACTTTTTCCCCCTTAAAATCGGGGGAAAGTCGTGGGTGCGTGTTATACGCCGATACCCCCCCCCAAAAAATGACAAAAATTTTTGCGGCGCCGAAAAATAGCGACCGCGGCCGAAAAAGACGGAACTGCGGCCGAAAAAGGCCTAAGCGCGTCCGAAAAAGGCCGAGGCCAACTGTTCAGCTGCGCTCGTAGTCCCGCCTCCCTGCGCTCGCTCCCGAAACAGCAGGGAGGCGGGACTCCGAGCGGAGCCAAACAGTCGGCTTGGTCTTTTTCGGCCGCGCTTCGGCCTTTTTCGGCCGCGGTTCGGTCTTTTTCGGCGGCGCATGCGCGGTCTGTCTCGGCGGCAGGAAATTTAAACGTCGGCAAGGCTGCAAATGACGCTGGCAAACTGCAAATGACACTGGGCAAGCTACAAATGACGCTGGCAAGCTGCAAATGACACTGGGCAAGCTACAAATGACACTGGGCAAGCTACAAATGACACTGGGCAAGTTACAAATGACGCTGGGCAAGCTGCAAATGACGCTGGGCAAGGCTGCAAATGACGCTGGGCAAGGCTGCAAATGACGCTGGGCAAGCTGCAAATGACGCTGGGCAAGGCTGCAAATGACACTGGGCAAGGCTGCAAATGACGCTGGGCAAGCTGCAAATGACGCTGGGCAAGCTGCAAATGACGCTGGGCAAGCTGCAAATGACGCTGGGCAGGCTGCAAATGATGCTGGGCAAGCTGCAAATGACGCTTAAATGTAAGTTTTTTTTCCCTAAACTTCCCTCCTAAAACTTTTTTTCCTTAAAATTCCCTCCTAAACTTGGGGTGCGTGTTATACGCCGATAAATACGGTATGTACAATAAGATACTTTGTATTCCTTTTATTGATTATATATTAGTTACTGCAATCCTGAGTCCTATAGGGAGCCACTGGGATCCCTGCAGGTGACAGGCCAGAGATTGGAGCTTCATTAAGATATTTTTTATTCTGTTTATCAGTTATATAATATTTTATGCACTACAATCCTGAGATTGTAGTGCATAAAAAATAATATAAGATACTTTGTATTCAGTTTTTTTATGATATACTGTATTGGTTGCAGCAATCCTGGGTCCCGTATATATTGGAATGTCCTTTCAAATTTGTCTGTTAGTGAACGTAACGAATACAAATTTATCCAGAGTTTTACGAATGATCCGAAATAACGAATCTCGTATATAAAGGAATGGAATGTAACAAATTAATAATAATAAATAATAATGGAAAGTTTTTAATATTTATTATTATTAATTTGTTACGTTCCATTCGTTTAGGTGCGGCATTCATTATTTCGGATAATTCGTAGCTCTGGATAAATACTAGCAGGTAAGAATACTAAAGACTAGCGGCCGAAACGCGTAGGCTGTTTTTACAGCGTGGTGCATGCCCTTTCAATAAAGGAATACTATTTTTTGGATGTCGTCCTTATTTTGGTACTATCGCTGCTATCAATCTATCCAATGAGGACCCGAGACAGCGGCTGGAGCTGCCGGGCTCGCCCTCGATGCTGGAATGATCAGGTTCAGTTAAGTATTAGGGGGGCTCTGGGGGGGGGGGGGTCAGAAGGTTTTTCACCTTATGGCATAGAATGCATTAAAGGGAAAGTTCACCTTTACAGAAAAATCTGTAAGATGAACTTACACAAGACCCCACCCCCCCCCCCCAGTCCCGCTGACCTGGATCGTTCTGACCCCGGGGCTTAGAATTCACTGCAGATGAATCTCCAAGATGTACCCCATCAGGAGGGACGTTTCAGAGCATTCTAATTGGTCAGCACCATCACATGGGCGGCGGCGACCAATCAGAGCCCGCGTAGCCTGTCCTGTCAGCAAGGAAGAAGATGCATGAATGCCGAGGGGATTTCTAAACCCCTGAAGCGGCTATACTGAAGGCTCAGAACGGGAGATCGCCGCGCAACAGGTCAGCGGGACAAGGGAGGGGGTGGGGCGATTGAGTAGGGGGGTCCTGTGTAAGTTCACCTTGCAGATTTTTCGTATTCGTTATGTTCACTAACAGCCAAATTTGAAAGGACATTCCAATACCTATCATTTAACAGTTAGTAATAGTTATTATTTCAGATTTTCAAATATTCTGGTTTTCTAATTTTCGTATTTTCGTTCCTTTGAATTTTCAAATTTCCGAATTTTCAGATTTTCAGAAAAATTTGTTAAAGTGGTGTTTCCAAAAAAGAATTGGATAAAAAAAAAAATTCACTTACCTATTTCTCCCTGTTGCTAGGTGGTCCCACGAAATCTGCCTCTTCCTCAGCCCGGGCTAGAAACGTCACTTCCTCTGCGCAGTCAGTCATCTGGGACACGTGACAGGTCCCAGATGACTGTGCAGCGTATCACGATGTACGGCGCCGTTTGCGCATGCGCAGTGGGGGCCCGGCTGTGAAGCCACAGCCGGGTGCCCACAGTAAGGATGCCAGTGCCGCGAGCGGAGCGGGGAACGAGGGGGTGCTTCGTTCCACCGCATCGCTGGACCCTGGGACAGGTAAGTGTCCGATTCTTAAAAGTCAGCAGCTGCAGTATTTGTAGCTGCTGACTTTAAAAAAAAATTTTTTTGCTGGGCACACCTCTTTAACCACTTGCCTACCGGGCACAAACACCCCCTTCCTGACCAAGCCATTTTTCAGCTTTCAGAGCTGTCGCATTTTGAATGACAATTGCGCGGTCATGCAAGGATGTACCCAAATAAAATTTTTATCATTTTTTCCCCACAAATAGAGCTTTATTTTGGTGGTATTTGATCACCTCTGCAGTTTTTATTTCTTGCGCTATAAACAAATTAAAGGGACAAGTTTGAAAAAACGCATTATTTTTTACTTTTTATTATAATAAATATCCAATTTTTATTTTTTTTTTTAAACAAATTTTTTCCTCAGTTTAGGCCGATACGTTTTCTTCTACATATTTTTGGTAAAAAAAAAAAAATCGCAATAAGCGTCTATTGATTGGTTTGCGCAAAAGTTATAGCGTCTACAAAATAGGGGATAGATTTATAGCATTTTTATTATTATTTTTTTTTACTAGTAATGGCGGCGATCTGCGATTTTTATCGTGACTGCAACATTGCGGTGGACATATCGGACACTTTTAACACATTTTTGGGACCATTCACATTTATACAGCGATCCGTGCTATAAAAATGCATTGATTACTGTATAAAATGTGACTGGCAGGGAAGTGGTTAACACTAGGGGGCGCTGCAGGGGTTAATGTGTTCCCTATGTAAGTGATTCTAACGGTGGGGGGAGGGGACTGACTGGGGGTCCCTATGTACAAGGGACACACCATCGGTCTCCTCTCCTCTGACAGGACGTGGATCTGTGTGTTTACATACACAGATCCACGTCCTGCTCAGTTACCGGGCGATCGCGGGTGCCTGGCGGACATCGCGGCCAGCTACGCGGCGGGCACGCTCGCGCGCCTCCCGCGGTGCGCGCGCGCCCCCTGGTGGCCAAAAAGCGAGCGCCGTCATATGACGGCGGCCCGCCACAAGAGCTGCACCGTCCCGCCGTCATTTGACAGTGGGCGGTCAGCTACAGGTTAAACAGGTTTTCGTTAATTCGAATATTTCCGAATTAACACATTTTTCAAATTTCGTTGAAAAAACGAATTGGGAAAGGAACGAATTGCACATGTCTAGTAAGGTCCAATCACATCACATTTTGGTTTCAGTGGTTCTAGAATATATGGATGTGGTACGTTCTTAGCAGCCAGGTCTTTTGTAGTTTTTATTATAATATATTCACTACAATCTTGAGTATTATAAACAGCTATGGGGGTCATTCGGAGGGTTGGAGCTCCAATAAGATACTTTGTATTCAGTTTATTAATGATAGACTGTGTTGGTTGCAGTGATCCGGGTCCTAGACAGCCATGGGTCCCTGCAGGAGTCAATTTGAAGGTTGTAAACATCAACAGATACTTTGTATTCCGATTATTAATGACATTTTATTATGTTTGTTGCAGCATTTCTGAGTCCTATAGGCAGCCATGGGGGTCCTTGGAGGAGTCACGCTGAGGGTTGGAGCTACGAAAAGATACTTTGTATTCCGTTTATCAATCATATCATTTGCAGCAATCCCGAGTCCTATAGACAACCAGGAGTCCCTGCCGGCACCCCGCACAGTTCAGACTGCGGTGCCGATTTTCAGACCATGGAAAATATGGAGGAAACTCAGCAAGCTGTATTTTTATAAAAATAAAAAGTGATTTGGTAATTTGGGTTTTTACCGGCATTTCTCACACCCCAATAACTAACCCCTACCTTCCATCTCACCTAGAAAGTAATAGGTGTCCCAGGAGACGCACATCAAGTCAAGACCGGCTGTATGATAATGAATGGCGGTCTCAGCTTGGACCCCCGCCAGGCCGTGCCCCCATCTCACCTACCCTCACATTAAACCCAAACCCACATCCCTGACTGTTTAACTTCAAAGAGGAAAAAGTTGGTCGGCACGCAGGATGACATCCAAAAAATAGTATTACTTTATTGAAACAACCTACTCGTTTCGGACGTCATGGCAATGGCTAAGGACTAACGGCCGAAACGCGTAGGCTGTTTTTACAGCGTTGTGGATGTCCTTTCAATAAAGGAATACTATTTTTTGGATGTCATCCTGACCAACCCTTTCCTTATTTTGGTACGTTGGAGGTGACGGCAGCCTCGAGGTCTGAGCACTGGGTGGAGCCGTTAAGTGGGAATGTTATAACGCCTATACACCTGTTTTCCCTTAAGGGAGGGAGGGAGGGAGGACCAGTCACGGCTGTTGGAAATTTGGGGTGATATTTTCAGCACCGTTATTTCTCAAGCCCCAATAATGAACCCTAACCTTCCATCTCACCTAGAAAGTAATAGGTGTCCCAGGAGCCACACATCAAGTCAAGACCTGCTGTATGATAATGAATGGCGGTCTCAGCTTGGACCCTGACAGGCCACGCCCCCATCTCACCTACCCTCACAATAAACCCAAACCCATCCCTGACTGACTAAAGTAATTGTAAAAGCTTTGAAAAACTAATAATAAACGTGTCATACCTAGCTGCTCTGTGTAAGGGTTTTGCACAGAGCGGACCCCGATTCTCCTTTTCTTGGGTCCCTTGGTGGCGCTCCTGACTCCTCCTCCTTGGCGAGTGCCTCCGCAGAGAGCCACTTTCCATGGGGGCACCTGTGTGGGCGCGCTCCTGAGTCCTGCTGCTGCGTCCATTGGACAGCAGGACTCGGCCCCGCCCCCCGGCATCCCTTCTGTCACTGGATTTGATTGACAGCAGCGGGAGCCAATGGCTCCGGCTGCTATCAATCTATCCAATGAGGACCCGAGACAGCGGCTGGAGCTCCTGGGCTCGCCCTCGGTGCTGGAATGATCGGGTTCAGGTAAGTATTAGGGGGGCTCTGGGGGGGGGGGGGGGGGTCAGAAGGTTTATGGAATAGAATGCAAGAAAAATCTGTGAGGTGAACTTACACAGGATACCATCCTCGCCCCCTCCCCCTCAGTCCCGCTGCCCTGGATTGCGGCTAATTACCGCTCTGAGCCCCGGGGCTTAGAATTCACCGCAGCTGTCAGGAGGGCAGTTTCAGAGCATTCTAATTGGTCGGCACCATCACATGGGCAGCGGCGACCAATCAGAGCCCACGTAGCCTGTCCTGTCAGCAGGGAAGAAGACGTTTTTTTTGGGCATTTTTTCTGGTGTTTTACGAGCTGAAAACGCACTGCGTTTTTTGATGTGATTTTGTACAGGTCAAAAAGTCACCAATGTAAAAAGCAGAAAAATGCCCAAATCTGCCTGGATTGAGCTACAAAAAAAGCTGCAGAACTTTTTTGAGCTTCAGGCGTTTGGCTTCAGGCGTCTTGGTGTGGAGATGTGAACCGTTTCCATAGAGAAGAATAGATTCTTTTCTCCTCCAGCGCTTTGGAGCTTCAGGCTTCAAGCTACAAAACGCTTTGGGGTGTGAATTGTAGCTCAATTCGGGCAGATTTGGGCATTTTTCAGATTTTTTACATGGGTGACCTTTTGACCTGTACAAAATCGCGGCAAAAAACACAGCAAAAAAACACGTTAAAAAATGTGTCAAATTTCGGCCTGAAATCGATATGCTCAGGTGTAAAAGGTGAACTTACACTTTAGGCTGCATTCACAACTAAAAACCTGTGTACTTTTTTTTTTCTTTTAGGTGAATGGGTAGGGGTAAATTCACATAGGGTGGGGGCAGGGATCTTGTTAAAAGGGGGCTTCCAGATTCCGATAAGATTCCCGCCTGCAGACCCTGACAACCAATGGCCAGGGTTGTTGGGAAGAGGCCCTTGTCCTCATCAACATGGGGACAAGGTACTTTGGGGTGGGGTCCCCTGCCCCAAAGCAACCCCCCCCCATGTTGAGGGCATGCGGCCTGGTACAGTTTAGGGGAGGTGCGCACACTCGTCCCCACCTTTTTTTTTTCATTGTGCGTGGAGTTCCCCCTAAAAATTCATACCAGACGTCAGTGGGGGGTTATTTACGAAAGGCAAATCCACTTTGCACTGAAAGTGCACTTGGAGGTGCAGTCGCTCTAAATCTGAGGGGTAGATCTGAAAATGAGGGGAAGCTCTGCTGATTTTATCATCCAATCATGTGCAAGCTAAAATGCTGTTTTTTATTTTCTTTCCATGTCCCCCTCGGATCTTTAGTGACTGCACTTCTAAGTGCACTTTCAGTGCAAAGTGGATTTTCCTTTAGTAAATAACCCCCAGTGCCTGGTATTGTCGGGGATCAAAGTCGGATCCCTGTTCACTGAAGTCGGACGCATGCCGGACCTCAATTCGCAGGGTGAAGTCGGATCCACAGTCGTACGACTGTCGCGTCCTACCAGTGTGAAAGGGGCCTTAGGCTGCATTCACACCTGAGCGTTTTGTTGCCTGAAGCTACAAAACTCTAGAGGGGAAAAAATCCATTATTCTCTATGGAGATGGTTCACATCTCCACTCCAAAACGCCTGAAGCCGAACGCCTGAAGCGCAAACAAGTTCAGGACCCTTTTTTGTCACGCGAATCGGGCAGATTTGGGCGTTTTTCTTCTTTTTTACATTGGTGACCTTTTGCTGTGCACAAAATCGCGTTAAAACGCCGTAAAAAACGCTGCGAAATCGCGGAAAAAGACGCTGCAATTCGCGCAATTTTCTGCCTGAAACCGCTATGCTCAGGTGTGAATGCAGCCTTATGCCGCGTACACACACGAGCGGAATTTCCGTCGGAAAAATCTTGGATGTTTTTTTCCAACGGAATTCCGCTCAAGCTTGGCTTGCATACACACGGTCACACAAAAGTTCACGCTACGACGAGCCGAGAAAATTAAGTTCAATGCTTCCAAGCATGCGTCGAATTAATTCCGAGCATGCGTAGGAATTTTTTGCGTCGGAATTGCCAAAGACGATCGCATTTTCGTATAGGAACTTTTTCCGACCGAAAAATAGAGGACATGCTCTCAATCTTTTGCTGGCGGAAATGCCGCTGGCAAAAGTCCGATGGAGCGTACACACGGTCGCATTTTCCGACTGCTGATTGCTGGCGGCATTTCCGATCGTGTGTACTATTTTTTGTGTCATCCTGAGTGCCAACCATCTCTTTCCTATTTGAAGATAAAGGAGTTGGAATGTCTCAAGGTTTTTCACCCTAATGCCGCATTAGAGACTTTACAACTCCTTTATCTTCAAATAGGAAAGAGATGGTCGGTAGACATGTGCAATTCGTTTCGTTTTTTTTCGTTCATTCGTTATCATACGAATGAACGAACGATCCGCTAAAAATTTTAACGAATAACGAATCGTTCGAATCTAACGAATCCGAAAAACGAAAATCCAAAAAAAACGAATTAGAAACAACGAATCTACGAAAGAAGAAAATCCGAAAAACGAAAACAGGAACAACGAAAATCAAAATGAATGAAAAAATTTGTACATTCGTAACTTTTTTTTTTTGTTGAATTGGTAATTTTCCGTGTCTCTTACAATGGCGCTGCTTAACGTGCTTCGAATGGATTGAACGAAAAAATTTGTAACTTTTTTTTTTTTTTTTTATTTTTTTTTTTTTTTTTTTTTTTCGATTCGTAATTTTCCGTGTCTCTTAAAATGTAATAATAGCATACACATTACATAAAATTATGAATTATGCTCCGATTACGAATCTACGAATGTACGAATAAATACGAATGCGTCCGAATTTCGAATAAACGAAAATTAAACTAACGGAAAAACGAATCAACGAAAAAATTACAACGAAAATACGAATCGTTCCGAATACGAACACCGACGACGTACGAATTTACGAATCGTTACGAATCAACCGAAACGAAAAAAACGAAACGAAAATAAACAAATTTTTTTGTTGTGCGCATGTCTAATGGTCGGCACTCAGGATGACACCCAAAAAATTGTACCTACACATTTCAGACGTCATGGCCATGACTAAGGCCTAACGTCTGAAACGCGTAGGTTTTTTTTTTTTTTACAGCATTGTGCATGTCCTTTCAATGAAGGAATACTATTTTTTGGATGTCATCCTGAGTGACAACCATCCCTTTCCTTATTCTGGTACATTGCAGGTGTCGGCAGAGGTCTGGAGCACTGGGCGGAGCCATTATGCGGGAAGGTTGCCACGCCCGCACACCTGTTTTCTCTGAACTTCAAAGAGGACCAGTCATGGCTGAGCCTGTGCAAGAATCTGAATTCTTTATTTTTTTTTCGACAGATTCAAATTTGCAGGATTGACAATGAAAGATTTGTGTGTTTTTATCTTGGGGGGGGGGGGGGAGCCGCGGGGGTCAGAGGTCATAGGCAGGCTTGTCATTCATCTTGTCGGTTATACCCTCTCCGGAGCCGGGAGACAGCGTCTGAGGTCAGGGCAGCAATTGTCAGCAGCTGATATATTTCCACTCTTCGCCCACACCTGGCGCTAAGCCCCTCCCCCCTCCTATCATCACCTTGATTTCCATTATTCAAGGAATTATCTTCCCGATATCCATGCTGATATTTTTCACCAACAAAACACAAAGTACAAAAGAAAAAAAATAAATCAATGCTGGGGAAAAAAAATGCAATGATTCTGATAAAACCGACGCGGTTTGCATTATTCAGGCGGCGCGCGGCACCCGGTAATTGAATTCCTCGGCACATGGCGTACCCGAGGTGTTATCTGATGAATCCTCGGCTCTGGAGTCTGGCATGGCTCAGCCGCCGGGCACCAGATGTGCCGTTACCAGGAAAAGGGGCTGATTGTGCAGTTCTGCGCGGAGAGCCCCATCCTATAGTGACACGTCTGGCGGCGGTTCGAAGGTGTCAGACTATGAATAGTGAACACAGGGAGAGAGAGAGAGAAAAAAAATCCCATTTCCTGAGAGCGCGGGGGGTCCCGCTAACCAGATCCATGTGTGACGGCAGCTCAGCTATGCTTGGCACAGACGTTTGTTTACATTCCAGCCGGGCACGGCACCTCCGTGAACCCGGAACGCAGCGGGCAGAGCGCGCAGATTACCGGACGCTTCTTATTTACCTAACAGATAATAAAAAAACTACAGCAAAACAAAAAAACGATTCTATTTACAGCCAAAATGTTCATTAAAAATCGAAATGTGACCAATTCCACAAAACCCGCAGGCTGCGATCTGCAGACCGAGAAAAGAAAACAAAAACGCGGGTCAGAGAGTCACCGGAAATAATGGGCAGACTCGATGGACGACTCCGGCCTTTTCTGCCGTCACTTTTCTTTGCTTCGTTGTAAAAACTCAACTGTATCGCCCTCAGCAGCCAATCAGATTCTCCATTTCACCACCATTGATTAAACATGGACAACATTTCCTTTCCCCCTGTCAAATATCACACTGTGTTACTTTTAGGCGCCTGAAATGCAGCAAACAAATCAGAATTTTCAATGTAAGCGTCCAGATCAGGGCCGGCCCCACGTTGGGAGGGGCAGCAAATTGAACCGCGGCCGCCGCTCCTTCTCCTCTATATACCCAGAAAATTGAAGCCCAAAATTATTCCTACAGCAGTTTTGTGTCATGACGACAACTGCCCCCCGGCCACTCTGCCTGCCCCTATACTACCCTAGCCTGCCCATATATTACCCTAGCCCGCCCACATACTACCCTAGCCCGTCCCTATACTACCCTAGCCTGCCCATATACTACCCTAGCCTGCCAATATACTACCCTAGCCCGTCCCATATACTACCCTAGCCCGTCCCATATACTACCCTAGCCCGTCCCATATACTACCCTAGCCCGTCCCATATACTACCCTAGCCCGTCCCTATACTACCCTAGCTGCCCATATACTACCCTAGCCTGTCAATATACTACCCTAGCCTGCCCATATACTACCCTAGCCTGTCCACATACTACCCTAGCCCGTCCCTATACTACCCTAGCCTGCCCATATACTACCCTAGCCTGTCAATATACTACCCTAGCCTGCCCATATACTACCCTAGCCTGCCCATATACTACCCTAGCCTGTCAATATACTACCCTAGCCTGCCCATATACTACCCTAGCCTGCCCATATACTACCCTAGCCTGTCAATATACTACCCTAGCCCGTCCATATACTACCCTAGCCTGTCCCATATACTACCCTAGCCTGTCCCATATACTACCCTAGCCCGTCCCATATACTACCCTAGCCCGTCCCATATACTACCCTAGCCCACCCATATACTACCCTAGCCTGTCCATATACTACCCTAGCCTGTCCATATACTACCCTAGCCCGTCCCTATACTACCCTAGCCCGTCCCCTAGCCTGTCAATATACTACCCTAGCCCGCCCATATACTACCCTAGCCCGCCCATATACTACCCTAGCCCGCCCCTATACTACCCTAGCCCGCCCATATACTACCCTAGCCTGCCCATATACTACCCTAGCCAGTCCATATACTACCCTAGCCTGTCCCTATACTACCCTAGCCCGCCCATATACTACCCTAGCCCGCCCATATACTACCCTAGCCCGCCCCTATACTACCCTAGCCCGCCCCTATACTACTCTAGCCCGCCCATATACTACCCTAGCCTGCCCATATACTGCCCTAGCCTGTCCACATACTACCCTAGCCCGCCCACATACTACCCTAGCCCGCCCACATACTACCCTAGCCCGCCCACATACTACCCTAGCCTGTCCCTATACTACCCTAGCCCGTCCCTATACTACCCTAGCCCGCCCATATACTACCCTAGCCTGCCCACATACTACCCTAGCCTGTCCACATACTACCCTAGCCTGTCCACATACTACCCTAGTCTGTCCATATACTGCCCTAGCCCGTCCCTATACTACCCTAGCCCGTCCATATACTGCCCTAGCCCGTCCCTATACTACCCTAGCCCGTCCATATACTACCCTAGCCCGTCCCTATACTACCCTAGCCCGCCCATATACTACCCTAGCCCGCCCACATACTACCCTAGCCTGTCCATATACTACCCTAGCTCGCCCATATACTACCCTAGCCTGTCCACATACTACCCTAGCTGCCCACATACTACCCTAGCCTGCCCACATACTACCCTAGCCTGCCCACATACTACCCTAGCTCGCCCATATACTACCCTAGCCTGTCCACATACTACCCTAGCCTGTCCACATACTACCCTAGCCTGTCCACATACTACCCTAGCCTGCCCACATACTACCCTAGCCTGCCCACATACTACCCTAGCCTGCCCACATACTACCCTAGCTCGCCCATATACTACCCTAGCCTGTCCACATACTACCCTAGCCTGTCCACATACTACCCTAGCCTGTCCACATACTACCCTAGCCTGTCCACATACTACCCTAGCCTGTCCATATACTACCCTAGCCCGCCCCTATACTACCCTAGCCCATCCATATACTGCCCTAGCCCGCCCACATACTACCCTAGCCTGTCCATATACTACCCTAGCCTGTCCATATACTGCCCTAGCCTGTCTATATATACTACCCTAGCCTGTCCATATACTACCCTAGCCTGTCTATATATACTACCCTAGCCTGTCCATATACTACCCTAGCCTGTCTATATATACTACCCTAACCTGTCCATATACTACCCTAGCCCGCCCCTCGGAATTGAACATAATGGTATGTCATATAATTTTGCATATAGACAAGGTGCTAACTTGATATAAAATAATAGATGTAGGGGTCTTTTTGGTTTGGGAGTGATTTTTTATTTTTTTTTGGTGGGGGGGTGTCAGCATTTCATTCTTGGACCCAGGCAGCACAATGTCTTTGGCCAGCCCTGGTCCATATCCTTCCTCTCTCTTAATGCTGAAGTTTAATCTGCTTATGTTTTGCCTTCCCTGGTCCCCCCTCATCAATATGCTAATGACATTATTAAATAAAACCTTTTTAATTTTCATGATGATGACATACCTTATTTAAGACCCGGTGACATCATCACTGGATCTCTGAGCTTCTCTATGCAATGCAGGCAGATCGTGGCTGGTGGGAGGAGCCAGAAGGGGGAATACATTGCTTCCTGATAACATCACAGCCTCTAGCCTCAGTACTCCTCTCAAGACCCCCCCCCCCCCCCCAGTACTGATGCACACAGTGGGAGGTGTTATGCAAATATCAAAATGCTTTGATGGGTAGGTGTCAGTCTGAAGGAGTGGGCGTTTCTAGCCAGGCTATATTAGCATAGGTAACACCCACATGTGATGCTGTGACTACATGACTGAAATAACTGAAATCCAATTAATGAAAGGGGTGGGGCCAGGGACAGTCAGGCTGGGGGTGGGGGGGGGGGGTTACAGGACTAGATGATGCTGGATGCCTTCCAGACAGAAAATGAGGCGGGGCTCTATCTGACGTGCTGCAGCATCTAATGCACATTGTGAGAAGCTCACAGTGTGCGGTGAAATCAGAGGAAGCCATTTCAGTCCAGGAGAGGAGCCGCTACACCTACAAGACTGAAGGGGAGGCCGGAGAGAGGATTTAGGTAGAACAGCTCCAGTATGTCCCAGTATGACCCGTATGACCCAGTATGTCTAGGATGTCCCAGTATTTCCCAGTATGGTCCAGTATGTCCTAGCTTGGTCAATTATGTCCCAGCTTGGTCCATTATGTCCCAGCATGGTCCATTATGTCCCAGCATGGTCCAATATGTCCCAGCATGGTCCATTATGTCCCAGCATGGTCCATTATGTCCCAGCATGGTCCATTATGTCCCAGCATGGTCCAATATGTCCCAGCATGGTCCATTATGTCCCAGCATGGTCCATTATGTCCCAGCATGGTCCATTATGTCCCAGCATGGTCCATTATGTCCCAGCATGGTCCATTATGTCCCAGCTTGGTCCATTATGTCCCAGCATGGTCCATTATGTCCCAGCATGGTCCAATATGTCCTAGCTTGGTCAATTATGTCCCAGCTTGGTCCATTATGTCCCAGCATGGTCCATTATGTCCCAGCATGGTCCATTATGTCCCAGCATGGTCCATTATGTCCCAGCATGGTCCATTATGTCCCAGCATGGTCCAATATGTCCCAGCATGGTCCATTATGTCCCAGCATGGTCCATTATGTCCCAGCATGGTCCATTATGTCCCAGCATGGTCCAATATGTCCCAGCATGGTCCAATATGTCCCAGCATGGTCCATTATGTCCCAGCATGGTCCATTATGTCCCAGCATGGTCCATTATGTCCCAGCATGGTCCAATATGTCCCAGCATGGTCCATTATGTCCCAGCATGGTCCATTATGTCCCAGCATGGTCCAATTTGTCCCAGCATGGTCCAATATGTCCCAGCATGGTCCAATATGTCCCAGTATGGTCCAGTAAGCCCCAGTATGGTCCAGTAAGCCCCAGTATGGTCCAGTAAGCCCCAGTATGGTCCAGTATTTTCCAATATGTTCCATTATGGTCCAGTACGTCCAGTACATCCAGTACGTCCCAGTTTGATCCAGTAAGTCCAAGAATGGTCCAATATGGTCCAGTATGTCCCAGTACATTCAGTATGTCCCAGTTAGTCCCAGATTGTTCAGTATGATCCAGTATGTCTAGTATGGTCTAGTATGGTCCAGTATGGTCTAGTATGGTCCAGTATGTCCAGTATGGTCCAGTATGGTCCAGTATGTCCAGTATGGTCCAGTATGTCCAGTATGGTCCAGTATGGTCCAGTATGGTCCAGTATGTCTAGTATGGTCCAGTATGTCCAGTATGGTCCAGTATGTCTAGTATGGTCCAGTATGTCCAGTATGGTCCAGTATGTCTAGTATGGTCCAGTATGTCCAGTATGGTCCAGTATGATCCAATATGATCCAGTATGTCCCAGTATGTCTAGTATGTCCCAGTATGATCCAATATGTCCCAGTATGTCCCAGTATGTCCCAGTATGTCCCAGTATGATCCAGTATGTCCCAGTATGATCCAGTATGTCCCAGTATGATCCAGTATGTCCCAGTATGATCCAGTATGTCCCAGTATGATCCAGTATGTCCCAGTATGGTCCAATATGGTCCAGTCAGGGGGTTATGTGAAAAAAAACTAAAACAAGAAGACACAACACCCCGGAATACACCAATCCCCCGAAATACGACTTCATTGTACAGTATTACATTGTATCCGTATCTTCCAGAACGTTCGGATCAGAAGCCCCTCCCCCTCCCCCTCCTGACTGGGAGCCGCTAATAAAGGCGCCAATTATTTATAGTTTGTGTGTTTGGAATCTTCCGCTTCCATTTCATTTCTAAACCCCCAATTTTATTTTATGAGATTTTATCTCCATTCCTCCTGTAAAAGATCAAATTAATGGAGCCGGGAAGACGGCGCCGCAATTCTTTTATAACGTTTTTCTGCTTTTATTGAGATGTGTCACCAAGATCGATCGCCATTCTACAGATCGCTGCATTTACATAAACACTATGACATCATCAGCGCCACTTCCAGGTCTGCCGGATTTATTTCTGTCATATTCCACCGCAGTGCACAGTCTCTGCACCACAGAGCTTACACTCTAATGTCCCCTCCCCCCACAGGATCATCAGTCTCCGCACCGCAGAGCTTACACTCTAATGTCCCCTCCCCCACAGGATCATCAGTCTCCACACCGCAGAGCTTACACTCTAATGTCCCCTCCCCCACAGGATCATCAGTCTCTGTACAGAGGAGCTTACACTCTAAAGTCCCCTCCCCCCACAGGATCATCAGTCTCCGCACCGCAGAGCTTACACTCTAATGTCCCCTCCCCCACAGGATCATCAGTCTCTGTACAGAGGAGCTTACACTCTAATGTCCCCTCCCCCCACAGGATCATCAGTCTCCACACCACAGAGCTTACACTCTAATGTCCCCTCCCCCACAGGATCATCAGTCTCCGCACCGCAGAGCTTACACTCTAATGTCCCCTCCCCCACAGGATCATCAGTCTCCGCACCGCAGAGCTTACACTCTAATGTCCCCTCCCCCCACAGGATCATCAGTCTCCGCACCGCAGAGCTTACACTCTAATGTCCCCTCCCCCCACAGGATCATCAGTCTACACACCGCAGAGCTTACACTCTAATGTCCCCTCCCCCACAGGATCATCAGTCTCCGCACCGCAGAGCTTACACTCTAATGTCCCCTCCCCCACAGGATCATCAGTCTCTGCACCGCAGAGCTTACACTCTAATGTCCCCTCCCCCACAGGATCATCAGTCTCCACACCACAGAGCTTACACTCTAATGTCCCCTCCCCCCACAGGATCATCAGTCTCCGCACCACAGAGCTTACACTCTAATGTCCCCTCCCCCACAGGATCATCCGTCTCCGCACCGCAGAGCTTACACTCTAATGTCCCCTCCCCCACAGGATCATCAGTCTCCACACCACAGAGCTTACACTCTAATGTCCCCTCCCCCACAGGATCATCAGTCTCCGCACCGCAGAGCTTACACTCTAATGTCCCCTCCCCCACAGGATCATCAGTCTCCACACCACAGAGCTTACACTCTAATGTCTCCCCCACAGTCACATCAGTCTCTGTACCAGAGGAGCTTACACTCTAATGTCCCCCCCCTCCCCCACAGTCACATCAGTCTCTGTACCAGAGGAGCTTACACTCTAATGTCCCCTCCCCCACAGTCACATCAGTCTCTGTACCAGAGGAGCTTACACTCTAATGTCCCCTCCCCCACAGTCACATCAGTCTCTGTACCAGAGGAGCTTACACTCTAATGTCCCCTCCCCCACAGGATCATCCGTCTCCGCACCGCAGAGCTTACACTCTAATGTCCCCTCCCCCACAGGATCATCAGTCTCCGCACCGCAGAGCTTACACTCTAATGTCCCCTCCCCCACAGGATCATCAGTCTCCACACCACAGAGCTTACACTCTAATGTCCCCTCCCCCACAGTCACATCAGTCTCTGTACCAGAGGAGCTTACACTCTAATGTCCCCTCCCCCCACAGGATCATCAGTCTCCACACCACAGAGCTTACACTCTAATGTCCCCTCCCCCACAGTCACATCAGTCTCTGTACCAGAGGAGCTTACACTCTAATGTCCCCTCCCCCACAGTCACATCAGTCTCTGACCAGAGGAGCTTACACTCTAATGTCCCCTCCCCCACAGTCACATCAGTCTCTGTACCAGAGGAGCTTACACTCTAATATCCCCTCCCCCACAGTCACATCAGTCTCTGTACAGAGGAGCTTACACTCTAATGTACAGGCGCTGCCCCCTGGTGGTGATGGGGTGTAGGGCGGCGGTGGTGGATTACATTCTATTTTCCATCTTGTTTATAATAAAAATAATCCCCAACAGAAATAAGCGCTCCCCTCCCCCGCTCTCCGGCTGCTTAATAAAAATGTAAAATAACAAAAACAAATAAATTTTTTTCATTCGATGTCTGGAGGCTTCATGGTGATTGGTGAGATGGAAGGAAAACATCCCGAGCTCCGCCTCTCCACACCGAGATCCAATCATAAAGAGGACCCGTCTGGTTGTATTCAGCGTGTGACCCTTCCAGGTGTTTGTTACCTCCTACAGAGATCACAGAACTCCCCCGACAACCTTCATCCGATTTCATCGTCAGAAGGGCGGCGCCATCTTTATTCAGGCATCATCCATAGTCACCGCCCACTTCCTGGACTGAGATGACATGTAAATCCCGGGGCCTGTCCACAACTGTCTGACACAGATCAGCCCCCTTCTGCAGCTTCCAACCTTGTGACTTGCTACAAAGTTACACTGTACAGTCTGATCACTGGGGGAGGGGAGACTGAGGAAATGCCTCCTCCCCCTTCTACAAAGTTACAATGTACAGTCTGATCACCGGGGGAGGAGAGACTGAGGAAATGACTCCTCCTCCTTCTACAAAGTTACAATGTACAGTCTGATCACTGGGGGAGGGGAGACTGAGGAAATGACTCCTCCCCCTTCTACAAAGTTACAATGTACAGTCTGATCACTGGGGGAGGGGAGACTGAGGAAATGACTCCTCCCCCTTCTACAAAGTTACAATGTACAGTCTGATCACCGGGGGAGGGGAGACTGAGGAAATTACTCCTCCCCCTTCTACAAAGTTACAATGTACAGTCTGATCACTGGGGGAGGGGAGACTGAGGAAATGACTCCTCCCCCTTCTACAAAGTTACAATGTACAGTCTGATCACTGGGGGAGGGGAGACTGAGGAAATGACTCCTCCTCCTTCTACAAAGTTACAATGTACAGTCTGATCACCGGGGGAGGGGAGACTGAGGAAATGACTCCTCCCCCTTCTACAAAGTTACAATGTACAGTCTGATCACCGGGGGAGGGGAGACTGAGGAAATGACTCCTCCCCCTTCTACAAAGTTACAATGTACAGTCTGATCCCTGGGGGGGAGGGGATTTCTTCATGCGGATTTGATCGGTACAATGGAGCGTCACACTTACCGCGAGCAGTTGGTGATCTCGATCCGCGGTCCCTCGCAGTCTCTCCCGCCACACTGCGGGGGAGGGCTGTCGCAGTTTCTGGAGCGGCAGAAGCAGGAGGAGTCTCCGTCGGAATGTTGGCACGGCTGCCATGACGACCAGGCGCCCAGCCCGCCGTTCACCGTCAGGTTCCTGACCTGCAGAGGGAAGATCAGAGTCAATGAGGCGGCCCCCGGAGGGATCACATGACAATGGAGATCACATGGTTCTCAGTCCCCGCCCACATCAATGCCACGCGACGGCGACGCGACTTGACGTGTGTTTTTGGTGCGTTTTTTGCCTGCAATCTGTGCTGGTCGCTAAGAAGCCGACACCCGCCAGCGTCCTGGCAACCGGCGACTCGTCTCTGCTGTCAGTCGGGAGTTCCCAGCTGACAGCCGACCGCCAACCAATCAGCCGTCATTAAGGGGGGTAAAACCTCCCGGGCTGAAATGCTTAAAGTTATTAATATTACTTCTACTTTGTTTTATTTATTTATGTCCGGAACGTTCTTTGCTATTTCCATCAACCCTCCAATCAGGGATCCCCCCCACTGCCTCCTCTTCATCTCCTAACCTCTTGGCGCCGACACCGCGCAAATCTGCGGCCTGTCAGCGGTTGTGGTCTTGGCGCCGAGCGGCCGCATATTTGCGCACCACACCGCAAACACAGCTGTGCCGAGAGCGCACGGCGCCCTGCGCACTCCCCGGCGCGGTTACCGGCGGCTAACGGAATCGCTTCTTGCGAAATCGGGAGCTTTCCAATCATGTGACCACCATGACAGCCAATCACGGCTGCTTTCGCATTGATCATAAACTCCGCCCCACCTCCCGGCATCTGAAGTCATCAAAAATGAACCCGAAACTCAAACCCGAATCCTAATAATAACCCCTAACAAAGTAAATAAACAAACAAATAAATAAAAATAAATGATTATTATTACTATACAGGATTTTTATAGCGCCAACAGTTTGCATTAATCCCTAACAAAAAAAAAAGGTTAAAATAAATAAATAAATAATAATAAATAAATATTAAATAAAAGCTGAAAAACATAGTAACAATTGATGAAACAAATTATATTTTTTTGCCTTTTGGCTAATAAAAAAAATGGCAAAGCTCAAAAATGCTTTAAAAACGCCGTACGGAAATGCTAAAAAGCGCGCCTAGAAATGCACAACAAAAAACGCGAATGAAGCCTTATTGCTGACTGCCCGTCTACCTCTGCTGGAAGTCCTTTCCAATCATCCACTACTCCTTCTACACGACCAGAAGAACCTTTTGGAAGAGGGAACTATCGCTCTTCGTGTCCCCTCTGTGCCAATTCCCTTCAGTCACCGAGAGGGGGACACAGAGAGCAAAGAGAAGAGCGGGCAGAGGTTCTCCCCCCTCCCCCGCACCATCCAAAGAAAGGGATTCAATGTTTCCTCAGCAATGTGCCGGCACGCCGGGTGACTTCTGTGGTCGTTTTGCAGATTTATATATTTTTTTGCTCTCCTGAATGTGAATTGTTCCTTGTTCCACGTACAATATCCACTTATCAGGACTCGGCGCTGAGTCTGTCACTTCGCTTTCGCGGCTGCCTTGTTACGCGGCCAGGGTGACGCGATTCTTTGAAAGCTGCGCTATTGTTTGGGGCGGTAAAATATGGGATCTCGGATTGTATGGTGACCATCGCTCCCGATGAACCCGGTCTCTAAAACGCTCGTTATCACTTCCTACTGAGCGCCTCCTAGAAATGCGCACAACAAAAAAATTCGTTTATTTTCGTTTCGTTTTTTTCGTTTCCGTTGATTCGTAACGATTCGTACATTCGTAAGAGTTATTTTTTCGTTGATTCGTTTTTTCGTTAGTTTAATTTTCGTTTATTCGAAATTCGGACGCATTCGTATTTAGTCGTACATTCGTAACATTCGTAGATTCGTAATGGGAGCATAATTCATAATGTTATGTAATGTGTATGCTATTATTACATTTTAAGAGACACGGAAAATTACGAATCGAAAAAAAAAGTTACGAATGTACGAATTTTTTCGTTCAATCCATTCGAAGCACATTAACCACTTTCAGCCCCGGACCAATTGGCAGCCAAAGGACCAGGCCCCTTTTTGCGATTCGGCACTGTGTCGCTTTAACTGACAATTGCACGGTCGTGCGACGTGGCTCCCAAACAAAATTGACGTCCTTTTTTTCCCAGAAATGCTGATCTCTGCTCCAATCACAGGGAGCAGAGATCGGCGTCACTAGTTGCTAGGCAGAATGGGGAGATGCTGTTTATCTCGGCATCTCCCCGTTCAGCCTTCCCGTGAGACGATCGCGGGGACCGCGATCGGACTCACAGGGGTCCCGACCAGCGCGGGAGCGCGCCGCTCCCGATGGCACGGACAGGCAGAAAGGAGGGACTTATATACACGCCCTCCTGCCTGTACGTGCCATTCTGCCGTCGTATATCGTTATGCGCCGGTCGGCAAGTGGTTAAGCAGCGCCATTGTAAGGGACACGGAAAATTACCAATTCAACAAAAAAAAAAAAGTTACGAATGTACGAATTTTTTGTTCTTCCTGTTTTTGTTTGTCGGATTTTCTTCATTCGTACATTCGTTGTTTCTAATTAGGTTTTTTCGGATTTTCGTTATTTTCGGATGCGTTCGATTTGAACGATTCGTTAAAATTTTTAGCGAATCGTTCGTTCATTCGTACGAAAACGAACGAACGAAAATAACGAAAAAAAACGAAAAAAAACGAAAGGAATATCACATGTCTAGCGCCTCCCCCTGTATAGAAAGCCGACCTTTCTCTAAGTGACACTCCAATGTGATGTCACTATGATGTCACTATGATGTCACTATGATGTCATCGCTTACCGGGCATTCGGTGATGTTCTGAAACCAAAGGCTCATATTGGAGCTGTCCTCCAGGGTGGTGCAGCGCTTCTTCTTACTGTCCCATCCGCAATACGGGTCCCGGGCCCCCAGACAGGTCCTGGAAGAAAAAAAAAAAGAAAGAACTGTCAGACATACGGGATCCGCTGGCTGGGCGACGATCGTCTTCTCTCTGGAGGAGTCAGTCCACCCAAAACTGATATTAGTGGATGGTGGATACTGGAGAGTTAAGCACGCCATAGATTATGCGATTTTCTATCCTGCAACCCTAAAAAGAGTTGATTGAGGGAGTGACGATCGGCTTTAGCCGCTTGCCGACCGCAATACGTTAATATATACATTGCAGCTTGGTAGCGGTTTACCGGGATTAATCGGTGAAGCTATCCGCCATAACCCCAGAATTTAATTTTTTCAGCCGGTGATTCTCTCTCTCCAAGCGGCTCAACGCGTTCATGAATGAATGACTTGTATAGCGCTACCCATGTGAACTGAATCGCTTCAGAGCGCTTTTGCCGCTGGTGTCTATCTGCGGTATAGCGCGGTCCTTTACCCCATAGGTTCCCGGCGCACTTACACACACATACACATATTTTTTGGCCAATAACTAATTAACCTACCAGCATGTCTTTGGAGTGTGGGAGGAAACCGGAGTATCCGGAGGAAACCCACGCAGGCACAGGGAGAACATGCAAACTCCAGGCAGAAGGTGTCATGGTCGGGATTTGAACCAGCAACCCTATCGCTGCTAGGTGAAGGTGCTAACCACTACACCACCGAGAAACGGTCCGACAGTGCGGCCAACTGGTCACAGAGGCGAACAGAGACCCGATCGTCTCTGATCATCTCTATTGCCTTGGAGGACTGAAGCAACGTCATGTCGTCACTTCCGGTCTAGGGCAGCCGTAAAGAATTTTTTTTTTTTTTGCTTTTAAAAAAGGTAAAAGATTCTTTTTGACCCCCCAGATCTCTCCATAAAGAGAACTTGTCATCCTTATTTTTATTACAACACATTCTTTGTAATAGGCATAAAAGTGGAAAAAATGTAAAAGGGACAGTGTAAAATAAAATAAAATAAGAAAAACAAAAATCACGCACACACATAGGTAAACGGTGTTCACACCACACATGAGGTATCGTTGCGAACGTCAGAGCGAGAGTAATAATTCTAGTCGCTAGACCTCCTCTGTAACTCTAAACAGGTAGCCTGTAAACGCGTTTAAAGTGTTGCCTATGGAGAACTTTGAAGTACTGTAGTTTGGCGCCATTCCACGAGTCTGTCATGTTATGTATCTATTTACTCGGTATAACATCATCTGTTAGATTTTACCAGAAAATTTAGGAGACATTTGCAAAAGACAGGCATGTGCCGTAGACAACGGCGCGCAGGCGCACTGAGCGTGCCGTTTCTAATGGCGATCGTGCCGTTAGTGTCGGCTCTCGCGTACATGCGCGGGAGTGTCATCATCGCGGCTCCGGCCAATCACAGCGCCGGAGCCGTTATACCCAGAAGGAAGATGGACGCTTCGTGGAAGAGGGGACAGCGGTGACATCGCAGGCTCCTGTGTCACATAATGGACTACTATGTGATGCGATGCGATGTGATGCGATGCAATGCGATGCGATGCGATGCGATGCACAGTAGTCCATTATGCTTTACCTTTGCAGGGAAACAAAGAGGAAGTAAAACCCATCAGGGTTTACTTCCTCTTTAATTTAAAAACAGTTGATTGAGATGTTTCTCGTGAGTACAGCAGACATAAAACAATTTGTCACATACATGAAACAATGTATAACAAAAGTATTTTTGGTTAGAAGATAAGAAAACCCCCAAAGCAGGTGAAATGACACATTGAAGTGTTGGAGAATAGAATATAAAACACAGATTTTTATTTATTTTTTTCATAAAAAAAGAAACTTTATTGATGGTTCGGCAATATTACTTTGTAACCAAATGCACATTGTTTTTAAACAATGTTTCCTATGTGTTACAAATTGTTTTCTATACATAACCCTTGGTTCACTCCTATGCAATAAATTTTTTTAACATTTTGCAGAAACGCTCTACGGTCCATTTAACATGGTTTCCTATGGATCTTTTTCCCACAGCAGATTGCGTTTTGCGTGTAATAAACATCAATGGACCCGCACCAAAAAATTAAAGTGTTGCCGCTACCTGACACACATACACTGACCTACCTAACCAGGAGACAGACTTCATGTGTCCTGCAGCTCTGCCGCGGTGTGCGATGTGTGGTGTGCGATGTGTGGTGTGCGATGTGTGGTGTGCGATGTGCGGTGTGCGATGTGCGGTGTGCGATGTGCGAGGTGTGGTGTGCGATGTGTGGTGTGCGATGTGCGGTGTGTGGTGTGCGATGTGCGGTGTGCGATGTGCGGTGTGTGGTGTGCGAGGTGTGGTGTGCGATGTGTGGTGTGCGATGTGCGGTGTGCGGTGTGTGGTGTGTGGTGTGCGATGTGTGGTGTGCGATGTGTGGTGTGCGATGTGCGGTGTGCGATGTGAGGTGTGCGATGTGTGGTGTGCGATGTGTGGTGTGCGATGTGCGATGTGTGGTGTGCGATGTGTGGTGTGCGATGTGCGGTGTGTGGTGTGCAATGTGTGGTGTGCGATGTGTGGTGTGCGATGTGTGGTGTGCGATGTGTGGTGTGCGATGTGCGGTGTGCGATGTGCGGTGTGTGGTGTGCGATGTGCGGTGTGTGGTGTGCGATGTGTGGTGTGCGATGTGCGGTGTGCGATGTGCGGTGTGTGGTGTGCGATGTGCGGTGTGCGATGTGCGGTGTGTGGTGTGCGATGTGTGGTGTGCGATGTGTGGTGTGCGATGTGTGGTGTGCGATGTGCGATGTGTGGTGTGCGATGTGTGGTGTGCGATGTGCGGTGTGCGATGTGTGGCGCGACCATCATCGTCATCACAGCAGGCAGCCAGCGACAGAGCCAAAGGAGGAGAGAAGAGCCGCCCGCTTGAGCGCCAAGCGGGGACCTCACAGTGACGCTGCGGCCGCATTGTAATTCCTGCTTTCTGGAGCCTGCAGCGCCTATGATGGACGTCACACGTCCCGCGGTCCCGGTATCGGACCAGTGGGATGTCCATGATAGGCGCTGAAGGCTCCAGAAGGTGGGAATTACAATGTGGCCGCCGCGTCACTGTGAGATCCCCGCTCGGCGCTTGGGCGGGCGACTCTCTTTTCCTCCTCTGGCTCCATGTCCCTCTGCCGCACTCGGCCACGCTTGGGATCAGATTGGTCCCCGCTCTGTGGAGGAGCTCGGTGGGTAATAATAGAATTGTGCATGCCCGAGACCCGGGGGGGTTTTGGGGATCCATTCGGGGGTCCAGCCCCCCTCAGCCCCCCCCCCCCCCTCCCGGCGCCACTGGTGTTGAGTTTTTTAAATGTTTTGCGTTTTTTTGGCTAATAGAAAAGCATGACAGTTCTGTTCGCGGAGTGCAACTTTGATGCGACTTTACATTCTCTATCATTCAAGTAGCATCAAAGTTGCATCAAAGTAGTGCAGGAACCTTTATGTGTCCAAAGTCACATGTTAGGGTTAAAGTTAAATTGTTAGAATGCCAACCCCAACAATTATAAATAAATGTCAGAGCTGGCACACTAATAATGTGAAAAACGAATGGCCATAAATCTTTGTTTGGTTTTGACTCGTCTATGGCCTGCTTAACCCTTAACGCTAGCCCTTAATGCGATTCTTAAGGCTCAAGGTTTCTTACCCCACCCCCCCCCCAAATATTTACCTAAGCCCGATCTTCCTCCAGCAATGTGCACAAGAGCCTTGGCTCTTCCAGGGACTCTCATTGGCTGAGAGAGCAGCGGTATTGGCACCCACTGCTGTCAAACACAGCCAGTGAGCCAATGAGGAGAGAGAGGGGATGGGGCCGAGCCATGGCTGTGTGTGTGAGAATGAACACACAGAGCAGCTGCTCGGGAGCATTGGCTCACTGGCTGTGACTGACAGTGGTGGGAGCCCATGCCTCCTGCTGCTGTCTCAGCCAAGGAGGAGGGAGAGGCTCTCGTGCACATCGTTGGAGGAAGATCGGGCTTCACCCTGTACCAGGCACAGGGTGACTTAGACATAATAGGTGCATGGGGAGCTAAAACATGGGTTTCCCAACCTTTCCAAGGGATTCTGGGTTCCATGTGCCCTCCCGTCACAGGTAAGTATTGGGGTGGGGCGCTGCACACGGCAGGCGAGAGGGGCCAGGAGCACCGGCGGGGGACCCAAGAAGAGGAGAATTAGGGCTGCTCTGGGCAAAACCATTACACAGAACAGGTGAGTATAACATGTTTTGTATTTATTTTATTTCAAATTGCCTTTAATGTCACTGTAACACTAACATGTGCAACTCCTGTGCAACTTTGATGCTACTTGAGTGCTAAAGTCACATCAAAGCTGTGCCCCGAGGCTTGCCTGGGACCAAAAACCGTGCAGGACCTCGATGCACGTGCAGGGGGTGGGGGAAAAAAAAAAAAAAAAAACCTGCCTAGGCAAGAAATGCAGAAGTGCTACTTTGTAACCCAAATAAATTATATAATAAATGATAACAATATAAAATAAATGATAATAATATATATATATATTTACTGTATATGTCCAATTGTAAGGGAGAGGGGGAGGAGGCAGAGCAACGTGACACGACCTTTAGGGTGAAGCTCCTCATTAAGCTCAGCTGTGTCTTTATTTTTTTATTTTTTTTTAGCATTGATCGCTTCTTTCCGCCACATAACCGCCATTAGATCAGACAGACCGCAAAACCAGCCATCGGCGCAAATCTGGTCAGCGAGGCCCCTGGCCGGCTCTTGTCGCGTCTCCCCATACGAGTCACACATTGTCTCACTCTCTAATGTGACTCAAGCTCATGTTCAAAGGCCTGCCGGACATTAAACGCGGCGGCGAACACAAAGCCGCCACACATCCAGAGCGGACGCCGCGGCGTTTGATGGCGACCCAACCGGCGCAGAGAATACATTTTTTTTTTTTTTTAAAAGTCAGAGGGCGCGATGCGTGTAAACACACCACGCCGGGCGCCATAAATAGAAAGATTATGACAACTTTTTTTCCGTTTCTTTTCCACATAAAAGAATCGTTTTTCCAAATCTTCGGAGATATCCTAAGGCCTCGCGCGGGGCCAAACGTTAGACAAAGCCCGCTTGTGTCGGGAGGCCGCGGTCTGTCTGCGTTCAGTTTTCACAGGCGGGCGAGCGCGTACAGAAGTTTTGGTTAGGGAGGCGAGAACAATGGCTCCTTTGAGCGGCCCTGGTCCCCCCCCCCCCTCCGTCGATCGGCTGTAATCTACGGCAGGATAAGATTGGAGCGCCCCCCCCCCCCACCACCACCCAAGAGGGGAAAGAAAAACTCCGGTCTGGAGAAGACAAGACGCAGGTGGGCTCAGTCCTTCGCTATAAGGGGGGGGGGGAAGCGCTTAACCCCAATCGGAGAGATTTATTAATAAAAGCGTGGCAGGGCCACCCAGAATGAATACACACGGGACGCGGCCTTTAATTAAGGCCCGCCGGGGGGGCTAGCACGGTCTTTAGTGTTAATTAAAATCGGTGTCACCGCGGGGGGGTGGGGGGCCGAAGGAGTTAAATCATTCTGATCTTTGAAGCCCCGCGGGCTCCTCGGCTGTAATGGGGTTGAATGATCTCAATCAGCGGCGTCTGAGTGTTGGCCACTTGTCGCGTCTGAACGGCGGCGCCACTTTGCATCTCGTCGCTTTTTTTTTTCTTTTTACGGCGTTCCATTATAGCCGAGAGCGTAAGAAACACTACGACTAAAGTACTGCCATTCCGAACGTGATTAAAGGACGCTTGCGTGGAATGTCAAACAGGTGAGATATGATGGAGACCGATGAGCGCGAGATGGAACTGGGGGAGGGGGGGGGGATGTGCGGGGAAAAAATGACACGCCGGGAGATAAAAAAAAAAACACAGAATTCCCGATAAAAGATTCAACCTGTTCTGTTGGAGATAGCGTCCCGGTGATGAATTATTAATGGCGAACACAAATCACGCTCGTCTCCGCCGTTCCTGCCTGCGATACGCGGGAGCACGGCCCAGGATTTGTTACCCCCTTTTTCTCGCTAAGATCTTTTCCTGGGAGCTGAAGAGATTAAGAAAGCGCCACGGAGAATTATAAATTGAACTAGAGATACGTGACGCAGCAGATGGAAGGGTAGAGGGATCCTATGAGGGCACATCAGGGGTACAATAGGGGGGGGGGGGGGCAACAATTGTGCTTACAGATGGAGGAACCTAAAACTTCAGCCAAGTATCAGGAGTATGCAACGCAAAGGGCTCAGGTGTCAGGAGTATGTAACCTACAGAGTGCAGAGGACAGAAATATGTTACCTTAAAAGTGCA
Organism: Lithobates sylvaticus; assembly: GCA_028564925.1. Taxonomy (NCBI): domain Eukaryota; kingdom Metazoa; phylum Chordata; class Amphibia; order Anura; family Ranidae; genus Lithobates; species Lithobates sylvaticus. Next base: position 7,781,339 of record CM053031.1, on the reverse strand, counting down.
AGTGTCAGGAGTATGTAACCTAAAAAATACAGGTATCAGGGGTATGTAACCTCCAATGAGCAAGTGTCAGGAGTACGTGACCTACAGAGTGCCAGATTCAGGAGTATGCACCCTACAGAGTGCAGGGGTCAGGAGTATGCACCCTACAGAGTGCAGGGGTCAGGAGTATGCATCCTTCAGAGTGCAGGGGTCAGGAGTATGCATCCTTCAGAGTGCAGGGGTCAGGAGTATGCATCCTTCAGAGCGCAGGGGTCAGGAGTATGCATCCTTCAGAGCGCAGGGGTCAGGAGTATGCATCCTTCAGAGCGCAGGGGTCAGGAGTATGCATCCTTCAGAGTGCAGGGGTCAGGAGTATGCATCCTTCAGAGCGCAGGGGTCAGGAGTATGCATCCTTCAGAGCGCAGGCATCAGGAGTAGGAAAACGTTGGCTTTAGATAAACTTTAACAGACGTATATACAATAGAACAGAATGACTACGTTATGAATGAAATACATTTATTTGATTAAGCCCCGTGTTGAGTGAAATATGTCAGGAGATAAGAGCTGGGTGGCCACACTCCCGCAGAGCTAGTTGACCTGAATCATGGTCCAAGTTCCAGTTTTTGAGAGCAGAAGGTCCTCTGAGACTACCCTGCACAGTGCAGGCATCAGAAGTATGTAACCTACAGAGTGCAAGTATGTACTCACAGATTGCAGGTGTCAGGAGTATGTAACCCACAGAGTACAGGCATCAGAAGTATGCAACCTACAGAGTTCCAAGGTCAGGAGTAAGTAACCTACAGCGTGCAATGGTCAGGAGTATGTAACCTACAAAGTGCAAAGGTCAGGAGTATGTAACCTACAAAGTGCAAAGGTCAGGAGTATGTAACCTACAAAGTGCAACGGTCAGGAGTATGTAACCTACAAAGTGCAAAGGTCAGCAGTATGTAACCTACAGAGTGCAGGGGTCAGAAGTATATAACCTACAGAGTGCAATGGTCAGGAGTATGTAACCTACAAAGTGCAAGGGTCAGGAGTATGTAACCTACAAAGTGCAAGGGTCAGGAGTATGTAACCTACAAAGTGCAAGGGTCAGGAGTATGTAACATACAGAGTTCCAGGAGAGGTGTCAGGACTAGGGAAGAGTTTGGCTTTGGATATAACAGACTCATAAATGGAATAAATGTATTTAATTACTGTGAGCCCTATTGAGTGAAATATATATATCAGAAGGTAGAGCTGGGTGGCCACACCCCCGCAGAGCTGGCTGACCCGATTCATGGCCTAAGTAATCGTTTTTTAAGAGCAGGCGGTCCTCTAAGTCTTCCCTGTACAGAGAGAAATACAGGAGCCTATTTCTGACTTCTTCCTCCTTTCTAGAGAAAATATTTTCTTAAATAGCGCTTAAGTAAATTTTGTACTTCACCTTACGGCAATTACACGCTCCAAGGAGTGAGGACAATGAGACTTGTTAGGAACATTTCTTGTAAGGAAAGGTGACCCGCCAAGCCGTACACTCATCCCCGCGACACATTCCTCATACCAACTTCTAAGATTCAGAATCACATCGGGGATTAGTTTTGATCTGACGCCCAAAGTCTGCAAGCGGCTCCCCGACTAAAGCCAAGAAAAGAAAACAAAATGTATTTGTAACGATACGAGCCGACGCGATTATCTCTTCTCTCTGAGCCGGGGAAAGCTGAAGGCTTCTAAACAAAAATTTGAACAACGGGGAAAATCAAAAGAAACGAGAAACGCAATAAAAAGATAAAAGAAAAAAAAACATGATGGGACTGGATAAGAGAATAAAACAGGGCGGAGTAATGGAAACAAAAAGGAGAGAATATAATGGGGGTGAAAAAGGAGTGGAACGGGAGCAACATGAAGCCAAAGGATCCATAAAATACAACTTCAGGGAGCCTAGAGGGAAAGAGGCTCCAATATAGAGCCCCCCCCCCCCCCCCCGGATCATTGCTGGGATGATTTAATTAATTAAATTAAATATAATATTGATTTATTAAATATAATATTGATTTATTAAATTAAATATAATATTGATTTATTAAATATAATATTGATTTATTAAGTTAAATATAATATTGATTTAATAAATTAAATATAATATTGATTTATTAAATATAATATTGATTTATTAAGTTAAATATAATATTGATTTTTAAATTAAATATAATATTGATTTATTAAATTAAATATAATATTGATTTATTAAATATAATATAGATTTATTAAGTTAAATATAATATTGATTTATTAAATAAAATATAATATTGATTTATTAAATATAATATTGATTTATTAAGTTAAATATAATATTGATTTATTAAATTAAATATAATATTGATTTAATATAATATTGATTTATTAAATTAAATATATTATTGATTTATTAAATATAATATAGATTTATTTATTTATTATAATTGTTAAATATAATATTGATTTATTAAATTAAATATAATATTGATTTAATATAATATTGATTTATTAAATTAAATATATTATTGATTTATTAAATATAATATTGATTTATTAAATTAAATATAATATTGATTTATTAAATATAATATTGATTTATTAAGTTAAATATAATATTGATTTATTAAATATAATATTGATTTATTAAATTAAATATAATATTGATTTATTAAATATAATATTGATTTATTAAGTTAAATATAATATTGATTTATTAAATATAATATTGATTTATTAAATATAATATTGATTTATTAAGTTAAATATAATATTGATTTATTCAATTAAATATAATATTGATTCATTCAATATAATATTGATTTATTCATTTAAATTATATGTGGACCCATGAATGAACACACCACATCCCTAATTGTTAATTCAGTACATAGAAATATCAAGTACATTGGGATATTTCAGGTGCCGGACAGATTTATAACAGATATAAATGAATGAAAATGTTTATTAATTACAAACTTTTATGAAGAAAGAAAATACCTTCCCCCATAGGGAGCCTCTTAAGGCCTCAGTACAACCAGGGCATGTTTTTAGTGGGCACATGGTGGCACCTCCAGCACTGAATGTTTGTAATGGCAAAGGATGCATGGGCATGCTGGAGAGTCTATTGTTGGTGGGGGATCTAATGTTGCTTTGGGGGGGGGGGGGCTCTACTGTTGGGGGGGGGGTGTCATTGTTGATAGCTTTTGGGGGGCCGCAAGAAATGGAATTATTTTGATCAACACATGGGTGATCCCTAAACATGGCATTCAAAGTCTTGCCTAAAGAGAAGTTGTTGTATTGTCCGCCTTGGTCAGATCCAACCAATCCGGATTTATTCACTTGAGGACCGACCCACCACACTTTATAATACTTATATGGAGCCTCTGGGCTCTTGGCTACATTGATATTGCCATCAACAGATCTAATATATATATATATATATATATATATATATATATATATATATATATATATATATATATATATATATATATATATATATATATATATATAAATGATATAAAAAAAAAATATATATATATATATATAAAATATATATAAAATAAATAGGAGACTTTATAAACCTGAACATGAAATAAAAATATGAATATGAAATAAAAAATATGGAACAGCAGGTGTGTAAAAATTAGAAAAATTAGGAAATTTGTATAAAAATCACTCTAAGAATGCACTGATGTTCTCATTTAACAATCGCAGTATTCAGTAAGAACATACTGTACTAGAACACAGAAGGTTTAAAGGATAAAAACAAATGTGACATTGTATCTATATGGGCAATGAAGTATTTGCTGACCACCAGATAGACTAAACAGCACCTCCTAGAGGCGAGAAACAGACTGCAGGGTGCCACCCCAGAGCTCTGCCCACACCGCAAGCAGCAGACAGACAGACAGAGGAGGAACACAGACATTCACTGATAGAAGAATGATAAAACTATTTGGCAGGGAGATGGGAATGGCATCTCGACTTCCGCCTTCACCATGGCCCCAGGCACGGCTGGCATTTCCAGAGATTCTTGTGTTGGGTAGAATTCCATCTATGGCCTGAGATGAGTAGGCAGGTGAGCGAGTGGGTGATACGCAGACAATGCAATCAGTTGTATAAAGTTTATTAGATTGAAAAGTTTGGAATGTGACTGCAGAACGAGGTGGGTGGAAAAGTTCAAGAAAAGCTGACAGAGACGTCCAATGTCCCCATCATTACCTCTACATAGAGGAGAGCTGACAGAAGACATACCGCCATCCCCGCCCCGGCGAGACTCCGCATTCCCCAGAGAGAAAATCAACACATTTTATAAGACAGTCCTGACAGGGTGTCATTGTTTTGGGACCCCCAAGTGTCAGGGTGTCATTGTTCTGGGACCCCCAAGTGTCAGGGTGTCATTGTTCTGGGACCCCCAAGTGTCAGTGTGTCATTGTTCTGGGACCCCCAAGTGTCAGGGTGTCATTGTCATGGGACCCCCAAGTGTCAGGGTGTCATTGTCATGGGACCCCCAAGTGTCAGGGTGTCATTGTTCTGGGACCCCCAAGTGTCAGGGTGTCATTGTTCTGAGACCCCCAAGTGTCAATGTGTCATTGTTCTGAGACCCCCAAGTGTCAGTGTGTCATTGTTCTGAGACCCTCAAGTGTCAGTGTACCATTGTTCCGGATCTCCAAGTGTCAGCATGTCATTGTTAGGGGACCCCCAAGTGCCATTGTTCTGGTACCTCAAGTGTCAGTGTTCCTGGACCCCCAAGTGCCAGTGTGTCATTGTTCTGAGACCCCCCGGTGTCAGTGTGTCATTGTTCTTGATCCCCAAGTGTCAGTGTGTCATTGTTCTGAGACCCCCAAGTGTCAATGTGACATTTTTCTGGGACCCCCAAGTGTCAATGTGACATTGTTCTGGGACCCCCAAGTTTCAGTGTGACATTGTTAAGGGACCCCCAAGTGCCATTGTTCTGGTACCCCAATTTTTAGTGTTCCTGGACCCCCAAGTGCCAGTGTGTCATTGTTCTGAGACCCCCTGGTGTCAGTGTGTCATTGTTCTTGATCCCCAAGTATCAGCGTAACATTGTTAAGGGACCTCCAAGTGCCATTGTTCTGGTACCCCAAGTGTCATTGTTCTTGATCCCCAAGTGTCAGTGTGTCATTGTTCTGAGACTCCCAAGTGTCAATGTGATATTGTTCTGGGACCCCCAAGTGTCAGTGTGACATTGTTAAGGGACCCCCAAGTGCCATTGTTCCGGTACCCCAATTTTTAGTGTTCCTGGACCCCCAAGTGCCAGTGTGTCATTGTTCTGAGACCCCCTGGTGTCAGTGTGTCATTGTTCTTGATCCCCAAGTATCAGCGTAACATTGTTAAGGGACCCCCAAGTGCCATTGTTCTGGTACCCCAAGTGTCAGTGTTCCTGGACCCCCAAGTGTCAGTGCTCCATTGTTCTGGGTCCCCCCCAGTGTCATTCCCTTATGGTTCTGGGACCCCCCCAGTATCAGTGTGTTATTCTAGGACCTCTTAGTTTGGTAGTCAGGCCTGTTGGCTCATACAGTCCTTATGAATTCTCTGTGTTGATGTATTTTGCGCCTCTGTAGAATCCTGATCAATAGATGATAAATGAGTGGATGTGACCCCCCCCCCCCCAGCACAGATTCAGCTTCCATTGTGTACAGTAGACAGGTACACTTCATCATATCCTCCTACAACGGCTGAGGCTCGGAGGACACCCCGTCCTCAGTCATGTGGATGGATGGGATGAGATGTTTGCGGTACAGCAGACCTTTCCTGATGATCTGAGAAGAGAAGGGGGGGGGTGGTAAATGTGGGGACATGTCTCTGCGACACAAGTGTCAGTGAAGGCGGCAACAAGGCCGCGATTACGTTAATAAGAACAAATCGGCCAAGATGAAGCTGGGTGGTTTTACCAGCAAGACGCCTCTGCAATCCTATTAGCTGTAATCAGCGGATAATTAAAAGCCGGGTCCCTGGAGCTTCTCCGAATGCACGCGCTCCGCCACTCCATTCACATTCATTATAATGCAATAATGCCGCCATGCTGTTGTGTCAATATGAACGCGGCTCTGGGCGCGACCCCTGAATCCAGTCCTGAGCCACGGAAATCTGTGATAACCGGGTAATAGACGGGTACATTTCTGGATAACGATGGCAGAACTGACCTGATATGCATGTCACTGCCAACCAGAACTTCCATATTTAAAGGGCCGCTCCACCTAAAACTCAGATTTCTGTATTTTCTGGATTCTGAGAATGAAACCCCCTGCATAATTCTTACAACTATCAGCCATTACTTTATGACCACTGACAGGTCAAGTGAATAATAATATAACCCTTTTTTAAGTAAATAACATTGACTATCTTGGAATAATGGCACCTGAAAGTGGATGAGATATATTAGGCAGCAAGTGAACATGTTGTCCCTTGAAGTGATGAAAACAGAAAAAAAAGGACAAGTGTAAGGATTTGATTGACCTTGACAAGGACCAGATTGTAATGGCAAGACCACTGGGCACTGGGTCAGAGCAACTCCAAAACTGCAGCTATGGTGGGATGTTCCCAGTCTGTCCCGACCAAAAGTGGCCCAAGGAAGGAAAACAGACTAACCGGTGACAGGGTCATGGGTGGCCAAGGCTCACTAATGGAGGTGGGAGGGAAGGCTCATTGATGGAGGTGGGGCGGGGAAGGCTCATTGATGGAGGTGAAGAGGGAAGGCTCATTGATGGAGGTGAAGAGGGAAGGCTCATTGATGGAGGTGGGGAGAGAAGGCTCACTAATGAAGGTGGGAGGGAAGGCTCCTTGATGGAGGTGGGGAGAGAAGGCTCATTGATGGGGGTGGGGAGGGAAGGCTCATTGATGGAGATGGGGAGAGAAGGCTCACTGATGGAGGTGGGGAGGAAAGGCCCATTGATGGAGGTGGGGAGGGAAGGCTCATTGATGGAGGTGGGGAGGGAAGGCTCATTGATGGAGGTGGGGAGGGAAGGCTCATTGATGGAGGTGGGGAGGGAAGGCTCATTGATGGAGGTGAGGAGGGAAGGCTCATTGATGGAGGTGGGGAGGGAAGGCTCATTGATGGAGGTGAAGAGGGAAGGCTCATTGATGGAGGTGAAGAGGGAAGGCTCATTGATGGAGGTGAAAAGGGAAGGCTCATTGATGGAGGTGAAAAGGGAAGGCTCATTGATGGCGGTGAAGAGGGAAGGCACATTGATGGAGGTGGGGAGGGAAGGCTCATTGATGGAGGTGGGGAGGGAAGGCTCATTGATGGAGGTGGGGAGAGAAGGCTCGTTGATGGAGGTGGGGAGAGAAGGCTCGTTGATGGAGGTGGGGAGGGATGGCTCATTGATGGAGGTGGGGAGAGAAGGCTCGTTGATGGAGGTGGGGAGAGAAGGCTCGTTGATGGAGGTGGGGAGGGAAGGCTCATTGATGGAGGTGGGGAGAGAAGGCTCGTTGATGGAGGTGGGGAGAGAAGGCTCATTGATGGAGGGGGGAGGGAAGGCTCATTGATGGAGGGGTGAGGGAAGGCTCATTGATGGAGGGGGGAAGGAAGGCTCATTGATGGAGGGGGGAGGGAAGGCTCATTGATGGAGGTGGGAGGGAAGTTCATTGATGGAGGTGGGAGGGAAGGCTCATTGATGGAGGTGGGGAGGAAAGGCTCATTGATGGAGGGGGGAGGGAAGGCTCATTGATGGAGGTGGAAAGGGAAGGCTCATTGATGGAGGTGGAAAGGGAAGGCTCATTGATGGAGGGGGAGAGGGAAGGCTCATTGATGGAGGGGGAGAGGGAAGGCTCATTGATGGAGGTGGGGAGGGAAGGCTCATTGATGGAGGTGGGGAGGGAAGGCTCATTGATGGAGGGGGGGGGAGCTATGTGGCTAACTGATCTCATCAGTTCTCAGTCATTGCTAATCACATGCCCTGATACTTTAATGACCACTATAGTGAGCACTTTCCTATTTGTCTATGAAATATAATTGTGAAAATATGGAACAAACGCTTTGCCCATCTGTTGTGCCCTTTTCTGCTGTGACTGGCAGAAGATGTCAGACCGACCCCACATCTTCAGTGCTCATAGAAGTACAACTGAATTACTGGCTGTGTTCCACTCAGGAACGCAATATCTCAAGGTGGGGGAGGTCAATTACGCACCAAGAAAGCACATCCACCTATAACACTGCAACCATTTCATTGCTTCCTGTGGGGCCACACAAAGGGACGGATGTTGTAAACCTCATATATATTGCAGCATTATTGGGCTCTACAACAACCAGCAAAGTTCCACTCCAACACAATCCTAATCCAAAGCAGAAACACACCAAAATATTCTCAGGTCTGCTCCGTCCCTCCGGGTCCATGAACACTTATCAGAAGTGGGTGCGATGTGCAGATATTAAAGGAGACATTCCCCTCCCAGCACTCATCTACACCAATGTTTTACAAAAAGGTAAAAGATGGAGGAGAAGAAGCAAGCAGGAAAGGAGAAAACAGAGGAAGATGGGGAGGATGAGGAATAGGATGAGTAAGAAGAGATGAGGTAGATTGGGGGTGGGAGGGGGAAGAAGAGAGGGAGGGGAAGAGGAAGATGGGAAGAAAGAAGAAGAGCTAAGGTAAGAGAAAGCATGGGTGGGAGGAGGACAGGAAGAGGAGAGGGAGAAGGAGAAGAAGAGGAGAGGAAAGGGTAGAGGAAGAAGAAGAGAGGAGGGGAGAGGGAGCAAGAGAGAAAAGAGAAGTGGGAGAGGAAAATGAGAGGGAAATGAAGAGGAGAAGGAGAGGAAGAGGAGAGAAGAGGACAAGGAAGGGGAACATGGGGGGGGGGTGGGGGGGGGGGGGGGGGGGGGAGGATGAGGAAAAAGAAGAGGGAGAGGAACAGGGAGAGTCAGTTGGAGAGAAAGAAGAGAAGCAGAGGAAGATGGTGAAGAAGAGTTGAAGAGGAAGATGGTGAAGAAGAGTGAAAGGGGAAGAGGAAGATGGGGAAGAAGAAGAGTGGAAGGGGAAGAAGAAGAGTGGAAGGGGAAGAAGAAGAGTGGAAGGGGAAGAGGAAAATGGGGAAGAAGAAGAGTGGAAGGGGAAGGAGAAGGAGATCAAGAGAGGGTAGAAGATGGACAAAAAATGAAAGGGAGATGAAGAAGAGGAAAGGGAAGAGAAAGCGGGAGAGGGAGAAGAGGAGAGGAGGAGATGGAAATGGAGAGAAAGAGGAGAGGGGAAGAAGGCTGAGAGGAAGAGGAGAGGGAAAAGAAGAGAAACATGGAGAGGAAGAAGAAAAGGCAAAGGAAGTAAGAGGGAGAAGAGGAGGAAGGTGAGAGGGGAGAGAGAAGAGGAGAGGGGAGAGAGAAGAGGAGAGAATGAGGGAGAAGAAAGCAGAAGGAGAGAAGAGGGAAATTAGAGGGAGAGAAAAAGGAAGAGGGAGTAGGAGGGTGAGAGGAGAGAGAGAGAGAGAGAGAGAGAGAGAGAGAGAGAGAGAGAGAGAGAAAGAAAAAGAAAGAGGAGAGGAAATGGGAGAGAGAGAGGAAGAGGGAAAAGGAACAGGGAGAGGAAAAGGAGAGGAGTAGAGAGGGAGAAGAGAGCAGAGGGAGAGGGAGAGGAGGAGAGAGCGAATGGGAAAGGAGAGGGGAGGAGAAAGAAAGGAAGAGGGAGAGTAAGAGACAAGAATGAAGAAGAAATAATAGAGGGGGAGGAAGTGTAAAATAAAAAAAAAGACGGATAAGATAAGAGAGGGAGGAGAAGTGGTGAGGGAGAGGAATATTAAAGGAAGTTGGGAGGAGAGGGGGAGAAATAGGAGAGGAAGAAAAGTGGAGAGGAAAATAAGTGGGAGAAGTAAAGGAGGACTGTGGAAAGGATAGCGGGGAGAGGGATGGAGCGAAGAGGGTAGGGAGAGGACAGAAAAAGGGAGAAGAGAGGAGAGTGACGAAGGAATAAAGGTGAGGAGAAGAGAAATACTAAAAGAAGGACGATATTTATCACCTTCTCTGGGTAGATACATAGCATTACCCCATAGCCAGTCTACATCTGTTCCAACCCATTGATGCATTGGATGATTCCCAGCTCTGTGTTTAATGTCTCATCCATCAGCATTACATAGCGGAAGGATGCAGCCAAACCTGCGTCTTGTAGAGGGCTCTCCCTCCATTACAGGAAAAGGAAGAATGCTTTGGGATTGTATTTTGTAATTCCACGAAGCCCCATTTCTAATTAATACCAGAGAGTAGAGTTCCACTTTAACATTTCAGTACCAGACCAGCCTGCCTATAATAGAAGGTTCACAGATCTCTGTCAGGAGTCGGCCAATATACGTGACGTGTCGGGATATGTCGCTCAGCAGAGAAGATGATGAGATCTCACAGTCGGTGCATTATGTATCTGCATCCACCGTGGTGTTGCTGCCCTGCTGGATCAGAGCGGAGCCTATTCCAGGGAATGGTGCCAGTGAAGGATAAGCCGACCCCGGCCCTTTAATTGGTATTTGTGGTTGCTGTGGCTGGCAGAGTGTGATCCCCCCCCCCCCCCCCCCGGGCAGAAGAAAACAACACGGTGCAAACTCTGCCAGAAACATGATGTGTTAGATCCCCTCTGCAGCTGGCAAACAGGTACCGACAGGCAGAGACGGGGAAATCATAGCGTGTGCCAGCGGGTGAGGAGTTCATGAACGCAGATTTATAAAACCTGCCCATGTATGAGAACAACGAGCGCACAGAGCGCAAATAATACAAGAACACAGCAGAATCAGAGATGGATAGATCTCCCCTATATCCATACTGCCCCATCACTCACATCTCCCCAATATCAATACTGCCCCATCATCTCCCACATCTCCCCTATATCAATACTGCCCCATCATCCCCCACATCTCCCCTATATACATACTGCCCCATCATCTCCCACATCTCTATATCCATACTGCCCCATCACCTACATCTCCCCTATATCCATACTGCCCCATCACTCACATCTCCCCTATATCAATACTGCCCCATCATCTCCCACATCTCCTCTAAATTCATACTGCCTCCATCATCTCCTCTATATCCATACTGCCCACATCATCTCCCCTATATCCATACTGCCCCATCATCTCCCACATCTCTATATCCATACTGCCCCATCACCTACGTCTCCCCTATATCCATACTGCCCCCATCCCCTACGTCTCCCCTATATCCATACTGCCCCACCATCTCCCACATCTCTGTATCCATACTGCCCCATCACCTACGTCTCCCCTATATCCATACTGCCCCATCATCTCCCACATCTCTATATCCATACTGCCCCATCACCTACGTCTCCACTATATCCATACTGCCCCATCATCTCCCCTATATCCATACTGCCCCATCATCTCCCCTATATCCATACTGCCCCATCATCTCCCCTATATCCATACTGCCCCATCATCTCCCCTATATCCATACTGCCCCGTCATCTCCCACATCTCTATATCCATACTGCCCCATCATCTCCCCTATATCCATACTGCCCCATCATCTCCCACATCTCCTCTAAATTCATACTGCCCCCATCATCTCCTCTATATCCACACTGCCCCCATTATCTCCCCTATATCTAAACTGCCCCATCATCTCCTCTATATCCATACTGCCCCTATAATCTCCCCTATATCCATACTGCCCCCATCATCTCCTCTATATCCATACTGCCCCCATCATGTCCCACATCTCCTCTATATCCAAACTGCCCCCATCATCTCCCCTAAATCCATACTGCCCCATCATCTCCTCTATATCCACACTGCCCCATCATCTCCCACATCTCCTCTATATCCATACTGCCCCCATCATCTCCCCTATATCCATACTGCCCCCATCATCTCCCCTATATTCATACTGCCCCCGTCATCTCCCCTAAATCCATACTGCCCCATCATCTCCTCTATATCCACACTGCCCCATCATCTCCCACATCTCCTCTATATCCATACTGCCTCCACCATCTCCCCTATATCCATACTGCCCCATCATCTCCCCTATATCCATACTGCCCCATCATCTCCGACATCTCCCCTATATCCACACTGCCCCATCATCTCCCACATCTCCCCTATATCCATACTGCCCCATCATCTCCCCTATATCCATACTGCCCCCATCATCTCCCACATCTCCCCTATATCCATACTACACCCATCATCTCCCCTATATCCATAGTGCCCCATCATCCCCCACATCTCCCCTATATCCATACTGTCCCATCATCTCCCCTATATCCATACTGCCCCATCATCTCCCACATCTCCCCTATATCCACACTGCCCCCATCATCTCCCATATACCCATAGTGCCCCATCATCCCCCTTATATCCATACTGCCCCCATCATCTCCCACATCTCCCCTATATCCATACTACGCCCATCATCTCCCCTATATCAATACTACGCCCATCATCTCCCCTATATCCATACTGCCCCCATCATCTGCCACATCCTGGAAATGATATCAAGAAGGTGAATGATCTCATTAATGGAAATTTCCAGCTTGTTACGATGGACAATGAGATCCTCTCAGACTAGAAATAGATTTTCTTCTGTCAGAGCAGTGAGAAGGGATGGCGGAGGGAGAAGAGGTGTCAGACATACAAGAGAGCAATCACACTGCCTGCTGATAAGAGTTCAACATTATAACCGAAGTATTATTACCGCAATCCGGGAAAATGACCGCACGACTCCGATATAATGGGGGCGACAACAGGGGAAGAGCGCTACTGATAGAAGGAAAAAATACAGAGAGGTTAAATCAAAGATGATGAAATTTCCCGACACAAAGAACCCGAATCTTCTGTCTCTGACGGGATAGGAGGTGGGGGGAGGGTGTTAAAGCAGAACTCCGAGCAGATATAAAATAAATGAATGTAGCTCTGTAATCATTAATGTGTCACTAAATATTTATTTTGCTTTTAATTTGAAATGAGAGTCATGGCGTCCTCATCTGATATTCATATATATGAATGCCAACCTGTGCATTATCAGATGTAATGTATGGAGACGTTATATCACTGTATGCCAAAATCACAACGCACAGGTACCCCCAGCAATGTGCCTGGTCCCCCCCAGCCTCCTCTCTATGGTACCCCCAGCAATGTGCCTGGTCCCCCCCAGCCTCCTCTCTATGGTCCCCCCAGCCTCCTCTTTATGGTACCCCCAGCAATGTGCCTGGTCCCCCCAGCCTGCTCTCTATGGTACCCCCAGCAATGTACCTGGTCCCCCCAACCTCCTCTCTATGGTACCCCCAGCAATGTGCCTGGTCCCCCCAACCTCCTCTCTATGGTACCCCCAGCAATGTGCCTGGTCCCCCCAGCCTCCTCTCTATGGTACCCCCAGCAATGTGCCTGGTCTCCCCAGCCTGCTCTCTATGGTACCCCCAGCAATGTGCCTGGTCCCCCCAGCCTCCTCTCTATGGTACCCCCAGCAATGTGCCTGGTCCCCCCAGCCTTCTCTCTATGGTACCCGCAGCAATGTGCCTGGTCCCCCAGCCTCCTCTCTATGGTACCCCCAGCAATGTGCCTGGTCCCCCAGCCTCCTCTCTATGGTACCCCCAGCAATGTGCCTGGTCCCCCCAGCCTCCTCTCTATGGTACCCCCAGCAATGTCCCTGGTCCCCCCAGCCTGCTCTCTATGGTACCCCAAACAATGTGCCTGGTCCCCCCAGCCTGCTCTCTATGGTACCCCCAGCAATGTGCCTGGTCCCCCCAGCCTCCTCTCTATGGTACCCCCAGCAATGTGCCTGGTCCCCCCAGCCTGCTCTCTATGGTACCCCCAGCAATGTGCTTGGTCCCCCACAGCCTCCTCTCTATGGTCCCTCCAGCAGTGTGCCTGGTCCCCCACAGCCTCCTCTCTATGGTCCCTCAAGCAGTGTGTCTGGTCCCCCGCAGCCTCCTCTCTATGGTCCCTCCAGCAATGTGCCTGGTCCCCCGCAGCCTCCTCTTTATGATCCCTCCAGCAATGTGCCTGGTCCCCCACAGCCTCCTCTCTATGGTCCCTCCAGCAGTTTGCCTGGTCTCTCTATGGTCCCTCTAGCATTTCGCCTCGACCTTCTCAGCCTCATCACCAAGGTCTCTCCAGTAGTACGGCCAGACCCCCTCAGCTTTCCTTATGGTCCCTCCAGCAGTTCATCCAGTCCCCCACAGCCTCCTCTCTATGGTCCCTCCAGCAGTGTGCTTGGTCCCCCACAGCCTCCTCTCTATGGTCCCTCCAGCAGTTCGCCTGGATCTCCACAGCCTCATCACCAAGGCCCCTCCAGTAGTACCCCTAGACCCCCTCAGCTTTCTCTATGGTCCCTCCAGCAGTGCACCCAGTCCCTACAGCCTCCTCTGTAAGGTCTGTTCAGTAATACACTTGTCCCCCCCCCCCGCAGTCTCCTTTCTATGGTCCCTCCAACAGCGTGCCTGGTCCCCTGCAGCCTTCCCTCTATGGTGCCCCCAAAAGTGCGTTTTGTCCACCCACAGCATCTTCTCTACAGTTCCTTAAACAGCGTGCCCACCAGTCCCCCACAGCCTCTTCTCTTTGGTCCATCAAGCAGTGCACCCAGTCCCCCCATATCCTCATCACCAAGGTCCCTCCAGTAGTACTCCCAGTCCCCTGCCGCCTCCTCTCTATGGTCCCTCCAGCTGTGTCTGGTATCTCCAGTCTCCTCTGTAAGGTCCCCCCAGCAGTGTACCAGTTTCCAGCAGCTTTTCGCATGCTCGCCCCCCCCCCCCCTCCATGGACAATGACGTGTTAGTAGCACTGAATTGTACATGATAATGCTGAGGGACTGACTACAAACCAGAGCTTCAGGCAGAAGATGGCAGCACTGGAGTCTGCCAGAGCAGGGGTGTAAATTATACTACCTCTTCCTGGCTTCCTGGGGGGGGGGGGGGGTAAATACATGTACCTGAATGTGATCTGGTATTGCAGTCCCCTATACAGCAGGGCTGGAGCGTGAGCCGGAGGAGAAGCAGCACAAGTAGCCAACTGGTTCATGTGCTGACAAGAGGCATGCTGATTGGAGGCAAGAACAGAGTAGCAGAGATGAGCTCATCACTGTGCTGCTTCTCCTTTCACTGTCCAGTCATAGACTGGGGGGGCGGGTCCATGTCTAGGCTCAGGAAGTAGGCTGGCCATCAGACTGAGGACATCTAGTGGCAGAAAAAAAGAACTGCAGTGTATGTATTTGGGCTCAATGTGAATATTGGAGCAAAAGCCGACTTTCATTTTTATTTTAAATCTTTTAGGGTATTTTTTCATTTTTATCTTGGTGTTTTTGGTGGGAGTTCTGCTTTAGGATAATAGGGGGGCAGGAGAGCTGTAGAAAATGCCTGGACAGACCTGATACAACATACGGAAAATAGGGAACAATTTGGGTGAATAGATAGAATGTTGGGGGGGGGTCAGACCATCTGAAGGTTTATTCCGGTTGCCTTTGCTGTGAAGAAAAGGGAAAGAACATCGGAGATAAAGGAGACTGGAATGGAAGGAGGAATGGGAAAGGGTGAGGACAACTGGAAGAAAAGGGAAAGAAGAACATCGTACAGTGCGATCATCTTGGGAAAAATTTGTAGGTTGCGTTGCCAAATCCCGGATGGCGTAAAATGGCGACTGAACCAATTTGCTCCAATAAACAGTAATAAATAACCTCCGACAATCTCTGCACCGTCTCAAATGAGCAACTCCACTCGTTACAAATTCACCGGCACCCCCCCTCCCCCCTGGTGACGAGCGCGCAGGTTGACAGACCGACGTTAAGAGCTCGGCATAAACTACTTCCAGAGAGCGATCCTTCTTTATCACTTTCATGACACGACTGAAAACATCCAGAGACGGCGAGCAATCGACAAAAACAGCGCCTTGACACGGGAACAGGCAGCGAGACCGAGCGAAACCGCGCAACGCCAAAATCTCATTAGATAAGGCTTTATTTTAGCTGTTAAATGTTTGCAAGCAAAGTGTCAGGGATGTATAAAGACGCCGCATGGAGGAAAGTCGGCTGAGAGAGGGCGGCGTTCATCAACACGGAACAGCGAGCTCACAAATTACATCTGTGGCCCGGCCAGTGCAAGTCACGGGGGGATCGGGACAAAAACACACGTATTCTTCTACCATTATGAGACAGCTAGCCAAACATCCAAATATCTGTCACATACATGTCATAAACCGCCTCCCCCCCCCACAGGTGCACGACCTGGCTGCACTAAAGGAAGGAGTTAATTATATGTTGCTTCAGGTGATTTGCACACAAGGAGCAGCAAGTCCTGGTTCTAAAAACAGCCTTGCATCTCCCCATCCAAATGGCTTAGAGCCCCTTCACACTGGGGCCGCGGCCGCAATCGGCGCTCGTTTTAGCGGCGCTAAATTTAGCCCCTTTCACACTTTTGCGACTTGTCCTGCGACTTTGGGACTGCAAAGTCGCATGAAAAGTCGTACCCCATGATGTCCAATGAGTACCATTCATATCTGTGCGACTTCAAGTCGTGCCGACTTCAAAAGTAGTCCCTGTACTACTTTGGTCTGACTTCGATGCGAGTTGAGGTCCATAGACCCCAAATTACACAGGCATTTCCTGAAATCGCGGCCAAATGGCATCCGCAAAATCGTGATAAAATCGCATCCGCAAAATCGCGGCAAAATCTCGTGACTTTCAAGTCGCAGCAGTGTGAAAGGGGCCTTAGCCCTGTTTAAGAGGCACTTTTTTGCTCTGCTTTCCACCGCTAGCGGGACCATTTTAACTCCAAAAAAGGGGTTAAAAACTCCTGTGTTGCAGCGCATTCGAACCGCTTTTCAGGCGCTTTGAAAGCGATGTCCATTCATTCCAATGGGCAGGGCGTTTTAGGAGCACTAAACACAGCACTTCCGACCCGCCGCAAAGATGATGCTTGCAGGACTTTTCCAAACGTCCCGCAAACGCACCGGCCAGGGTGTGAAAAGTCCCACAGGAATGAATGGGAGGCGGTTTTCAGACACTTAGCAGAGGCAATTTTCAGCGCTAAAGCGCCTGAATAACGCCCCCCCCCCCCCCCGTGTGAAAGAGGTCTTATTGGATTTGCAGAGATTTGCAATTAGCAGCAGCGTTGTCAGCCCCGCCAGGCGAGCGCCTTCTAGTTGGCCATTGGACTGCCAATCAGGTCCATCAGATAGGCGGCCCAGCAGCCGATCGAAGGAGGGCACACGGCAGGAAGACCACACTGCTGTTTATTGTCCGCCTTTAACAGGAAGTGCTGCTACTGGCAAGATTCTTAAAGCGGGTTCGTACCCAAAAAACAAAAATGGCATATAAATATCATTACCAAATGTATGTTGATTGCCATCATCACATAAGAATCCCCTTTCACATTGGGAGTAGACATGTGCAATTCGTTTAGTTTTTTTTCGTTTTTCTTTTTTTTTCGTTATTTTCGTTCGTTCGTTTTCGCACGAATGAACGAATCGTTCGAATCGTACGAATCCGAATAACGAATCGTAACGAATCGTTCGAATCGTACGAATCCGATTAACGAATCATTCGAATCGAACGAATCCGAAAAACAACGAAAATCCAAAAAAAAAAAACTTAATAGAAACAACCAATGTACTAATGAAGAAAATCCGAAAAACGAAAACGAACGAAAAAAATTTGTACATTCGTAACTTTTTTTTTGGTTGAATTGGTAATTTTTAGTGTCCCTTACAATGGTGCTGCTAAACGTGCTTCAAATGGATTGAACAAAAAAATTCTTAACTTTTTTTTTCGATTCGCAACTTTTTTTTTTTTTTTTTTTTCGATTTGTAATTTCCGTATCTCTATTGAACAAAAAAATTCGTACATTCGTAACTTTTTTTCGATTTGTAACTTTTTTTTTTTTCGATTCGGAACTTTTTTTTTCGATTCGTAATTTTAATTTATTTTTTTTCGATTTGCAATTTCCGTATCTCTATTGAACAAAAAAATTCGTACATTCGTAACTTTTTTTTTCGATTTGTAACTTTTTTTTTTTTCGATTCGGAACTGTTTTTTTCGATTCGGAATTTTAATTTTTATTTTTTCGATTTGCAATTTCCGTGTCTCTATTGAACAAAAAAATTCGTACATTCGTAACTTTTTTTAGATTCGTAACTTTTTTTTTTTTGATTCGTAAATTTTTTTTTTAGATTCGTAAAGTATTAAAATGTAATAATAGCATACACATTACATAAAATTATGAATTATGCTCCGATTACGAATCTACGAATGTTACGAATCTACGAATGTTACGAATGTACGAATAAATACGAATGCGTCCGAAAATTAAACTAACGAAAAAACAAATCAACGAAAAAATAACTCTTAGGAATGTACGAATCGTTACGAATCTGAACACCGACGACTTACGAATGTACGAATCGTTACGAATCTGAACACGGACGACTTACGAATGTACGAATCGTTACGAATCAACGGAAACGAACAAAACGAAACGAAAAAAAAAGATTTTTTTTTCGGAAACGAAAAAAACGAAACGAAAATAAACAAAATTTTTTGTTGTGCACATGTCTAATTGGGAGGATAAGGAGATAATCCCTGCGGGCTCCCCCGGCTCAACCGCCATCAGGCCGGTCGCTAATACCACACGGGTGACATTTTTTTCATGGTCTCTCGCATGTTTCAAATTTGAGTTTTGGGTATAGTATTTAGCCTTAGAAATTTGCCCTTTCCCCCCCCCCCCCATATCTTGCTTTGGTGCATGTAACAAGCTTTATTGGGTGGTTGTTATAAGAAATTAAAACATTGTGATATTGCTAGTTAATCATTTTTTTTTAACCATTTAGTATTGATTTGGAAACAAAGTTACTTTTCAATTCTTAGATGGATTTTTTTCTAATAATGTGTTTGTAGATCATTACAATATATGTACAATTTGTGCTTTACTCCAAGGCCCTGATGAAGCGTGTTGTCCCGCGAAACGCGAAGGCCATTCTTTCCGGATACTTCAGCCAGGACCAGCACACACCCCGGACAATTTAACTGTAACTGTGATTGTAACCGGTTGTATTTTGAGCATTTTTATAACCAAATTGTTTGTAGAATAAAGACTTGTTAACTTTTTAATCCCCATGGTTTGTGTATTCGTTAGATCCTACAGAGTAAATGCAAAGTCCTGCTCAATCTTGCTCTAGTATATTTGCTCTATATGGGATGGTACCTTTGTAGGGTCATAATGATCTCACACCCATCCCCTGCACGCTTACTAATCATTAGATGTGGTGGCTGCATTCGTTATTGTTTTTTTAGGCTTTTTTCTCTCTGTTTTCACCTGGTGATCTGACCAGTAACACACCTCCTGTATTAGAGCGCCCCCCTAACTCTGGATGAAGGAGCAGATCTGGCAATTTTTTCTCCCTGGTTTTCAGGCAGAAAAAACAGCCAGGTCGCTGATCTATGTACAGAGTTCTGTGTGTTTGTAAACAAATCAGCAGGTATACAGCCACAATCATTGGCTGAAACCTGCTGACAAACTCTTGCTGTGCCCAATCACCGCAAGGGTCAAGCAGGGGGCGTGCACACACAACCAAAACAAAAAGGCTGCGATGTACGGGTACATCACCTAGCCTGGCTGTGCCAGTGTGGGCAGGCGCCAATCGGCCTCTACCCTCCCACATAGGCGCTAATTGATCTAAAGGTAATTATACACTCAGATTGTTACATAGTGGTCATTTTTCCACGTCTCGTCTCAGCATTTGTGGAACTACAAGTACCAGAACGGGCGATTCTGAGACGCTGGAGAAAGCCCAGCCCAATTTATGGATGGGAAGTAAATTATACAAAGAGAAGCTTATTTCTTATTTTCATTAACATTCCTTCTTCCTTTCTAGCACTACAGGGACTAATCCAACCCCGGCTTTCGTTTCTGAATATATTCCAGCCGGTTCATAAAGGGATCAGTGTTCGGGGGGGTTGGCAGCCCTCCAGCATGTAAATGGAAACCATAAGAGCTTGCAATCGTGACTTTACATGCAGGTTCGGCGGTGTAAAGGAATGTTGCGCGTCTTCGGAGGGCCGCGAACGGGTTAACAGGTACGCTGGCAGATTTTTGGCTGCTCTCCTGACCCCGGGGTCCCTGGCACTGCCATCTCCCCTCTTAGTTCCGTTCTGGCACTAATCCCTCCGCAGGCTTGTAAACACGGCGTACCGGGACCAGATGGGGGGAGAGCGCGGATCTGTACAAGAATGCGCTAATCTTAATTGGAAATCGCACCTTAAGGGCACAAAATCCGCTCGCCAGGTCCAAATTAACTCTTCGATCCGAGAGGTTTGCTTTAGACTTAATCTACTATTCCGGAGAAATGGAAGCAAACACATTACACTGAGCAAACAGCTCCGCCGGCCTCCTTGTAGTGTGTGAGCGGAACTCCGGAGCACCGGGACCCTCTTCTCGCCTGCAGCTCCTTCTATATTGATATAACCTTCCACTGACTGCGACCGCAGCCCGGCCCCTATAGTATAACAATGAACTAATATCACTGACTGCAGCCGGGCCCCTATAGTATAATATCTCCAACCGCAGCCGGGCCCCTACAGGAGAACAATTAACTATTACCAACCGCAGACGGGAGCCCACAATAAAACATCAAAACTAATATCACTGACTGCAGCCGGGCCCCTATAGTATAACAATGAACTAATATCACTGACTGCAGCCGGGCACCTATAGTATAATATCTCCAACCGCAGCCGGGCCCCTACAGGAGAACAATTAACTATTACCAACCGCAGACGGGAGCCCACAATAAAACATCAAAACTAATATCACTGACTGCAGCCGGGCCCCTATAGTAAAATATTTTAGATCTAAAATCTCCAACCGCAGCCGGGCCCCTATAGTATAATATCAGAACTAATATCACCGATAGAGGTCGACCAATATGGGTTTTTCTCTGGCCGATGCCGATATTTAGAAATCGGGGCGGCCGATGGCCGATATACGTTGCCGATTTTTGCAGCCGATATCGTAGGCCATCCCTCCCCCCCCACATCCATCAATGAGCCTTCCCTCACCCACCTCCATCAATTAGCCTTCCCTCCCCACCTCCACCAATGAGCCTTCCCTCCCCACCTCCACCAATGAGCCTTCCCTCCCCACCTTCATCAATGAGCCTTCCCTCCCCACCTCCATCAATGAGCCTCCCCGCCCCACCTCCATCAATGAGCCTCCCCGCCCCACCTCCATCAATGAGCCTTCCCTCCCCACCTCCATCAATGAGCCTTCCCTCCCCACCTCCATCAATGAGCCTTCCCTCCTCACCTTCATCAATGAGCCTTCCCTCCCCACCTCCATCAATGAGCCATCGCTCCCCACCTCCAACAATGAGCCTCCCCGCCCCACCTCCATCAATGAGCCCTCCCTCTCCACCTCCATCAATGTGCCTTCCCTCCCCACCTCCATAAATGAGCCTTCCCTCCCCACCTCCATCAATGAGCCTTCCCTCCCCACCTCCATCAATGAGCCTTCCCCGCCCCACCTTCATCGATGAGCCTTCCCTCCCCACCTCCATCAATGAACCTTCCCTCCCCACCTCCATCAATGAGCCTTCCCTGCCCCACCTTCACCGATGAGCCTTCCCTCCCCACCTCCATCAATGATCCTTCCCTCCCCACCTCCATCAATGAGCCTTCCCTCCCCACCTCCATCAATGAGCCTTCCCTCCCCACCTCCATCAATGAGCCTTCCCCGCCCATGTTCCTGCTGTTGGTTCCTTGGCCCACTTTTGGTCTAGACATTACAATTTTGCCCTTGTCAAAGTCCCTCAGATCCTTACGCTTGTCGGTTTTCTCTTCTTTCATCTTCAGAGACAACGTGTTCACTTGCTGCCTTATATATCCCACCCACTTTCAGGTGCCAGTGTCAGTGGTCATAAAGTTATGGCTTATTGGTGTAAATAAAATATTGCGCCTATTCATTCCAGTGCAGTGTGGTATTTAATGACAGGTCCCCTTTAATCCTTACAATACAATTATTCAGTACTAATTAATGGCACTTAAGAACAACATTAATGACTCTCCTCGTTTAAACTTGGCATTTTTGTCCGTGGGCCACATATGCCCGGGCACACAAGGTCTGCATAAAGTTTGGCGCAGATGAAAGACGACACTTCAGAGGACATCTCTGTGTCCATTGTGCCGGGGACGGCTCCAACCTTCCAATGGACAGTCCCAGCTGGAACCCGACCGCGGCCCGACAATGGGAGCGCCCTGACGTCATGCGGGTCGGCGGGAGCGTGACTGTTGGGAATCGTTGCGTCCGCGGCACGCAAGGTTACCTAAACAATCTCGCCATTCATGACTCAAGTTTTCTGACATAATGGGAATCCAGGTCACAGACACTTTTTATTTGTCGGGTCTTGGCAGCCGACCACACACATCCCTTCATCAGCGGGACAAAGGCCAGAAACAAAATCTTCCTCCTATTCTCCGGGACCGGCTCTCTGGGATGGGAATCGGAGCCGGCGACCCACAAACCCGCCGGGACCGGCTCCGTGACAGGAGGAACTTTCCCCTGAATACCAACCAGCCGTCACCAGTATTATCTATTGATATGGGGGAATATGGCGGAAGGATGGAAGTGCCTTCGTCCCGATATATTAGACATGGGCGGTTCGTTTTGAACTGAAATTCAGACGTATTTTCATTTGTCGGAATTCCAATAGGACCGAATTTAAACTAATCCGAAAAAACGAAAAAAAAATTCGGACGAAATTCAAATAGTTTCCGAATACTTTTCGAATTTGAATGGTTTTCGAATTTCCAAAGAGAATAAAGGAATAAAATAGAAAAAAATAATAGAATAGAAAAGAATATAACAGAAAAATAATAAAATATAATAGAGCAACACAGAACGAAATAGAATAGAAAATAAAAAAAAATCAGAATAGACTAGAATATAATAGAAACAAATATAATATAATAGAATAACATAGAAAGAACATAACCCTCTTCTAAAAATTTAAATTTCAAATAGAATAAATCTGAATTTGAATACATAAGAAAATAGAATAGAAAAGAATAGAATAGACTAAAATAGAATAGAAAAGAGGAGAATAAAAAAAAAACAATAGAATAGAATATAACCATTTCCCAAAATTCAAATAGAATCAATTCAAATTTCAATAGAATAGAAAAGAATAGATTAGAATAGAATAGAAAATAACAGAATAGTATAGAAAAAAAACAGAATAGCATAGAATAGAATAGCATAGAAAGAAATCTTCCAAAATGGGGCACGCATGGTTCAGTACGGCCCATCTGCTCAATAAGAGGGAAGCGGGGGAATGGGGAAGCTGCACAAAGATTTTCCAGCATGCTGGTGGGCAGGGCCAGCAGTGTGTTGGAAGGGGGTGGGGGAAGAGCATTTGTGCCAGGAGGGGGACTTTTTTTTTGGGGGGGGGGGGGAATTTGTGCTGGGGGGGGATTTCAGCAGGGGGGGTGGATTTGTACTGGAAGAAAGGGGGGATTTATGCTTAGAGGGTACTCAATTTTTTTGGCACATAATGATACATCTTGGGGGGGGGGGGGCAGTTTGGCGCGTTTGCCCCGGGCTCTAGATGACTTGGTCCTGACACTGCATTGATGGGCGGGTGTCAGTCTGGAGGAGTGGGCGGTCCTAGGCAGGCTGTATTTGCTTAGGTAACGCCCACATGTGACGCTGAGCCTCCATGATTGTAAGAACTGAGATCCAATGAATGAAAGGGGCGGGGCCAGGGGCAGTTAAGCCTGGGAAAGAAAGGAATAAATGATGCTGGACGTCCTCCAGCCAGGTGAGCTCTGACTGGCTGCAGCTTCTAATGCACATTGTGAGAAGCTCACAGTGTGCAGCGTGATCAGATCAAGTAATTTCAGTCCAGGACAGGAGCCCGAAGGAAAGGCCGGAGGTTGGATTAGTGGCTTTGGGTGAATTTGTATCATTTGGGTGAATGTTTACTTTGTAACAAAGAAGCGAGATCTTAGGAAATCGTAAAAATTACAAACATATTACAAATGAATTTCTGCACATGGGTGGAAGGCGGACAGAACCCCCGGCTGGGGCCGATTTATGAATCATTATCTCCTTCTACCCCAAACCTATCACACCTTCGCCGCGCTCCGCCACGGCGTTTACCGATCAGCCAATCAGCAGCTCTGAGCCGTTCCGAGGCCACGATGGATAATTAAATGAGAAATGTTGCATCTTCTGCTCTGCCAACCTGCCACACTCACTGAGGACTCCATTGTCCTCCTGACACTCCGACGTCTCGGAATATTCCATCGGGGAAATGTCTTGCGGTGGTCTGTCAGAGAGAGGCGAGAATGGCGTGAGTTCCCGGCGCTGGTCCTGCCTCGAGGCTGCCACTTGCGTCGGAAATATTCTCAGGACGGAACACTGACATGATGTCGGAAAGGATAACACATCTGGCAGCGATCTGAGAGGACGGGTAATTATATCATAGAAATCAGAAGAGAGCGGAGGATGGGAGCTGCCGCTGCTGGTTTGTACTTTAAAGGCGCAGGCACAGCGAGCCGCCATCTTCACTATCCAGCGGGATAGGAGTTCAGGTAGTGAAGACGGGAGAAAGGGTGACAACCTTGGAACTCTGAAGACACCATTATAGACATAGGAGATACGTCCTAGAAGCTTTGTGGAAGTTAGGACGTATCTCCTAACTGGTTACAATAAATGTAATACACAGCAATTCCCGGCTGTCATTTTGACAGCCTGGGGAGAAACTGCGGAAGGAGAAGAGGAGAAGGACATAGGAGATACGTCCTAACTTCCACAAAGCTTCTAGGATGTATCTCCCACGTCCTTCTCCTTTTCATCTTCCGCAGTTTCTCTCCCCAGGATGTCAAAATGACAGCCGGGAATTGCTATGTATTACATTTATTCTAACCAGTTAGGAAATACGTTCTAGAAGCTTAGTGGAAGTTAGGACGTATCGCCTACGTCCTTCTCCTTTTCACCTTCCGCGGTTTCTCCCCAGGCGGTCAAAGTGACAGCCGGGAATTGCTGTGTATTAAATTTATCCTAACCAGTTAGGAGATACGTCCTAGAAGCTTTGTGGAAGTTAGGACATATCTCCTACATCCTTCTCCTCTTCAACTTCCGCAGTTTCTCCCCAGGCTGTCAAAATGACAGCCGGAATTGCTGTTTATTACATTTATTCTAACCAGGTAGGAGATACGTCCTAGAAGCTTTGTGGAAGTTAGGACGTATCTCCTAACTGGTTAGAATAAATGTAATACACAGCAATTCCCGGCTGTCATTTTGACTGCCTGGGGAGAAACTGCGGAAGGAGAAGAGGAGAAGGACATAGGAGATACGTCCTAACTTCCACAAAGCTTCTAGGATGTATCTCCTACATCCTTCTCCTCTTCATCTTCCGCAGTGTCTCTCCCCAGGCTGTCAAAATGACAGCCGGGAATTGCTGTGTATTACATTTATCCTAACCAGTTAGAAGATACGTCCTAGAAGCTTTATGGAAGTTAGGATGTATCTCCTACATCCTTCTCTTCACCTTCCGCAGTTTCTCCCCAGGCGGCCAAAGTGACAGCCGGGAATTGCTGTGTATTACATTTATTCTAACCAGCCCTAGTTACGCCTAGCACACCACAGCACTTTGACCCTACCTTGACCTTTTCCCAATCCTCCAACCAACATTAATTTGACCACTAAAATTTTGTACGGAGAGGAAAACTTCCTCCCCTGCACTGAAATCTCACATTGCCAATATCTTGGTGGCGACACAAAAATTACTCTGCGTATTTCTGCATTGAAGTCCCACCATTGTAGGCGGAGCAGAGACACAAAAACTGCAGTGAAATATCATTGTGGGAGGGGCAGACACACTAATACTTCATGGCAATATCATTGTGGGAGGGGCAGAAAGATTAATACTGCTGGGAAATATCATTGTGGAAAGGATACAAACACTAAGGGCTCTTTCACACGGACGGACCGTATGTCCGTTTTGCAGCCTTCCGTTTTCGGATGCAAAACGGACATACAGGTATCCCTATGGGATAGCGGGTGTCAGCGGATGAGCATCCGCTGACACCCGCTCTCGTCCGTGCCCGCCATGCTCCGTTTCTGCAGACGGAGGAAAACCCCATTTTTTCATCCGTCTGCAGAGCGGATCGGGTGACGACGGACTCTACGGTCCGTCGTCGCCCGATCTCCCATAGGGGAGAGCGGCGCTCTGACAGGTCCGTCCCTGCACTCCATGCAGGGACGGACCTGTCATCTTCCTGCTCAGCGGAGATCGCTACGGCGATCCCCGCTGAGCAATCGGCTATCCACGGGGCGGATCTGCACTGATCCGCCCCGTGTGAAAGAGCCCTAATACTGCTGGGAAATATCACTGTGGGAGGGGCACAGACACAAACTGCAGGGAAAAATCTCTGTGGGAGGGGCACAGACACAAACTGCAGGGAAAAATCTCTGTGGGAGAGGCACAGACACAAACTGCTGGGAAATATCATTGTGGGAGGGGCAGAGACACTAATATTGCAGGGAAAGATCATTGTGAAGGGGAACACACACTAATACTGCAGGAAAATATGACTGTGGGAGGGGCAGAGACACAAACACTGCAGGGGAATATTATTCTGGGAGGGGTGGAGATACAAACACTGCAGGGGAATATTATTCTGGGAGGGGTGAAGATACAAATCCTACAGGGAAATATCACTGTGGGAGGGGCAGGGACACAAACACTGCAGGGGAATATTATTCTGGGAGGGGTGAAGATACAAATCCTGCAGGGAAATATCATTGTGGGAGGGGCAGAGACACAAACACTGCAGGAAAATATCATTGTGGGAGGGGCACACACAAAAACCAAGGTGAAATATCATTGTGGGAGGGGCAGAGACACTAACGCCCTGTACACACGGTGATGATCGGAATATGTTGTTGGAAAATCCGATCATGTGTGGGCTCTATCAGACTTTTTTCCGTCGGAATTTCAGACGGAAAAAGTTTGAGAGCTGGATCTAAAATTTTCCAACAACAAAATCTGATCGTGTGTCCAGAATTCCGATGCACAACGTGCCATGCATGCTCAGAAAAAGATTGGAGAAGAAAGCTATTGGCTACTGGCCTCTACGTAGTCCCGTCGTAACCTCTTTCCGAACGATCGGATTTTCCGACAACTTTGTGCCACCGTGTGTATACAAGACAAGTTTCGGCCAAAATTCATCAGAAAAAAATCTGACGGATTTTGTGGTCGGAATGTCCGACCGTGTGTATGGGGCATAATACTGCAGGGAAATATCATTGTGGAAGGGCAGAGACATTAATACTGCAAGGAAATATCATTGTGGGAGGGCAGAGACATTAATACTGCAAGGAAATATCATTGTGGGAGGGGAACACACACTAATACTGCAGGGAAATATCATCATGGGAGGGGCAGAGACACAAACACTGCAGGGAAATATCACTGTGGGAGGGGCAGAGACACAAACACTGCAGGGAAATACCATTGAGGGAGGGGCAGGGACACAAACACTGAAGGGAAATATCATCGAGGGAGGGGCAGAGACACAAACACTGCAGGGGAATAGCATCGAGGGAGGGGCAGGGACACAAACACTGAAGGGAAATATCATCGAGGGAGGGGCAGAGACACAAACACTGCAGGGAAATATCATCGAGGGAGGGGCAGGGACACAAACACTGCAGGGGAATATTATTCTGGGAGGGGTGGAGGTACAAATTCTGCAGAGAAATATCATTGTGGGAGGGCCAAAGACACAAATCCTGCAAGGAAATATCATTGTGGGAGGGGCAGAGAGACAAATACCACAGGGAAATATCATTGTGGGAGGGGCAGAGAGACAAATACCACAGGGAAATATCATTGTGGGAGGGGCAGAGAGACAAATACCACAGGGAGATATCATTGTGGGAGGGGTGGGGATACAAATACTGCAGAGGAATATCATTGTGGGAGGGGCAGAGACACAAACTACTACGGAATTAGCAGTATTCCACATTTTGCCCAATTTTTCATTTCCCAGAGTGCACTGAGGAGCAGCCAGATGATGACCAATGGCAAGAAAAGTAATCTACCAATGGGAAGAGAGGATAATGCGACAACTAAAAGGGAGTCGGTTGTCAGGGAGCGGAGTTGGGAAATTACTTCAGCCCTCATTATTCCGCCTTCGGATGGCGCCGGGAAGTCAGCGGTCGTGAAGTTGCGTATTCATTTAGGCAGAAGTGTAATTCTGGGATTTCGCTGGGAGAGGCGGGACATCTCATCCCCGTGAAATAAGCTCTAAGCGCAGGCAGATTAAGGACGAGTACAACGCTCCGCGTCTGGGTGAACAAACAGGCGCCTCTCAGCACGGCGGACGGCGTGAGCTCGCACAAATTAAAGAGCTGAGCACCCGGACTGCGCTGTAATGGAAGACGCTCAAGAGGCGCAGACCGAGCAATTCCATCACGCGATGAGAATCGATTAAGATCAACAAGCGTACCAACGCCGCGACGCAACCGCCGATGCATCTGTTTTTTTTTTAGGTGGTTGAGAATTCTCTGATTGCACCTGTGAGGATTTTATTAGAAGATTCAGAATGCGTCCGCCGTCTTCTCATCCCTCTGCGAGGAACGGCTCACCGATTGCAGCAATATTATCAGACCGCGCGGAAAGCGAACAACAGACTCAACCATGATTGACGGGTGACAGATTTGTTTGTGCGATGCGGAAAACACCTGTCAGTCAGGAATCAGACATCCGTCCGATTCTCGGGGAGGAGAAGTCGGCTGCCATACACAGCGCAACGTATACTACTATCCGACCAATCGGAAATAGCCGGCTGTTATGGCGACACAAACGTACAGATTAAAGTCTCCAATTTCAGATAAAACTTCACACATATTGTTGCATGTACACTGAAATTTGCATGAAAAATATTTAATAGGTGGGAGGGGCAGAGACACAAACACTGCATTGCAGGCGGAGCAG
This sequence comes from Lithobates sylvaticus, assembly GCA_028564925.1. Classification (NCBI taxonomy): domain Eukaryota; kingdom Metazoa; phylum Chordata; class Amphibia; order Anura; family Ranidae; genus Lithobates; species Lithobates sylvaticus. The sequence goes on along the minus strand of CM053031.1, from coordinate 7,752,419 downwards.
CGACACGTATTCAAGGGAAATCTCACTATTGTAGGAGGAGCTAAAACACAAATACTGCACAGGAATAAAATTGTAGGAGAAGCAGACACACAAACTTCAAGAAAATTTCCCCATTGTGGGAGGGGCAGAGACACAAACTACTGCAGGAGATCTCCCCATTGTGGGAGGGGCAGAGACACAAACTACTGCAGGAAATCTCACATTGTGGGAGGGGCAGAGACACAAACTACTGCAGGAAATCTCATTATTGTGGGAGGGGCAGAGACACAAACTACTGCAGGAAATCTCACCATTGTGGGAGGGGCAGAGACACAAACTACTGCAGGAAATCTCATTATTGTGGGAGGGGCAGAGACACAAACTACTGCAGGAAATCTCACCATTGTGGGAGGGGCAGAGACACAAACTACTGCAGGAAATCTCATTATTGTGGGAGGGGCAGAGACACAAACTACTGCAGGAAATCTCATTATTGTGGGAGGGGCAGAGACACAAACTACTGCAGGAGATCTCCCCATTGTGGGAGGGGCAGAGACACAAACTACTGCAGGAGATCTCCCCATTGTGGGAGGGGCAGAGACACAAACTACTGCAGGAAATCTCCCCATTGTGGGAGGGGCAGAGACACAAACTACTGCAGGAAATCTCCACATTGTGGGAGGGGCAGAGACACCCATCTACTGCAGGAAATCTCCCCATTGTGGGAGGGGCAGAGACACAACTACTGCAGGAAATCTCACCATTGTGGGAGGGGCAGAGACACAAACTCCTAGAGGGAAATCTCACCATTGTGGGAGGGGCAGAGACACAAACTACTGCGGAAAATCTCACCATTGTGGGAGGGGCAGACACACAAATTACTGCAGGAAATTTCACCATTGTGGGAGGGGCAGAGACACAAACTACTGCAGAAAATCTCACCATTGTGGGAGGGGCAGAGACACAAACTACTGCAGGAAATCTCATCATTGTGGGAGGGGCAGAGACACAAACTACTGCAGGAAATCTCACCATTGTGGGAGGGGCAGAGACACAAACTACTGCAGGAAATCTCACCATTGTGGGAGGGGCAGAGACACAAACTACTGCAGGAAATCTCACCATTGTGGGAGGGGCAGAGACACAAACTACTGCAGGAACTCTCCCCATTGTGGGAGGGGCAGAGACACAAACTACTGCAGGAACTCTCCCCATTGTGGGAGGGGCAGAGACACAAACTACTGCAGGAACCCTCCCCATTGCGGAAGGGGCAGAGACACAAACTACTGCAGGAAATCTCATCATTGTGGGAGGGACAGAGACACAAACTACTGCAGGAAATCTCACCACTGTGGGAGGGGCAGAGACACAAACTACTGCAGGAACTCTCCCCATTGTGGGAGGGGCAGAGACACAAACTACTGCAGGAAATCTCATCATTGTGGGAGGGACAGAGACACAAACTACTGCAGGAAATCTCACCACTGTGGGAGGGGCAGAGACACAAACTACTGCAGGAACCCTCCCCATTGTGGGAGGGGCAGAGACACAAACTACTGCAGGAAATCTCATCATTGTGGGAGGGACAGAGACACAAACTACTGCAGGAAATCTCACCACTGTGGGAGGGGCAGAGACACAAACTACTGCAGGAACTCTCCCCATTGTGGGAGGGGCAGAGACACAAACTACTGCAGGAACCCTCCCCATTGTGGGAGGGGCAGAGACACAAACTACAAACCGCTGTATACTGTGTAAATATATATATATATATATATATATATATATATATATATATATATATATACATACACACACACACACACACACACACACACACACATATACATATACATATACACACATACACACACACACACATACATACACACACACGTATTGCTCAGCACATTTCTTTATCTCCTGTTTGAATATTTCAGGTATTTTTTGTCTTTTTTGTCTAAGAATCACCACAGTAAATGCAGCTTTCATGGCTCCGGTTTCGGCAGACAATGCGTCTCTTAGATCAGTACAACGACCCGGCCGCCCCGCAGCCCCCGCCGCACAAATGGGTTTTAAATGGTGTACAGAGCGTGATAAAAATCGCTGGATTGTGACCGAACAAAAGAGAATTCATCAGAGGAGCCAGGCGGAGGTAACGCTCTCCGCTAAGTGACAATTTCCACTGTGACACCGATCACATACACCGAATTTACCAAACAACACATCCCCATGTGATCTCCGCACAGGACTATTCAGCTGAAAAACATAAATGTATCAGCTACCAGAGGCGTCGCATCCACGCCGTCACCTGCGACCCTCCGGCGACTCCATACACAAAACTCATCCGGGGAAAAAAAAAAAACGGCGAGGGATCTGTACTCACTGCGCCATTGTGAAGAACATCCATTTGAAGTCACAGTCAATGAATAGAACTTAAAGGGTCACTTCATGTCAGAGAGTTATTATAGGTAGAGGTGGAGTCTGAAGATATGAATCGTTTGCTCGCTTCTTAGAGAACTCGGCCAACAAAAGAAAATACACTTCCATTTCTCCACCGCGCCGGTCCTACAAGATCAGCGCGTATTCCTCCCCGCGGTCCGAGATAGGCGAGACGGAGGAGGCCTGGTCATAGACCAACTATTCCATCAATTAAAGAGAACTCCGCCTACAAGAGAAAGTACACTTCCATTTCTCCACCGCGCCGGTCCTACAAGATCAGCGCGTATTCCTCCCCGCGGTCCGAGATAGGCGAGACGGAGGAGGCCTGGTCATAGACCAACTATTCCATCAATTAAAGAGAACTCCGCCTACAAGAGAAAGTACACTTCCATTTCTCCACCGCGCCGGTCCTACAAGATCAGCGCGTATTCCTCCCCGCGGTCCGAGATAGGCGAGACGGAGGAGGCCTGGTCATAGCCCAACTATTCCATCAATTAAAGAGAACTCGGCCAACAAGAGAAAATACACTTCCATTTCTCCACCGCGCCGGTATTACAAGATCAGCGCGTATTCCTCCCCGCGGTCCGAGATAGGCGAGACGGAGGAGGCCTGGTCATAGACCAACTGTTCCATCAATTAAAGAGAACTCCGCCTACAAGAGAAAATACACTTCCATTTCTCCACCGCACCGGTCCTACAAGATCAGCGCGTATTCCTCCCCGCGGTCCGAGATAGGCGAGACGGAGGAGACCTGGTCATAGACCAACTATTCCATCAATTAAAGAGAATAAACGATCAATATATCATTTGCAGGATGGGCTTTTCATGTAACTACACCTATAGTAGGTGAGGTCGAAAAAAGACACAAGTCCATCAAGTCCAACCCATGTGTGTGATTATATGTCAGTATTACATTGTATATTCTTGTATGTTGCGGTCGTTCAGGTGCTTATTTAATAGTTTCTTGAAACTATCGATGTTCCCCGCTGAGACCCCCGCCTGTGGAAGGGAATTCCACATCCTTGCCACTCTTATGCCGCGTACACACGATTCGAATTTCGGCCAGCAAAAGACCGATGAGAGCTTTTCATCGGAAAATGCGACCGTGTGTAGGCTCCATCGGAATTTTGCTGGCCGAATTCCCGCCATTTTTGTGATGGAAAAGGTTTCTATTGGAAATTCCGATCGTCTGTAGCAATTCCGACGCGCAAAATTCCTACGCATGCTCGGAAACAATTCGAGGCATACTCGGAAGCATTGAACTTCATTTTGTCTCGGCTCGTCGTAGTGTTGTACGTCACCGCGTTCTTGACGGTCGGAATTTGGTGTGACCGTGTGTACGCAAGACAGTTTGAGCGGAATTCCGTTGGGAAAACCTTCAGAGCTTTTTCCGACGAGAATTCCGATTGTGTGTACGCGGCATAACAGTAAAGAACCCTCTACGTAGTTTAAGGTTAAACCTCTGTTCTTCTAATTTTAATGAGCGGCCACGTGTCTTGTTAAACTCCCTTCCGCAAAAAAGTTTTCTCCCTATTGTGGGGTCACCAGTCCGGTATTTGTACATTGTGGGGTCACCAGTCCGGTATTTGTACATTGAAATCATATCCCCTCTCAAGTGTCTCTTCTCCAGAGAGAATAAGTTGAGTGCTCGCAACCTTTCCTCATAACTAATATCCCTCCAGACCCTTTATTAGCTTTGTTGCCCTTCTTTGTACTCGCTACATTTCCAGTAATCCTTCTTGAGGACTGGTGCCCAGAACTGGACAGCATACTCCAGGTGCGGCCGGACCAGAGTCTTGTAGAGCGGAAGAATTATCGTTTTATCTCTGGAGTTGATCCCCTTTTTAATGCCAATATTCTATTTGCTTTGTTAGCAGCAGCCTGGCATTGCATGCCGGAGAACAGTTACAAGGTAACAATGACTATGTCTGAAACAAATGCAATATAACTATAGCCGTATCAGAAACAATTACAATGTCACAATAACACCACGTGAAACAACTACAATGTTACTATAACCACATCTGAAAAAAATTACAATGTAACAATACAACACAAAGAAGGTAAAATGTTCCAACAAATAAAGAAAATAAACCTGGGCTTTTCATGTGACCACATCTGTAACAATTACTATGTACTGTAGCAACAACCAAACCTGAAACAAATGCAATGTAACTATTACCACACCTGAAACAATTACAATGTAACGATTACCACATAATAAACAATTACCGTGTTTCCCCGAAAATAAGCCTGGGTCTTATATTAATTTTGGCAACCAAAAACACAGTAGGGCATATTTTCGGGGGAAGAGCTTGCCATTTTATGTGCTGTGCTCTCTCCTCCTCTCCCTCCCTGCCTGTCAGGAATCCCCAGTGTGAACATAGGAAAAGTGGTTGTAAAATGCTCAAATCCTCACTATTACAGTAGTATATAATGTAAAAGGTGTGTGTTTCTGTAATCGAATTGTGTCACATACCGTCTTATATAGCGTCGTTTGGCGCTGTCACCCGCCTAAGCAGTTTTCCCCGCCCCCGAGCACTACAGAGGGAGGGGGGCCCGAGATCCCCCGCTGACAGAGGAGAAGAGAGCAGCGGGGGATCAGCTAAGCTCCGAGCGGAGCTATAAGAAGGTATTTGACTCAATTATATTACAGAAACACACCTTTTACATTATATAATACCGCAATAGAGAGGATTCTAGCAGTTTACAACCACTTTAATCGATTCCCGTCCGGCTCACGCAGATATACTACGTCACAATGGCTCTCCTGGGCAAAATTCCATATGGGTACGTCCTTGCCTTTTTCAGCCACCAGAGGGCGCATGAGCCTGCCGCGCGGCCCCGATGCCCGTGGCCGGCGGGCACGATCCCCGCCAGCCACGCGCGATTGCCAGCACAGGGATTTGTGTGTGTAAACACACAAATCCCTGTGCTGTCAGAGGAGAGGAGACATGTCGTTTGTTCCTACCAGGTAGGAACAGCAATATGTCTCCTCTCCTACTCAGTCCTATCCCCATACAGTTAGAACACACTGAGGGAACACACTTTTAACCTCTTGATCGCCCCCCCCCCCTGTGTTAACCCCTTCTCTACCAGTGACATTTACACAGTAATCAGTGAATTTTTATAGCACTGATCGCTGTATAAATTTCAATGGTCCCAAAAATGTGTCAAAAGTGTCTGATGTGTTTGTCGCAATATCGCTGTACCGCTAAAAATTGAAGATCGCCACCATTACTAGTATAACATTTTTTTTTAAAATAATGCCAAATACCATAAAGCTATTCCATAGTTTGTAGACGCTATAACTTTTGCACAAACCAATCAATATACACTTATTGTGATTTTTTTTTAACAAAAATATGTCGAAGAATATATATTGGTCTTAAATAATGAAGAAATGTGTTTTTAAAAAAAAAAATTGGGGATATTTATTATAGCAAAAAGTAAAAAAAATATATATATTTTTTCAAAATTGTCGGTCCTTTTTTGTTTATAGCACAAAAAAAAAACACAGAGGTGATCAAATACCACCAAAAGAAAGCTCTATTTGTGAGAAAATAAAAAAAAGACGCAAATTTAATTTGGGTACAGCGTTGCATGACCGCTCAATTGTCAGTTAAAGCGACGCAGTGGCAAATTGTAAAAAGTGCTCTGGTCAGGAGGGGGGTAGAATCTTCCAGGGCTGAAGTGGCTTTAAACTAGGGCTTATTTTCATGGTACGGCTTATATTGCAGCCCCCCCCCCCCCAAATAAAATCACAGTAGGTCTAATTTTCAGTGTAGGTCTTACTTTTGGGGAAACACGATACAATGTAACTATGACAGCACCTGAAACAATTGCAATGTAATAATAACCCCTTAAACAATTACAATGTTACAATAACCTCATCTGAAACAATTACAATGTAACAATAAAACACAAAGATGGTAAAATGTTAACCAATTAAGGAAAATAAACTATCAATATATAATTTTCAAAATGGGCTTTTCATGTGACCACACCTGAAACACATACACACATATATATATAAACAATAACGATCTCTGAATTAAATGCAATGCAACTATAACTAAATCTGAAACAATTATAATGTACCAATAACAACACTTGAAACAATTACAATGTAACAATAACACCGAAACAATTGCAATGTTACGATTACCACATCTGAAACAATTAAGATGTAACAATAACACCGGAAACAATTGCAATATTACAATAAATCACACTTTAAACAATTACATTGTAACAATACACACAAAGAAGGTCAAATGTTCCACCAATTAAAGAAAATAAACTTGGGCTTTTCATGTGACCACATCTGAAACAATTACTATGTAGCAAAAACCACACCTGAAACAATTTTAATGTAACAATAACAACAGCCAAAACCATTACAATGTAACAAAAGCACCTGAAACAATTACCTAACAATTAACACAAAGATAGTAAAATGTTCACATTAATAGCATTCCATCCCATTTGTGTTGTAAAACAATGATTGTGATCAGGAACCATGTGACCTTTCCTTTATAACTTTAAAAATAAATAAAATAATCATTGATAGGGTAAAGAATAATAGAACATTAGATTAAAGCTGATCTCACATGATAGAAGGCCACTTATTTTGCTGCTGCACATAAGAAATGGGCAGGAATAAATTTACCTAATATGACCACATGCTCAAATTTGGTCAATGACATCATCAGCAGCCCGCCCCCTCTTTGTTTTCATCAGCAGCCCGCCCCCTCTTTGTTTTCATCAGCAGCCCGCCCCCTCTTTGTTTGCATCAGCAGCCCGCCCCCTCTTTGTTTGCATCAGCAGCCCGCCCCCTCTTTGTTTGCATCAGCAGCCCGCCCCCTCTTTGTTTGCATCAGCAGCCCGCCCCCTCTTTGTTTGCATCAGCAGCCCGCCCCCTCTTTGTTTGCATCAGCAGCCCGCCCCCTCTTTGTTTTCATCAGCAGCCCGCCCCCTCTTTGTTTTCATCAGCCCCCGCCCCCCTTTGTTTTCATCAGCATCCCGCCCCCCCTTTGTTTTCATCAGCATCCCACCCCCTCTTTGTTTTCATCAGCATCCCGCCCCCTTTGTTACATAAGGCTGTAGGGTGACAAATTCCCCTGCCGCAGCTGATTGGCCCAGCAGCCTGCTCTCATGTAACAGCTTAAAGCGGGTTCGGCCTGAACTCATCACTAATCATTATTAAATATACTTTTTAAATGTGTAAGTAGCTGCCATGTAAGGTTCAAAGCCGTACTAATACCAGTTCTGGGTGGAGTGGAACTTTAAGATCATTCAAAAGAGACTCCGTACAGAGGAGATCTAATACCTCTACTTTAGTTTCAATCGCCTAAATACATTCCTGCTGCATCAATACAAAAGTTGTGCAAAGTCTTACAGTTTGTTTTCTGTAGAAAGCAGCCACAGAGTAGAAAAGCCTGTCCCCTGCCAGCCTACTGTAGAGAAGGATCCTTGCAGGTAAGCAGTGGTCTCTCTGCTGAGGACCGGTGTGCCCCCTGCTGACTGAGAGCTATGGGTCTACATTCAGCAAAACTCAAGCTGAATGGAAAGCTCTAGCTCTGATTGAGCACAGTTTGTGCTGAACCTCTGCAGAGAGACCACTGCTTCCACACAGAGAGCAGAGGGACCTGCATGCTGGCAGGGGACGGGCTTTTTTACACCGTTTCTTTGTGTTTATCTGATTACATCTAAAAGATCATTTGGGATTTACCACTCAATAATGAAGCAGTCCGGATAGCGGTGTACTCACCCCTCTGTGCGGTACATGCTGCACCTCTCCAGCGGTACTTTCAGAACGCCGTGATTCAAGCCGACATACAGGGAGCGGTTGCTGTGCAGGATCTGCAGGTTGAGGATCGGCTCCTGCTGCCCGCTGGGTAATATGTGCATCTCCTCCAGGTAGCAGCTGCGCAGGCTGCGGTTGGCGGTGGACAAGGCTTTCAGGATGGTGCCGTGTTCTGCGGGGGAGGGACAACACAAAGATGTTACAGCAGCAAGACTCCACCCACCGCTTAGGTTTACATCACATCATATTCTAATCTGTGCCTTCCAGATTTGGATTTATCCATTCAATGCTTGCTAATTAAAGTGTATCCACAGGCAAAATTTAACTTAAAATGAAGGGGGAAGGGTTGGCACCCCTGACAGTTTTTGTTTTTGCTGACTGAATCCCATTGGGGAGATTTCCTTTCACTTCCTGCAACCAGTGACACAACAGGAAGTGAGGAAAAATCACCTCTTAGACAGTGCCGGGACAAAGTCGTCTAGAACCCAGGGTGAACATGCCAAATCGCCCCCCCATCCCCAAGATGTAGGATTGGGTGTCAAACACGCCCCCCCCCCCCCAAAAAAAAATTGAGCACTTATCTGCATGATCCCCCCCTAAGCGTAAATCCCCTGTTCCTCCCAGTACAAATCTACTCCCCTGCTGAAACCCCTCCCCCTCCTGGAACACATCTTTGCCCCCCCCCAGTTAAAATCCTCCCCATATGCCCCCAGCACAACCCCACCCCCCCCCCCCCCTCCAAAAAAACTTCCCCCTCTTAACACAGATCCTCTACCCCTCAAATTTTCCCTAAAAACACAAATCCCCCCCCCCCCCACACACACTACAAATCCCTTCTTCCTAGCCAAAATACCCCCCGTTATTTCTACCTGCATCACCCCCCCAAAAAAAATCTGATCTTAGAAAAAATGTCACCCCCCCACCATATTACCTTTTCTAGCATAACCCCCCCCCCCCCAAAATCCCCCTAATAGCACAAATCCTCTTCACCCATCCCCCCCTCCCAACACAAATTCCCCCAAATCACCAATCCTAGCAAATCTCCCCAAATGTACCCTCCTAGAACAATTCTTACCCCCTTACCCCCTTGAATATTCAGAAAAATTTGCCCTCCCAACACAAATTCCCTTTCCCCAATTTCCTCGTGGTCCCCCCCCCCCCACCTCACATGATACCACAGTGCCCAGGGCAGCTTCCCCTCCTGCTCACCCCTTGGCCCTGCTTAGATAGTTGTCATTAGACATGTGCACTGCCGAAAAATGTGTTCATTTTCGTTTCATTCATTTTTTTATTTTTTTTATTTTTCAGGTCATTCGTTATGATCTCAATTTGTAAATTCAAAAATCTTAAAATAAGGAAGAAAAAAATCCGAAAATTCGAAAGAATAACTAACCAATAACAATAACTATTAAATTATAGGTATTGGAATTTCCTTTCAAATTTGGCTGTTGGTGAACGTAACAAATACAAAATGTATGCAAAGTTACGAATTATCGCATCTAAACAAATGGAATAGAACAAATTAATAATAAGTAAAAATAATAATAAAACGTTTTTTATTATTATTATTGTTATTTATTATTATTCATTTGTTACATTCCATTCGTTTAGAGGCAACATTCGTTATTTCGGATAATTAATAACTTCGGATAAATTCGTATTCGTTACGTTCACTAACAGCCAAATTTGAAAGGAAATTCCAATACCTATAATTTAATAGTTATTTAAAATTTTTGAATTTACGAATTTATAAATTTTCGAATTTACGAATTTATAAATTTTCGAATTTACGAATATTCGAACATTTGAATATTCTGAAAAATTAAATTAAACAAGTTTTTGTTAATTTGGATGGCAGGTTCGTTGGTTGGGTGGATGAAGAGTACCTGTGCCGATGTACATGACGTGGTACAACGTGTCTTTGCCTTGTACGATGTCCACCACCAGCTTGGAGAATCTCACGTTGTCCTGAGTCACCAAGGGGTCCACCGACACCGGCTGCACCACATCGTTCATGAGGAACAGGCGCTGAGCGTCCTGCAGGCTGCGCTCCGTCAGGTTCTCGTTGGGGCTGTCATCGTTCAGGATCCCGCACTGCCAATCAGAGAGGACATAATTTATGGGTGACAAAGGTGCGGCACAGTGGGTAAAGGTCTTCAATAGCGCGGTGTGGAAAGGGGTGGCGTAGTCAATTAAAGTGATGGAATGGTGGCAGGGTGAGTAAAAGGTTATTGGGTGGTGTGACAAGCGGTGGCACAGTGGGCAAAAGTGACCAGGGTGGTGTGAAAAAAAAGTGGCATGGTGGGTAAAGGTGTTGGAATTGAGTGATGTGACAAAGGGTGGCACAGTGGGTAAAGGTCATGGAAAAGGGTGTTGTGAAAAGGGGCAGCACAGGGGGTTAAAGTGATGGAAAGTCAGCAGGGTAGGTATACGTTACTGGGCGGTGTGATAAGTGGTGGCACAGTGGGTACAAGTGAATGGGGTGATGTGACAACGGGCAGCACAGTAGGTAAAAATAATGGAAGGTCACCAGGATGGGTAAAAGTTTTTGGGTGGTGTGACAAGTGGTGGCAAAGTGAGTCAAGTTGAATGGGTTGGTATGACAGTGTCATGGTGGGTAAAGGAAGAGGTGGTGTGACAAATGGCAGCAAAGTGGGTAAGGGTGAAGGACTGGTGAGGGTGACAGACTATAAGAACTGCAGGATATAATGTTAAACAAGACAGGACACACAGAAGGAATTAATGGGGTAATCGGGAACCATGAAGTCCCTCTCTGCACCTCACCTGAAAGTTGGGGATGGGGTTGAGTGTGGGCAGCCAGGTGGAGCGGGGGTTCTCCTGGAATCTGAAGGGACCGTTGAAGGCCTGTGTGATTGCGCTGAGGTTGAAGGCACAAACCGCTGAGGCAGCGATGCTATTTCTGGAAGTAGAGACAATAAAATGGTCATTACACAGAAAATCCGACAACCGCTCTCATTAATTATGAGGCGATAATACAGGATGGGCGGCTGGGATGACAATGAAGAGTCCTCCTAGTCCAACGTGTGGACAATAGAAAGCAGAAAATGGAGATCAGCAGGACGGCGACTATCCAAAAGTCTGGTGTCACCTTCTAATACTACAGAGTCAGCAATGATCATCACTTCACAGGTTACATTTCTTCCCAACACCCTGTCCAGGCTACCTCTGTACTCACCTGGGTCTGACATCCAGGGCACTGGCTCCACGTCTCTTTACTAAGTGCCCCGGGTATAGAACAGGCTTTGCTGATATTTAGCAGATGCCACTAACTATCTGTGTACTGGAGAGTGTGATAATGATGGCGTTCCTAATGCTGGGCATGAAATCCGGGCATTATAGCATGAGGAGACTATCATGTACAAGGGACGCTGGGGAAGAGAAGAGGAAAGAGAGAAGAGGACAGTAGAGAAAATAGAAAAGAGTAGAGGAAATGGAAAAGAGAAGGAGAAAGAGAAGAAGGCGAAAGAGAAGAAGGTGAAAGAGAAGATGAAGGAGAAGAGAAGTGAAGGAGAAGAAGAGAAGTGATGGAGAAGAGAAGAGAAAAGAAAATTAAGGTGAGAAGAGGAGAAGATGTAGGAGAAGAAGAGAAGATGAAGAAGGAGAAAATATGAAGGAGAAGAGAAGTGAAGTTAAGATGAAGGAGAAAAAGAGAATAGAAGATGAAGGAGAAGAATAGAAGATGAAGGAGAAGAAGAGAATAGAAGATGGAGAAGAAGAGAAGTGAAGATGAAAGAAAAAGAGAAGAGAAAAGAAAATGAAGGTGAAGAAGAAAAGAGGAGAAGATGTAGGAGAAGAAGAGAAGATGGAAGAGAAAATGAAGGCGAAGTAGAGAATAGAATATGAATGAGAAGTAGAGAAGAGAGGATGAAGAAGAGAAGATGAAGGAGAAGAAGAGAAGACGAAGGAGAACAAGAGACAAAGGAGAAGAAGAGACAAAGGAGAAGAAGAGACAAAGGAGAAGAAGAGACAAAAGAGAAGAGAAGATGAAGTAGAAGAAAAGAGAAGAGAAAATGGAGAAGACATGAATATGAAGGAGAAGAAGAAAAGAGAAGATGAAGGCGAAAAAGAGAAGATGAAGGCGAAGAGGAGAAGATGGAAGAGAAGAAGAGAAGATGGAGGAGAAGAAGAGAAGATGGAGGAGAAGAAGAGAAGATGAAGGAGAAGATGAAGGAGAGGAAGAGAAGTGGAGATGAAGGAGAAGAAGAGAAGTGAAGATGAAGGAGAAGAAGAGAAGATGAAGGAGAAGAAGTGAAGGTGAAGGAGAAGAAGAGAAGATGAAGGAGAAGAAGAGAAGTGAAGATGAAGGAGAAGAAGAGAAGATGAAGGAGAAGAAGTGAAGGTGAAGGAGAAGAAGAGAAGATGAAGGAGAAGAAGAGAAGTGAAGATGAAGGAGAAGAAGAGAAGATGAAGGAGAAGAAGAGAAGTGAAGATGAAGGAGAAGAAGAGAAGTGAAGATGAAGGAGAAGGAGAGAAGTGAAGATGAAGGAGAAGAAGAGAAGTGAAGACGGAGGAGAAGAAGAGAAGTGAAGATGGAGGAGAAGAAGAGAAGTGAAGACGGAGGAGAAGAAGAGAAGTGAAGATGAAGGAGAAGAAGAGAAGTGAAGATGAAGGAGAAGAAGAGAAGTGAAGATGAAGGAGAAGAAGAGAAGTGAAGATGGAGGAAGATATGTGAGGAGAAGATAGAAGAGGAAAGGGGAAGGGAAGGGAAGAGAAGAGATAAGGGGAGAGGAGAGAAGAGGAGGAAGGTGGAGAAAAAAGAATAGGAAAAGAAAAGCATGGGGTAAAAAGAGGATAGAGGATAGCAAAGAGTACAAAACAGAGAAGTAGAGAAGAGAGTAAAGAGGAGAGAGCAGGGTGAGCAGGGGATAGAGGAGAGAGCAGGATGAGCAGAGGATAGAGGAAAGGAGAGGGCTGTGGTAAAGAGAGGATAGCATAGAGAATGGGAATGACAGAATATGGAGGGTAAGGGGGAGAGGAGAGGAAAGGACAGAGGGGAGGAGAGGGCAGAGGAGATAAAACGTCTTATTACGCACTCTCCTCATCATGATGTATTATTTTTGTTGTAATATTTGTTACATTAAAAGATAAACACAAAGAAAGCTGAACATGAAATGTCCGTCTCCCATCACACACAAAGAAGGGCCGGCCTTATATAAAGTGAACGCCAAGTGCGGCAATAAACAGAGTCCTGTCACAATCTCCGCCAATAAGCCCCACTTTAATTTCTGGCTTTTCACATCACTAACACGACGGGACAAAGAGCTCCTGTCACCAGGCCACAAAACCGCCTCGTGTCATGACACATGCTGCTATTACAGAACAATAAGAGACCTTTTTTTTTCTGGCCCGCACTCCTGTTCTGCGTCTGATTGAGCGCTGACATGGTGAGCGATCGTCTGAGTAAACCCCCTGATATTAAGGACTACAAACCTTACACAAAGCAGATGAGTGACGTCTCTGCCGGGGCCGACAATCAGCCACTTGAAAGTTCTCCTTTTGGTTATAACTGTAAGCTGTGATTACCCCTCTATAACGGGGGTGGATCTGTACCCAGCACTTGGCGTGGACAGTTGGTGTAATATAAGATTTACAGAATTAAATCAAACTGGACCTATTTTCATGTTAAGCATATCAAATGCTTACACCCATAAACTTAGTCACAGATAATAGGGCCCTCTGATGCTTACACCCATAAACCCAGCCACAGATATGGAGGGCCTCTGATGCCTACACCCATAATCTCAGCCACAGATATGTGGGACCTTTGATGCCTACACCCATAAACCCAGCCACAGATATGGGGGACCTCCAATGCCCACACCCATAAACCCAACCACAGATATTGGGGACCTCTGATGCCTACACCAATAAACCCAAATCAGAGATATGGAGAACCTCTGATTTTCTCAAACACATAATCTCAGACACAGATAGGGAGTACCTTCAATGCCTAAATCCATAAACCCAGCCACAGATATGGGGGATCTCTGATGCTTACACCCATAAATCCAGCCATAGATATGGAGAACCTCTGATGTCCTACACCAATAAACCCAACCACAGATATGAAGGACCTCTGATGCCTACAGTAAACCCAGCCATAGATATGGAGAACCTCTGATGCCTACACCCATAAACCCAGCCACAGATATGGGGGACCTGTGATGCCTACAGCAATAAATTCAGCCACAGATATGGGGGACCTCCAATTCCCACACCAATAAACCCAACCACAGATATGGGGGACCTCCAATGCTTACACCAATAAACCCAGCCACAGATATTGAGAACCTCTGATTTCTCACACCCATAATCTCAGCCACAGATAGGGAGTACCTTCAATGCCTAAATCCATAAACCCAGACCCAGATATGGGGGATCTCTGATGCTTACAGCCATAAATCCAGCCACAGATATGGAGGTCCTCTGATGCCCTACACCAATAAACCCAACCACAGATATGGAGGACCTCTGATGCCTACAATAAACCCAGCCATAGATATGGAGAACCTCTGATGCCTACAATAAACCCAGCCATAGATATGGAGAACCTCTGATGCCTACACCCATAAACCCAGCCACAGATATGGGGGACCTGTGATGCCTACAGCAATAAATTCAGCCACAGATATGGGGGACCTCCAATTCCCACACCAATAAACCCAACCACTGATATGGGGGACCTCCAATGCTTACACCCATAAACCCAGCCACAGATATTGAGAACCTCCGATTTCTCACACCCATAATCTCAGCCACAGATAGGGAGTACCTTCAATGCCTAAATCCATAAACCCAGCCCCAGATATGGGGGACCTCTGATGCTTACACCCATAAACCCAGCCCCAGATATGAGGGACCTCTGATGCTTACACCCATACACCCAGCCACAGACATGGAGGACCTCTGATGTCCTACACCAATAAATCCAGCCACAGATACGGAGGACCTCTAATGCTCACACCCATAATCTCAGCCACAGATAGGAAGTACCATCAATGCCTACACCGATAAACCCAGCCATAGATATGGAGAACCTCCAATGCCTACACCCAAAAACCCAGCCACAGATATGGGGGACCTCTGATGCCTACAAAAATAAATTCAGCCACAGAAATGGGGGACCTCCAATGCCCACATCAATAAACCCAACCACAGATATGGGGGACCTCCAATGCTTACACCAATAAACCCAGCCACAGATATTGAGAACCTCTGATTTCTCACACCCATAATCTCAGCCATGTATATGGAGAACCTCTGGTGCTCACACCCATAATCTCAGCCACAGATATGGAGTGCCTCCAATGCCTACACCCATAAGCCTGTAATCACTACTATTTTTGACTAATTCAACTTGCTGCTAAAAAAAAAACCCTTGGGGGGAATCATCCCATATTGCAACATTCTCTGGGGTGTGCAGCCTCACTACCTCTCATGCGTGTTTTTCTATTTTCACACCCATAAGCCTAGCCATGGGTGACATTACCTTACCACTGTGGCAGTTCATAGAAACATTGCTAAGGCCCAACCAGTACACACCTCAGACCACAAGTGATGTGAGCAACATGGTTACTTCAACACACAAAGGCCAGCAAGCAATCGCATTTAAGTTTACTGTGGTCACTTAAAATAACTGCCGATTGGTTGCTATTGGCTACTGAACTACGTCTTCCTGAACAATCCTGTATAAGCCTAACATAAAGCGGGCCTCCACCCACCAACCCCCCAGTGGTGGTGGTGGTGTTCTCTTTAGCAGTCAGAGCACTTGTCCTGTGTACGATATATAATATTTTCCTGTGTTTTGCAGATTACCATGACGACTGCCTCTGAATCGCTGTTAGGGGGGCTGACAACTATTTTTTATGTCCCAGCGAGGCCAATTTTCAGCAATGCGTATCGGATACGATAGGGCGATACGGGCAGCGGCCTCATTTTACACGATTGTAAATCAGGAGAAGTTATTTGTACATTGGAACTCCTGGCACGATTCGCACTGCAGCTCAAGCTGAAGAAAACTCCCCCCGACACAAACGCGGCTCCTAATGAGCGCGCCGCTCAACATCGTAAACCTGAATACGACCGCTCAGGCCCGCAGCTTGCTTGCCGCTATTTGTACACTTTTTTTTTATGTAACCTATCAAAAATGCCGGCTGCCATCTCTGGGTATCAAAATACAAGAATGAGCGAGGCGCATAACAAACAGAAAATACATCTGAAAAATACAAGAAGAGCTTAAAGCCGGATCGAACGTTCATCGGAATCAGCCAAGTGCATTAAACCAAAAGGTGAGTCAAGTCTTACAGTTAATATTCTTTAAAAAAAAGCAGCCATAGCTTCAGAAGAAAAGCCTGTCCCCTGCCAGCATTTTGCAAAAAAAAAAAAATGGACCCTTGTTTTCTCTCTGAGGAAGCAGTGGTCTCTCTGCAGAGGTTCAGCACATCCCCACTGAGCCAGAACTAGAGCCCTCCAATCAGTAAAGCTGCATGCTACCTGCCGATTAGACAGCTCTAACTTAGTCTTAGCCTAGTGTCTCATTTGGCAGATATCTCCTCTACATGGTCTGGTGACAACCATAACATTTTGGATTGTCCCTATGGCCGTGGTCCTCATTACAAATAACTAATAGATGTGTGCAATTCGCTTTGTTCCAAATTAGTTTTTTAACGAATTTCGACAAATTTGTTAATTCGAGAAATATCCGAATTAACGAAAACCCGTTCAACAAATTTTTCCGAATATTTGAAAATTCGTAAATTTGTAAATTCGAAAATTTGAAGGACCTGACAATTTGAAAATCTGAAATAATAACTTAACTACTATTAACTATTAAATTATAGGTATTGGAATTTCCTTTCAAATTTGTCTGTTGGTGAACGTAACGAATACGAATTATCCGAAATAACAAATGCTGCATCTAAACAAATGGAACGTAACAAATTAATAATAAATAACAATAATATAAACTATTTATTATTATTATTTATTATTAATTCTCTCCGTTCCATTTGTTTAGATGCAGCATTCGTTATTTCGGATAATTCGTATTCGTTACGTTCACCAACAGACAAATTTGAAAGGAAATTCCAATACCTAGAATTTAAAAGTTAGTTATTATTAGTTAGTTATTCTTTCGAATTTTCGGATTGTCGCATTTTCAAATTTACGAATTTTCTAATTTTCAAATTTATGAATTTTCAAATGAAAATTTGTAAATTTGAAAATTCATAAATTTGAAAATTTGAAAGAATAACTAACTAATAATAACTAACTTTTAAATTCTAGGTATTGGAATTTCCTTTCAAATTTGTCTGTTGGTGAACGTAACGAATACGAATTATCCGAAATAACGAATGCCGCATCAAAACAAATGGAACGCAACAAATTAATAATAAATAACAATAATATAAACTATTTATTATTATTATTTATTATTAATTCTCTCCATTCCATTTGTTTAGATGCGGCATTCGTTATTTCGGATAATTCCTAACTTGTTCACCAACAGACAAATTTGAAAGGAAATTCCAATACCTATAATTTAAAAGTTAGTTATTATTAGTTAGTTATTCTTTCGAATTTTCGGATTGTCGCATTTTCAAATTTATGAATTTTCAAATTTTCAAATTTATGAATTTTCAAATTTTCACATTTATGAATTTTTGAACTTTCAAATTTTTGAACTTTCAAATTTTCAAATTTTCAAATTTACTTATTTTCTAATTTACAAATGTACAAATTTACAAATTTTCAAATGTAAGAATTTTACACACACAGAGTGCAGAGCTGTCACTTGTAAACACAGAAACCGGACTTCTGTGTTTACAAGTGATTGTGGTGAGCAGCCCCTCCCCAAGGGTCTGAGCCAGAGGTGGTGGAACTGAGTTCCACCTGAAAAAAAGCCCTGCATATAGGGGCACATTGGGGTCACTAGATGACCCAGGACGCTCTGAGGTTTGTGGGAGTCATATCACATATAGAGGCACGTTGGGGTTACTAGATGCTGCAGGATGCGATGGGGTGCACTGGTGTCACAGGGCAGACAGAAGAACATTGGGGGGTCACTAGATGTCACAGGATTTTTAGGGTGCAATGGAGTCATAGAGCACACAGGGGTGCACTGGGGCCACTAGATGACACAGGATGTTCTGGGGTTCACAAGATTCATATCACATATAGGGGCACAATGGGGTCACTAGATGACACAGGATATTCTGGGGTTTATGGGAGTCATATCATATATAGGGACACATTGGGGTCACCAGATGCTACAGGATGCTATGGGGTACACACAGTGGTGTCACAGGGCACACAGGAGTACATTGGGGGGTCACTAGTTGTCACAGGATTTTTGGGGTGCAATGGAGGAGTCATAAGACGCACTGGGGTCACTAGATAACACAGGATGTTCTGGGGTTCATAAGATTCATATCCCATATAGGGGCACGTTGGGGTCACTAGATGATGCAGCATGTTCTAGGGTTCATATCACATCTAGGTAGGGCTTTTTTTTGTCAAACAATAGGTGCTGGAACTCAACCACGATCCCCCATAACCCCGCCACACACCTTTCAAATCGCATCAAATAGTGGGTGTGGTCAGTCAAATTTCACAAACAGTAGGAGGGTCTTAAAGGGGCATTCAATACCAGGATTGCATTACAGAGTGCGGAGTTCAGAGGGGGTTACACACAGAGTGCAGAGCTGCCACTTGTAAACACAGAAGCCAGACTTCTGTGTTTACAAGTGTTTGTTGTGAGCAGTCCCCCCCCCCCCCCCCCCAAGGGTCTGAGCCAGAGGTGGTGGAACTGAGTTGTGTCACTAGATGATGCAGGATGTTCTGGGGTTCATGGGATTAATATCACATATAGGGGCACATTGGGGTCACTAGATGCTACAGGATGCTATGGGGTACACACGGTGGTGTCACAGGGCACACAGGAGTACATTGGAGGGGTCACTAGATGTCACAGGATGTTTTGGGGTGCAATAGAGTCATAAGACGCACTGGGGTCACTAGATGACACAGGATGTTCTGGGGTTCATGGGATTCATATCACATATAGGGGCACATTGGGATCACTAGATAGCACAGGATGTTCTGGAGTGCACTGGAGTCTTGGGGTGCACAGGGGCACACTGAGGTCACAAGATGCCAGAGAATGCTTTGGGGTGTACTGGAGTCACAAGGTACACAGGGGTCACTAGATGTCACAGGATGTTTTGGGGTGCAACTGAGTCAAAGGGCAAACAGGGGTTTATTGGGGTCACTAGATGACAGGATATTTTGGGGTCCAAGGAAGTCATATCATATATAGGGTCACATTGGGGTCACTAGATGAATCAGGATGTTCTGGGGTGCACTGGATATATATATATATATCTCCAGCCCTTACCTGTAGCATGTCCTTAGTCTCTGACCATCTCCCAGGTTTTCAGCTTCTGACAATCTTCTAAAGGCTACATTTGCTGAATATTATGTGCGGGCCCCTGGGGATGTAGAGGGCCACAGTTGAGGTCCCCTCTAGTAAGTCGGCCATCACCAAACAGATGCCTTCTCTAACGTCTCCTGATTTATATTCAGTTAGTTACGATTGCAGTAGAGAGATTCCTTGCTAGGTGATCAAACTACTCCACACAGACCTAACCGCCCCTTCGCTTCCGATCGATCTTTAATATCAATCGAAAAATCGATCAACATGCCATTTCTTCACATAATCAATCTGTACCTACCATAAATTCTCTGATAGCGCAGCCTCTACATACAAATCGATAAGGAACGTTCAATACATTCCCAGACTGGCCGATCGATGTGTCTTGATTGACTCTTTATGTTATTGGCTGGGTATTGCGTCTCATGGGTTCAGTCTTAATGTGATTCGATCCGTTTTTGGGTCGCATCGATTGGGTGGATCATATCGGTAAGCACATGGCTAGAATAAGCCTCAGCCCAACCCCCGAACCTGACCTTGATCCACACCGAAGCGTTTGTTTATGGCACGCAATACTGCCGCTGTTTCCGATGAGCCGATGGCGAATTCCGTATCCATTAAAAACTATTTAAAGTTACATTTTTGTATTTTTTATTTTTATTTTTTTTCTGAGAGTAGTACGGGGTTAAAAGCACTGAAAATGCGTCTGAATGAAGAGCAGAGCCCCGGCCTCGAGATGCCACAACGCAATGCGACTTCATAAAACCGCCAAGCAATCGATGGAAAAAAAATGCGCCCGTCCTAATGAATGCGACTTCCGGGGGACAAAACGAACAACACTGAGAGATGTTTAAAAAAGCGAAACGAACAAACTCTTTGTCGGGCTTAAGTGCACTTGAAAACTTCAGGACATGGAAGTCTATGGGGCACTAATGTGCGGACGGGGCATTTTATCCTTCTGTGCCCCTTCCCTGACCTACCCCCCCCCCTCACCACATACCCACATCCGCAGCAGCCATTCCTCTGCTTTTTTTTACATCCATCGCTGCATCTTTCATTGTCCTGGCCGCGTCTGCCCATTAGTGCCCCTTAGAATTCTATAGGGTTGTGTCCAAGGCTGGAGATGGTCAGAGATGGGCCAATAGATGTCTATGGGGCACTTATGTGCAGACACAGTGTTCTAGCCTTCCCCTTCCCCTGACCTACCCCCCCCCCCCCACCCCATACTCACAGCAGCGGCTTCTATTCTTGTTTATATCAATCACAGCAGGTCTCACTGCCCTGGCCGCGTCTGCCCATTAGTGCCCCATAGACTTCTATTGGGTTGTGTCCAAGGCCAGAGATGGTCAGAGACAGGCCAACAGAACTCTATGGGGCACAGACACAGTGTTATTGTGCCCCTGACTTAACCTAAGACCCCCCCCCCCCAACATACTCACCTCCGCAACAGCCATTCCTGTGCTTGTCTACATCCAGAGCCCCAAGTCTCATTGTCCTGGCCACATCTGCCCATTAGAGCCCCATGGACCATCTGTGTCCAAGGCCGGAGATGGTCAGAGACAGGCCAACAGAAGTCTATGGGGCCCTAATGCGCAAACACAGTGTTTTATCCTTTGTGCCCCTTCCCCTGACCTAACCTAAGGCCTACCCCCCCCCCCCCCCACCCCCCCCCCCCCCCCCCCAACATACTTACCTCCGCAAAAGCCGTTCCTGTGCTTCACTGCCCTGGCCGCGTCCGCCCATTAGTGCCCCATAGACTTCTATTGGGTTGTGTCCAAGGCCAGAGATGGTCAGAGGCAGGCCAACAGAAGTCTATGGGGCACTAAAGCGCAGACACAGTGTTATATCCTTTGTGCCCCTTCCCCTGACCTAACCTAAGGCCCCCCCCTCCAACATACTCACCTCCGCAACAGCCATTGCTGTGCTTGTCTACATCCAGAGCCCCAAGTCTCATTGTCCTGGCCACGTCTGCCCATTAGTGCCCCATGGACCATCTGTGTCCAAGGCCGGAGATGGTCAGAGACAGGCCAACAGAAGTCTATGGGGCCCTAATGCGCAAACACAGTGTTATATCCTTTGTGTCCCTTCCCCTGACCTAACCTAAGGCCTAACCCCCCCCCCCTCCAACATACTTACCTCCGCAAAAGCCGTTCCTGTGCTTCACTGCCCTGGCCGCGTCCGCCCATTAGTGCCCCATAGACTTCTATTGGGTTGTGTCCAAGGCCAGAGATGGTCAGAGACAGGCCAACAGAACTCTATGGGGCACAGACACAGTGTTATTGTGCCCCTGTCTTAACCTAAGACCCCCCCCCAAACATACTCACCTCTGCAACAGCCATTCCTGTGCTTGTCTACATCCAGAGCCCCAAGTCTCATTGTCCTGGCCACGTCTGCCCATTAGTGCCCCATGGACCATCTGTGTCCAAGGCCGGAGATGGTCAGAGACAGGCCAACAGAAGTCTATGGGGCCCTAATGCGCAAACACAGTGTTTTATCCTTTGTGCCCCTTCCCCTGACCTAACCTAAGGCCTAATCCCCCCCCCTCCAACATACTTACCTCCGCAACAGCCGTTCCTGTGCTTCACTGCCCTGGCCGCGTCTGCCCATTAGTGCAACATAGACCTCTATTGGGTTGTGTCCAAGGCCGGAGATAGTCAGAGACAGGCCAACAGAACTCTGGGGCACAGACACAGTATTGTTGTGCCCCTGACTTAACCTAAGACCCCCCCAAACATACTCACCTCCGCAACAGCCATTCCTGTGCTTGTCTACATCCAGAGCCCCAAGTCTCACTGTCCTGGCCGCGTCTGCCCATCAGTGCCCCATAGACTTCTATAGGGCTGTGTCCAAGGCCGGAGATGGTCAGAGACAGTCCCATGGAAGTCTACAGGGCACTAATGTGCAGAGGTGGTATTTTATCCTTTGTGCCCCTTCCCCTGACCTAACCCACCCCCATACTCACCTCCAGAGCAGCCATTCCTGTGCTTGTTTACATTCAGCGCCGCAAGTCTCACTGTCCTGGCCATGTCTGTCCCTTAGAAGTATATTGAGCTGTGATGCACAAGGGCACTCAAGACAGTCAAGATTTCAGGGCCAGATGTTCCAAATGGCACTTTATGCATTGACATACCTCCCTAAACCCAGTCTGTCCCAACCATATGGTCACCTGCTGACTTGGCACGAGCCACAGGCAGCTTCACTCTTCAATAAGTTGAATCCACCGCAATTTTAATTCAGCTACAGTGCCTGAAAAAATATTCACACCCCTTGAAATTTTCCACATTTTGTCATGTTACAATCAAAAACGTAAAAATTTATTTTATTGGGATTTTATGTGATAGACCAACACAAAGTGGCACATTGTGGAGAAGTATAAAGCAGGGTTAGGTTGTAAAAAACCATCCCAAGCTTTGACCATCTCACGGAGCTCTGTTCAATCCATCATCGGAAAATGGAAAGAGTATGGCACAACTGCCAACCTACCAAGACATGGCCGTCCACCTAAACTGACCGGGCCGGGCAAGGAGAACATTCATCAGAGAAGAGCCAAGAGGTCCATGGGAACTCTGGAGGAGCTGCAGAGATCCACAGCTCAGGGGGGAGAGTCTGTCCACAGGACAACTATTAGTCGTGTTCTCCACAAATCTGCCCTTTATGGAAGAGTGACAAGAAGAAAGACATTAGAGAAAGAAAGTCATAAGAAGTCCTGTTTGTAGTTTGTGAGAAGCCATGTGGGGGAGGGGAGCAAACATGTGGAAGAAGGTGCTCTGGTCACATGAGACCAAAATTCTACTTTGTGTCCTAAAAGCAAAACGCTATGTGTGGGGGAAACTAACACTGTCCATCCCCCTGATCACACCATTCCCACTGTGAAACATGGTGGTGGCAGCATCATGTGGTGGGGATGGTTTTCTTCAGCAGGGACAGGGAAGCTGGTCAGAGTTGATGGGAAGATGGATGGAGCCAAATACAGGCCAATCTTAGAAGAAAACCTGTTATGCCCCGTACGCACGGTCGGAAATTCCGACGGAAAATGTCCGATCGGACCATGTTGTCGGAAAATCCGACCGTATGTGGGCTCCATCGGAAATTTGAGATCCTGCTCTCAAATTTTCCGACAACAAAATCCGATCAAACTTTTTCCGATCGTGTGTAGAGAATTCCGACGGACAAAGTGCCACGCATGCTCAGATCAAATTAGGAGACCAAACCTATTGGCTAATAGCCTCTACGTAGTTCCGTTGTACGCAACGAACGTCAACACGTTCAGAAAGATCGGATTTTCCGACAACTTTGTCCGACCGTGTGTATGCAACACCAGTGTCGAACAAAATCCGTCGGAAAAAATCAGACGGATTTTGTGGTTGGAATTTCCGACCATGTGTACGGGGCATTACAGTCTGCAAAAGAATTGAGACTGGGGGGGGAGGGTCACCTTCCAGCAGGACAACGACCCGAAACATACAGCCAGAGCTACAATGGAATGGTTTACATCAAAGCATATTCATGTGTTAGAATGGCCCAGTCACAGTCCAGACCTAAATCCCATTGAGAATATGTGGCAAGACTTGAAAATTGCTGCTCACAGACGCTCTCCATCCAATCTGACAGAGCTTGAGATATTTTACAAAGAAGAATGGGCAAAAATGTCCTCTCTAGATGTGCAAAGCTGGTAGAGACATCCCCAAAAAGACTTGTAGAGAAAGGCGGTTCTACAAAGTATTGACTCCGGGGGGCGCCATACAAATACCCCCCCCCCCTCACACTTTTCACATATTTATTTGCATCATTTATCATTTTCCTTCCACTTCACAATTATGTGCCACTTTGTGTTGGTCTATCACATAAAATCCCAATAAAATATATTTACGGTTTTGGTTGTAACATGAGAAAATGTGGAGAATTTCAAGGGGTATGAATACTTTTTCAAGGCATTGTAATTGCAGTACAGAGGGTGTTTTCCAGTCTTTTAAAATGTAGGAAGACAAGGACTTTCTTGAGTCCCTTTCTCTGCAAATAACTCACACTGACTGAGGGCACATGAAAGAAGTGGGGAGGGTCTGGCTGGACTGAACTAACTAGTCTTAAACAGGAGGGGAGGACAGAGGAAGATATCAAAATCACATAGTAAACAAGTTTCAGTGGCCCAAACCCACCATTAGAGGTCACCATCCACAGGCAGCTAAACTATTCAAAAAGACACAAAAGTTAAATCCAATGCAATTTTACTTTAGAACTAATTGCAGTACAGACTAAGTCTTTCCAGTTTTTTGAAGTGTAAGAAGACAATGACTTTCCTGAACCCGTCTCTGCAAAGAACCAACACTGAGGGAACGTGTTAAAGAGGATTTTGACCCTCTCACCCCCCTCCATTTTATTTTTAAAACCCCTACTTACCTGGTGGTGAGTTCTGCTAAGTTTAGATACTCATCCACCCAGCGAATCCAACCGATATCCTCTTCTTTTCTGGCAGTGCTTGGTCAGGTTTTACTGTGATGTCATTGACAGGCAGCCGACACCCCTCATGGTGATGGGACACTAGGACCGCCCCCTCCTTGTTTCTTCAATGAAAGGGCTTTGCCTCCTGGGATATGTGACATACATATCCCGGGAGGCAAAGGGAGTAGAGATGCACCGATATATTGAGCACCAAAAAATTATCGGCCAAAAATAGGGTTATCAGTGTTTTGCCAGTAGAAAAAAAGGGGTGCTGATAATTGAATTCATAGTCATTTAAATTCATGATATCGTATATACTCGAGTATAAGCCGACCCGAATATAAGCCGAGGCACCTCATTTTACCACAAAAAAACTGGGAAAACGTATTGACTCGAGTATAAGCCTAGGGTGAGAAATGCGCAGCTACTGTAAGTGGAAAAGAGGGTCAACAATGCCCATTTGCAGCCTCACTGTGCCCATTTGCAGCCATAGGTCCCCCGAACTTCAAACTTGGTAGTTAAGGGTTCCTAGATGCCCCCCTAGCTGCAGCCAAAATTTGGGGTCTCTGGACCCAAAGGGTCCCGAAATGACATTGCTGCAAATGGACACAGTTGACCGACATTGGGGCCCCGTATCTTACGGGGCCACTTGGTGATAGGAACCCCAAATTTGGTGTGCAAACCCATTGAAACCCAGAACTACAACATATCCAGATGGGGTTCCTAGCACCAAGTGGCGCCCGAGATACGGGGCCCCAAAATCGGTTCGAAAAATGTCAAGCACTTTTCTGCAGCAGAAAATGACATTTTCCGACCCGACTTTGGGGCCCCGTCTCTCGGGGACACTTGGTGCTAGGAACCCCATCTTTGGATATGTGCTGGGTTTGCACACCAAATTTGGGGTTCCGAGCACCAAGTGGCCCCGAGATACGGGGCCCCAAAGTCGGGTCGGAAAATGTCATTCTCTGCTGCAGAAAAGTGCTTGACATTTTCCAAACCGATTTTGGGGCCCCGTACCTCGGGGCCACTTGGTGCTAGGGACCCAAAATTTGGTGTGCAAACCCAGTGAAACCAGCACATATCCAAAGATGGGGTTCCTAGCACCAAGTGGCCCCCGAGATACGGGGCCCCAAAATCGGTTCGGAAAATGTCAAGCACTTTTCTTCAGCAGAGAATGGACATTTTCCGACCCGACTTTGGGGCCCCGTATCTCGGGGCCACTTGGTGCTAGGAACCCCATCTTTGGATATGTGCTGGGTTTGCACACCAAATTTGGGGTTCCGAGCACCAAGTGGCCCCAAAGTCGGGTCGGAAAATGTCATTCTCTGCTGAAGAAAAGTGCTTGACATTTTCCAAACCGATTTTGGGGCCCCGTATCTCGGGGCCACTTGGTGCTAGGAACCCCAAATTTGGTGTGCAAACCCAGTGAAACCCAGCACATATCCAAATATGGGGTTCCTAGCACCAAGTGGCCCCGAGATACGGGGCCCCAAAGTCGGGTCGGAAAACGTCATTCTCTGCTGCAGAAAAGTGCTTGACTCGAGTATAAGCCGAGGGGGCATTTTCAGCACAAAAAAATGTGCTGAAAAACTCGGCTTATACTCGAGTATATACGGTAATACAATTCCACAGTATCTCACAAGAGTGAGTAGACCCCTCCCATTTGGGTGGGGACCCTTAGCTCATTGGTGTAGGACACTCGGGGGCGGGGCTGGGTACTCACACGTTGGTGGTGAAGACACCATAGATGAGGTCCTGCTCCTGGAGAAGGAAGGTGCTCTGCAGCTCGTTGTAGTAGAAGGGGATCTCTCCCGAGCGGGAGCAGTTCAGCCTCGCCTTCATGAACGTCGTCCAGGTGTCCTCCAGCAGAAAACGCCCCCCGAAGTCGTTCTTACAGACCCTCGCCACCCGCGAGTACACCGTCTTGCCGCAGTCGTGCTCCACCGCGTTCTCCCGGAAGAAGAAGTAGGTGAAGAGGCCGATGTCGTAGGCGGCCACAAAATTGGGTTCTGAAAGAAACAGGCAGTGAGTTTAGGGGACCTACATATTTTCCTCCTGCCCCAAAAAAACAACTTTCACTATCCCGGGTATTTCAGTCAAGGTTGGTCCTGACCCTCTCCTGCTTCCTGACCTCTCTTTTTGGTCAATGAGGAGCAGCTATTACATTGAAGGATCCAGAGTCACCTTCTTCAATTATGCTGATGAACTTTGCCACCAGGACAGAAAGTGATGGAAATTCCAAAAATGTACACAGTTATCTAAACGTATACAGTTGCCACCAAAACAGGAAGTGAGGGGGCATCTTCTAATGGGGGCACCTGTTCCAGTGACAACCTTTACCCCAAAATTTGTCAGAAGCTCAAGGCGGTCAAAATGACAGTTGGTAGTTGCTGTGTAAATGCAAAAGCAGTTGAAGCTGCTGCTGTCCCAAAAATGGACCGTCTGACACAGTGTTTATAAACATTGATCAGACAGGAGATAGAGGGATACAAAGTAACATTGATTAGATGGGAGAGAGAGATACAAAGTAACATTGATTAGATGGGAGAGAGAGATACAAAGTAAGACTGTTTATAAACATTGCTCAGACAGGAGATAGAGAGATACAAAGTAACATTGTTTATAAACATTGATCAGACTGGAGATAGAGAGATACAAAGTAACATTGTTTATAAACATTGAAGGATGGGAGATACAAAGTAAGATTGTTTATAAACATTGTTCAGACAGGAGATAGAGAGATACAAAGTAACACTGATTAGACGGGAGATAGATAAAAAGTAAGATTGTTTATAAACATTGTTCAGACAGGAGATATAAATACACAAAGTAAGATTGTTTATAAACATTGAAGGATGGGAGATACAAAGTAAGATTGTTTATAAACATTGTTCAGACAGGAGATAGAGAGATACAAAGTAACATTGATTAGATGGGAGAAAGAGAGATACAACGTAAGACTGTTTATAAACATTGTTCAGACAGGAGATATAGAGATACAAAGTAACATTGTTTATAAACATTGATCAGACAGGAGATATAGAGATACAAAGCACCTATTCTGTTTCATTCGTTTGCTGACCAGAGGGACGGGTTTTTATCTGAATATGATGTCGGTTAAATTGTATTGATGATCAAAATATAAAATCTTATCTTCATCTCCTGTTTCTAGCCTGAGCCTTCTATCCACTTGACCTCCGGAAGGTTTTACCCCCCTCATGACCAGGACTTTTTTTTTTCCGCTGTTCAGCACTGCGCTACTTTAACTGGCAATCACGCAGTCACGCAACATTCTACCCAAACTAAATTTTTATATTTTTTTCCACAATAATAGAGCTTTCTTTTGGTGGTATTTGATCACCACTGGGGTTTTACATTTTATATTATATAAATGAAAAAAGGGCAAATATGTAGAAAAACAAACAAAAAAAATGTTTTACTTTCTCTTATAAAACTTCTCCAATAAAATCAAATGTCTTCATAAATTTGTGACCAGAATGAATTCTGCTACATTTCTCTGATATAAGAAAACCCCAATAAGTGAATATTGATCGGTTTGTGTGAAAGTTGTAGCGTCTCCAAACTATAGAATATAAAGTGGAATTTCCGCAGCTTTAGGACACTATACCAGTAATGGTGATGGTCAGCGGCGTAGACCCCTTTCACGCTGGGGCGCTGCGGGCATTAGCGGTAAATCGCCGCTAGTTTTACCGGCGCTTTACCGCTGTTATAGCTGCGCTTTTCGACCGCTAGTGGGGCGCTTTAAACAGAATAGGTGCTTTGTATCTCTATATCTCCCATCTGATCAATGTTTATAAACAATGTTACTTTGTATATCTCTGTCTCCTGTCTGATCGATGTTTATAAACAATGTTACTTTGTATCTCTCTCTATCTCCTGTCTGATCAATGTTTATAAACAATGTTACTTTGTATCTCTCTATCTCCTGTCTGATCAATGTTTATAAACAATGTTACTTTGTATCTCTCTGTCTCCTGTCTGATCGATGTTTATAAACAATGTTACTTTGTATCTCTCTATCTCCTGTCTGATCAATGTTTATAAACAATGTTACTTTGTATCTCTCTGTCTCCTGTCTGATCGATGTTTATAAACAATGTTACTTTGTATCTCTCTGTCTCCTGTCTGATCGATGTTTATAAACAATGTTACTTTGTATCTCTCTATCTCCCGTCTGATCAATGTTTATAAACAATGTTACTTTGTATCTCTCTATCTCCTGTCTGATCAATGTTTATAAACAATGTTACTTTGTATCTCTCTATCTCCTGTCTGATCAATGTTTATAAACAATGTTACTTTGTATCTCTCTGTCTCCTGTCTGATCGATGTTTATAAACAATGTTATTTTGTATCTCTCTATCTCCTGTCTGATCAATGTTTATAAACAATGTTACTTTGTATCTCTCTGTCTCCTGTCTGATCGATGTTTATAAACAATGTTACTTTGTATCTCTCTGTCTCCTGTCTGATCGATGTTTATAAACAATGTTACTTTGTATCTCTCTATCTCCCGTCTGATCAATGTTTATAAACAATGTTACTTTGTATCTCTCTATCTCCCGTCTGATCAATGTTTATAAACAATGTTACTTTGTATCTCTCTATCTCCCATCTGATCAATGTTTATAAACAATGTTACTTTGTATCTCTCTATCTCCTGTCTGATCAATGTTTATAAACAATGTTACTTTGTATCTCTCTATCTCCTGTGTGAACAATGAGATAGCTGCCGAGGAAAGGGTTAATAGCGGCGGTTTAGCGGCACTGTCAAAGTGCTTTGCATGCGCTTCGGAAGCACTGCCCATTCATTGCAATGGGCAGGGGTGGTTTAGGAGCACTGTATACACCCCACCCCTCCAATGCCCCAAAGATGCCGCTAGCGGGACTTTTTTCCTGTCCTGCAAGCGCATCGCCCCGGTGTGGACGCACTTGGGATTTTCACACTTGGGTGGCTTGAGATGTGCTTTTTAGGCGTTATTTTTAGCGCTAAAATGCCTGAAAGGCACCTTCAGTGTGAAAGGAGACTTATAGTGGGACTGTGATAGTGTGGCGGACAATCTGGTGCTAACTAGACATGTGCAATTCGTTTCGTTTTTTTTCGTTCTTCGTTTTTTTTTCGTTATTCTCGTTCGTTCGTTTTCGTACGAATGAACGAATCATTCGAATCGTACGAATCCGAATAACGAATCGTACGAATCCGATTAACGAAAATCCGAAGAAAACAAATTAGAAACAACGAATGTACTAATGAAGAAAATCCGAAAAACGAAAACGAACGAAAAAAATCGTACATTCGTAACTTTTTTTTTTTGTTGAATTGGTAATTTTCCGTGTCCCTTACAATGGTGCTGCTAAACGTGCTTCGAATGGATTGAACAAAAAAATTCGTACATTCGTAACTTTTTTTTTCGATTCGTAACTTTTTTTTTTTTTCGATTCGTAACTTTTTTTTTTCGATTCGTAACTTTTTTTTTTTTTCCGATTCGTAATTTTCCGTGTCTCTATTGAACCAAAAAATTCGTACATTCGTAACTTTTTTTTTCGATTCGTAACTTTTTTTTTTTTTTTTTTTCGATTTGTAATTTTCCGTGTCTCTATTGAACCAAAAAATTCGTACATTCGTCACTTTTTTTACAATTCGTAACTTTTTTTTTTTTTTTTTTTCGATTTGTAATTTTCCGTGTCTCTATTGAACCAAAAAATTCGTACATTCGTAACTTTTTTTTTCGATTCGTAACTTTTTTTTTCGATTCGTAACTTTTTTTTTTTAGATTCGTAACTTTTTTTTTTTTTTTCCGATTCGTAATTTTCCGTGTCTCTATTGAACCAAAAAATTCGTACATTCGTAACTTTTTTTTCGATTCGTAACTTTTTTTTTCGATTCGTAACTTTTTTTTCGATTCGTAACTTTTTTTTCAATTCGTAACTTTTTTTTTTTTTTTTTCGATTTGTAACTTTCCGTGTCTCTATTGAACAAAAAAAATTCGGACATTCGTAACTTTTTTTTCGATTCGTAACTTTTTTTCTTTTCGATTCGTAACTTTTGTTTTCGATTCGTAAATTAATAAAATGTAATAATAGCATACACATTACATCAAATTATGAATTATGCTCCGATTACGAATCTACGAATGTTACGAATGTTACGAATGTACGAATAAATACGAATGCGTCCGAAAATTAAACTAACGAAAAAACGAATCAACGAAAAAATAACTCTTACGAATGTACTAATCGTTACGAATAAGAACACCGACGACTTACGAATGTACGAATCGTTACGAATCGATGGAAACGAAAAAAACGAAACGAAAAAAAACGTTTTTTTTCCGGAAACAAAAAAAACGAAACGAAAATAAACAAATTTTTTTGTTGTGCACATGTCTAGTGCTAACTGACGCCGGTAGGGAGTGACACTAACTGATGCTGATGTTGCTAGTGATCGTAATTATAATGTATTAGTGACACTAATGGGTGACAGGGGTGATCATAACCCCTTGATTGCCCTTCTGATCACCCCTGTCCCCCATTACTGTGTGCCTAACAAAGTGTATGTAGATGTGCGGATTTTGCTCACAGGATGTGGCTGTGATTAAGCGCATCGACCCCCCCCCCCTTTTTTTTTGTACAAGCTTTATTCAAAGCGTACAAAACATACACTTCATTCACTGCAATGTCGGGCGGCACGCTGCACTGCCTGAGATCGCAGTGCGATTTGGGCCGCTGCGCTGCGATAAAATGTCTGCAGGATGCCTGTAATTTTAGCGCAGCGCTAGGCTGCATTGCAGTGCGAATGGGACACACCGGAAACAATCGTATCCCTGCGGTAACACAATTTACCATGCGGTACCTCCCTCGCGGTAAAACGTCTTGTCACCGCACACAGTGTGAATTGGCCCCTTAAGGCTCAGATTCCTTCCTGCCCCCCCCCCCCCCTACACAATCATATCTACCGACTCCAATCAGAATCCAGTCCTTGCCCCCGGGTGACAGGTACTCTTTGACGAGTGAGCTCACCGTTCAGCCACTTGGAGTTGTACTGCGCGGTGCGGAGCGGAGGGACGCTCCCCAGGCTGCGGTAGATGGCCGGGTCCCGGCCGGAGAAGTCGATGACGGTGGCGGCGTACAGCTCGCCCCTGGATGTGATGACGGCGGTGGAATTGTGGCGAGGGTCGTACGGGCAACGGGCTACACCGTTTATCTTCTCAATGACTCGGCTGATGTTCCCCACCTGAAATAAAGAAGAAAACACAGATTTCTGGACAATCCAAAGCTCAAGAAGCTCCTCCTCCTCATAGGAAACAACAGAGACAATCCCCCCCCCCCCCCACCACCACCACTTCACCCTAATGGGCCATTGCAGTAGTGGCTGGTGCTCAAAAATTTGGGGGGGGGGGGACTGAAACAAACAAACAAAAACATCAATGGCAGCCACTGTGCCCAGAAAAAATACTGAAACAAAAACATCAATGGCAGCCACTGTGCCCATCATATGCAGCCAACTCTGCCCATGATATGCAGCCAACTCTGCCCATGATATGCAGCCAACTCTGCCCATGATATGCAGCCAACTCTGCCCATCATGTGCAGCCAACTCTGCCCATCATGTGCAGCCAACTCTGCCCATCATGTGCAGCCAACTCTGCCCAGCAAATGCAGCCACTGTGCCCATCATGTGCAGCCAACTGTGCCCATCATGTGCAGCCACTGTGCCCATCATGTGCAGCCACTGTGCCCATCATGTGCAGCCACTGTGCCCCCCCACACCCGCTTGCCCGCCCGGCACTTACCCCATTGTGGTGGCGGGTCAGACAGCAGTGAGCTCTGGAACGGGTAGCGCGGGTCAGGCGATGGCTGTGTCATCCCTGCGTCTCTTCTTCCTGTTCTGCTAGGCGGCCAATGGGATTGCCTATGCCTTCAGCCAATCATGTGACCGGTATTAGATCCGTGCCTCCTGATTGGCAGAGAGGTGGTTCAGTGTTAGAACAGCGAATATTCATTTGCTGTTCTAACCCACCTGGGTGAACTGCGAGCGCAATGCTCTGCACTCCGAGTTCACCTTTTTGGAAGCCCATCAGAGCCTATGGCTCTAATCAGGTGCTTCAAAACACACCCCCCCCCCCTGCCGCTGTAATTCAGGTGCCCGGTGTCCAAAAAGAGGCCGGACACATGAATAGGGGGTGGCTACAGCGGCCATGGATAGATTCATGCTATGCATGAAATTCTCCTCCCCTCTCACCTCTTCCTACCCCAAACCAACAAATCCCCCGTCCTGGCACAAATCAATCCCCTCCCAACACCAACCCCCCCCCCCTAAAAAAATCCTCTTTTAGCACAAATACCCCCCAATCATCCCAACTAGCACTAATACCACCCCCCCCCCCCCCCAAAAAAAATTTAAAAATACAATACCGCCCAATCATCTTTACTAGCGCAAATCCCACCCCCACTAAAAATAATTTCCCGTCCTACCACAATTCTCCTGTGCCATATGACCTCTTCCAAACCCAAACAAATCCCCCTCCTAAGACAAATCCCCCCCCCCCCAAAACATAACCCCCTAAAACACCACTACTAGCACAAAAACACAAATTTCCCTTCCTAGAACAATTGTTGCCCCCCCCAAATTCCCCCTCCCAACACAAATCCCCTCCCCTTAATCTCCTGGCACCCCCCCCCCCCCCACCTCACATGATACCCCAGTGCCCAGGGATGCCATCTCTCCTGCCCCCCCCCCCCTGTCACCCACATTTTATGGTGGAAGTTTACTCTGCTCAGATTTTACCTTCCCTGGTTCCCTCCCCCCCCCTTTATACAATTATAATGGAATAAAAAACTTTCCGTTTTCATTACATACTTTATTTTAGACACAGTGATGTCATCACCGGTCTCTGTACTCATCTATGCAATGCAGGCAGATCAAGGCTGGTGGGAGGGGCCAGCAGGGGGCTGTACATAGCTTCCTGAAAACACAGCCCCCCCCGCCTCAGTACCTTTGCCAAGACCCCCCAGTACTGATGCAAGCAGTGGGAGGAGCTATCTCATGATGGGTGGGTGTCAGTCTGGAGAAGTGGGTGTTCCTAGGCAGGCAGCATTTGCATAAGCAACGCCCACATGTGATACGGAGCCTTCAATTTTTAACGGAATGAAATCCAGAGAATGAAAGGGGTGAGCCAGGGGGAGTCAGACTGGGGGGGAGTCAGACTGGGGGGGGGGGGTCTCAGACTGGGGGGGGGGAGTCAGACTGGGGGGGGGAGTCAGACTGGGGGGGGGGGGAAGTCAGACTGGGGGGGGGGTCTATCTGACTTTCCGTGG
Organism: Lithobates sylvaticus; assembly: GCA_028564925.1. Taxonomy (NCBI): domain Eukaryota; kingdom Metazoa; phylum Chordata; class Amphibia; order Anura; family Ranidae; genus Lithobates; species Lithobates sylvaticus. Next base: position 7,717,959 of record CM053031.1, on the reverse strand, counting down.
GGGTCCAGTACACTTTCCTATGACAGTAGAGAGGGGGTCCTCGCAGTGCCACCTGCCATAAAGCAAATCTGGCACCTCCAATGGGCTGCTAAGTTTTTGCACCAATCACAGGAGGGGGGGAGGGGGGGGGAGATTTTAGTAGAGTACCGTTGCCAGGATTGCAAATAGAAATGTATAAATATATTTTTACTATGGAGCGTCAGCAAACTTCTGTAACATAAAGATCCAATTTCCGAGTGTTACATTGTATGTCGTTGTGTTCAGGAAATCAATGTATCCATTTGTAACAAAACTTCTTCATATTATTATTAAAGTTTTCCCGAAACCCCCCTCCCCCTCCCGCAGCGCCTCCATGTTCTGTAAGCGAGCCGCCGCCCCTCTCGTGCGAGGAATGTGCGAATCGCTGCAATCTCGCTTCAACGCTCTCTTCTGGCTGGCGCAGACTCAAGAACGATCGCTCAGGTGGTGCAACGCCCTTAAAGTGACCCCGTACCGCCCAGAGCGGAGGGGGGGCGCGGCTCCGGCAGGAAAATCTGCCAACTCTCCTCCCCGGGGGCCACAAAGGGTTTAATATCCTTTTATATGGAAAGGCTGCCCCCCCCCTCCTCCCCCTCATGTGCGGTGACGATAGCGAATATTCCAATCGGTGATCTGTTTATGCTGCGCAGGGGGGGGGGGGAGAGACGATCGTTTAAATGGATGCAGCTGTTTTGTCAGAAGTACGCAGGAGACGCGGTGCGGACAGAGCGCTCCGTCTTCTACACCAGAAGTTCTCATCCTCGGCCCTCATCCAACAGGCCGGGTTTTCAGGTTTTCCTTCATCTCGCACAGGTGCTTCAGATCAGAGTCAATGGCTTATTATATTGGACAGCTATTCTATCTAAGGGAAATTCCCAAAACAGGACCTGTTGGGGGTACTGGAGGACCGAGGATGAGAACCCCTGAGCTGAGCGACTCGAGGGCCTCAACAGAGGCGAGAAATGTTCCTGAAAAGTCCCCGACCTCCTCCCCTCATCGCCTGCCCCGACCTTCTCCCCTCATCGCCCGCCCCGACCTCCTCCACCATCATATCAAAGGCAAAGTCCCCCATCACCTCCCCTCATCGCCCGCCCCGATCTCCTCCAACATCATATCAGATCCGGGAACTCAGCACAGGGATGGTTGGAACCCCTAATAATGGGCACAGCGGGTGTACAGACCCGGGAACTCAGCACAGGGATGGTGGGAACCCCTCATAATGGGCACAGCGGGTGTACAGACCCGGGAACTCAGCACAGGGATGGTGGGGACCCCTCATAATGGCACAGCGGGTGTACAGACCCGGGAACTCACCACAGGGATGGTGGGAACCCCTCATAATGGGCACAGCAGGTGTACAGACCTGGGAACTCAGCACAGGGATGGTGGGAACCCCTCATAATGGGCACAGCGGGTGTACAGACCCGGGAACTCAGCACAGGGATGGTGGGAACCCCTCATAATGGGCACAGCGGGTGTACAGACCCAGGAACTCAGCACAGGGATGGTGGGAACCCCTCATAATGGGCACAGCGGGTGTACAGACCCAGGAACTCAGCACAGGGATGGTGGGAACCCCTCATAATACTATACTTTGGTGACTTCATTATACACACTATAGGACAATGTATGGGGGGGGGGGGTATAATAAGAAAAGCCTTCCTCCCTGCCGCCATGACACGTCACACGGGGATTACCTGGCGACTCGTGCACACCGGTGAGAAGGCGTTGGTCCCGCAGGTGAACACTCTCTTCCCCGTCACTATCAGGACTCGGACGTAGTTCTGACATTCCTCCTGGAACAAGAAGACAGAGAAACACCACAAATCATTCTCAGAAATTCGATGCAACCAGCGGATGGCGCTCACATTCCACATCAGTCTGCAGGAATACATTACCTACCTTGGGAAGACAGGTCCTCTTTATTAGTGTTCAGGAGCCATGTGAAGGTATATACATTGCCTGACCCTCCCATCCCCCCATAATGTTTGTCTGTGGACCCGAATCCTAATCAGGTGTTGTGCCCCCAGGAGCTGGTTATGTGCCCCCCTCCATAGACCCCCAGCCCCCCTCTCCATAGACCCCCCGCCTCCATAGACCCCCCCCCTCCATAGACCCCCAGCCCCCCCCTCCATAGACCCCCCTCCATAGACCCCCAGCCCCCCCCTCCATAGACCCCCCCCTCCATAGACCCCCCCCCCTCCATAGACCCCCAGCCCCCCCCCTCCATAGACCCCCCCCCTCCATAGACCCCCCCAGCCCCCCTTCATATCCACTAACCCGGCATGATTTACATTTCTCCATTGAAGTGTCAGAACACACAGACTGCCCTGTAATCTCTCTGCCAGGAACCAGACGTGTTCACTGCGTGTGCTCCATATATGGGGATAAAAGGAGTGCAGGGCCCCGGGGCCCGACTACGATAAAAGCTTTATTTATAGGAAACCTAAACACAGAACTAAAGACACCAGATAAGAGCAACACCATTATATTATACAGAGTGACATCACCGCTCTCCAGATATAAGATATATTATACAGAGTGACATCACCGCTCTCCAGATACAAGATATATTATACAGGAGTGACATCACCGCCCTCCAGATATAAGATATATTATACAGGAGTGACATCACCGCTCTCCAGATATAAGATATATTATACAGTAGTGACATCACCGCTCTCCAGATATAATATATAATACAGGAGTGACATCACCGCTCTCCAGATATAATATATATTATACAGGTGTGACATCACCGCTCTCCAGATATAAGATATATTATACAGGAGTGACATCACCGCTCTCCAGATATAATATATAATACAGGAGTGACATCACCGCCCTCCAGATATAAGATATATTATACAGGAGTGACATCACCGCTCTCCAGATATAAGATATATTATACAGGAGTGACATCACCGCTCTCCAGATATAAGATATATTATACAGGAGTGACATCACCGCTCTCCAGATATAAGATATATTATACAGGAGTGACATCACCGCTCTCCAGATATATTATACAGGAGTGACATCACCGCTCTCCAGATATAAGATATATTATACAGGAGTGACATCACCGCTCTCCAGATATAAGATCTATTATACAGAGTGACATCACCGTTCTCCAGATATATTATACAGGAGTGACATCACCGCTCTCCAGATATAAGATATATTATACAGAGTGACATCACCGCTCTCCAGATATAAGACCAAAATTTAACTTTTTGGCCTAAAAGCAAAACGCTATGTGTGGGGAAAACTAACACTGCCCCTCCCCCTGAACACACCATCCCCACCGTGAAACATGGTGGTGGCAGCATCATGTGGTGGGGATGGTTTTCTTCAGCAGGGACAGGGAAGCTGGTCAGAGTTGATGGGAAAATGGATGGAGACAAATACAGGACAATCTTAGAAGAAAACCTGTTATGCCGCGTACACACGATCGGAATTCTTGTCGGAAAAAGCTCTGATGGTTTTCCCGTCGGAATTCCGATGGAATTTCCCTCAAACTGTCTTGCCTACACACGGTCACACCAAATTCCGACGGTCAATAACACCACGCCTTAAAAAACGTTTGACTGCACTATAAAAGGGAAGTTTAATGCTTCTGAGCATGCGTCGAATTGTTTCCGAGCATGCGTCGAAATTTTGCGTGTCGGAATTGCATACACACGATCGGAAAATCCGATAGAAAGGTTTTCCGTCGAAAAAATTAAGAACAGGTTCTCAATCCAAAGTCCGTCTGAAATTCAGACAGAAAAAGACCGATGGGCATACACACGGTCGGAAAATCCCATTAAAAGCTCCCATCGGACTGTTTCCTTCGGAAATTCCGATCGTGTGTACGCGGCATTAGATTCTGCAAAAGACTTAAGACTGGGGAGGAGGTTCACCTTCCAGCAGGACAACGACCCGAAACATACAGCCAGAGCTACAATGGAATGGTTTAGATCAAAGCATATTCATGTGTTAGAATGGCCCAGTCACAGTCCAGACCTAAATCCCATTGAGAATCTGTGGCAAGACTTGAAAATTGCTGTTCACAGACGCTCTCCATCCAATCTGACAGAGCTTGAGATATTTTGCAAAGAAGAAGAATGGGCAGAAATGTCCTCTCTAGATGTGCAAAGCTGGTAGAGACACCCCCAAAAAGACTTGTAGATAAAAGGGGGTTCTACAAAGTATTGACTCCGGGGGGCGCCATACAAATGCCCCTCCCCCACACTTTTCACAGACTTATTTGTATCATTTTCCTTCCACTTCACAATTATGTGACACTTTGTGTTGGTCCATCACATAAAATCCCAATAAAATACATTTACGTTTTTGGTTGTAACATGAGAAAATGTGGGGAATTTCAAGGGGTATGAATAATTTTTCCAGGCTCTGTATATATGAAAGTGTTGCACGATAATCAGGATGCTGCTCCTCCCAACGTGTTATACAGACGTAGGGACGACAGGTAATCGAACATCATGTTAGGTGACAATAGATAATAATGGGGGTCATTTGGTGGCCCGATTATAGTTTTGCTGGCGCTAAGTGACGATTGGACGGTATTAATATAAGTGAAGCGCCACGAAGACGCCACCGGCTCGCCGCGCACGGATAGAGACGTTCGCTCTCATCGCGACGAGTCCCCTATGTATTCCTCAACGCTTTTGTTCCCTACGAGGGTTAAAGCGTCAACTCCATTAAGAAAACAGCAATTCCCATCGACCTTTCTAACAATTCGCCATCGGCGGCTCCTGCGACCCCGGAGTAAAAATACGCGTCTTATTGTCCCGTAGAAAGAAAAAGAAAAAAACCGTCTCCCGCGCTGATTGTTCCCTTCCCTGTAATTTTGTTGTCAATTTGAAGAGTGTTATTACGCCGCGCGCACATTCCCCTCTTTAATTTCTTCCCGCGTTCTTGTTTGCTTTCGGCTTTCCGCACACGTTCGGAAATAGGATGAAATGACTAAGTATGGTGGGGGGACGCCTTCCACCGCCGATGAAAAGGTTGGAGGAAGCTATCATTATTATTAAGTGAAAATGGGCCCCCGTGGCATTACAGCGTTTAACCCGCTACATTTCTTCTTGCGGGGTGACTAATACGCACAACGCACGAAAATCCGAGAATGACGCAACGCTGAGAACGCCGCCTGCTCAGAGATAAAGCGGACGGCGCACTGGAAGGTGATATTTGTCGCGGTCGCGTTCACCGGCGGGAGAGGCGGAGAAATCTGACAGCCGATACAATTACCAGAGATCACGCCTATTATGGGGTGTCGGGAATTACAATGTAACAACCGTAACAGATCGATACATTGCGACTATCTTCATATTATCCACTTCCCGACAGCAAAATGTAAATATACGGTGTGGCTGTGAAGTGGTTTACCGGGGGTTATAGATTATAGATCAGCCATAACCCCGGGGTATTTGTTTTCAGCCAGCAATTCTCTTTTTCATAAAAGTGGTCCAAGCGGCTAATAAGCCTCCGGATCGCTTTCAGAAGCAGCAGGCCCCCCCCCCCCCCCCACCCCTTCCGGGGTTCTGTCGAATACTGTCCCCCTTCGGAAGTACGTTGCGCAGCAAGAAGGACAAGGAGACACCGAAAGTCTCTGAAGATGAACAGCGCCTGCGCACTGAGTCTAGGTTCAAGCCCCACCATCCAAGTGGGCATAGAGTCAGAATAGAAAATTGCAGAGCGAAGCGAGGTCGCGCCCGAAGCGTGGCGATCGAAGCGAGGCCGTGCCCGAATCGTGGCGAGCAAAGCGAGGCCGCGCCCGAAGCGTGGCGATCGAAGCGAGGCCGCGCCCGAAGCGTGGCGATCGAAGCGTGGCCGCACCCGAAGCGTGGCGATCGAAGCGAGGCCGCACCCGAAGCATGGCGATCGAAGCGAGGCCGCATCCGAAGCATGGCGATCGAAGCGAGGCCGTGCCCGAAGCGTGGCGTGTGAAGCGAGGCCGTACCGAAGCGTGGCGAGCGAAGCGAGGCCGCGCCTGAAGCGTGGCGAGCGAAGCGAGGCCGCACCCGAAGCGTGGCGATCGAAGCGTGGCCGCACCCGAAGCGTGGCGATCGAAGCGAGGCCGCCCCCGAAGCGTGGCGAGCGAAGCGAGGCCCCACCCGAAGCGTGGCGATCAAAGCGAGGCCGCACCCGAAGCGTGGCGATCGAAGCGATGCCGCCCCCGAAGCATGACGATTGAAGCGAGGCCGCGCCCGAAGCGTGGCGTGTGAAGCGAGGCCGCACCCGAAGCGTGGCGCGCGAAGCGTGGCGAGCGAAGCGAGGCTGCACCCGAAGCGTGGCGAGCAAAGCGAGGCCGCCCCCGAAGCGTGGCGATCGAAGCGAGGCCGCGCCCAAAGCGTGGCGAGCAAAGCGAGGCCGTGCCCCGCGAGGGGCCCTTTTACTAAGTGCTGTTTTCCATCATCTACCGTATGTCCACTTGCATGATGGGGCTTTAACCTCGACTCAGGACAGAAGGTACTATCAAGTGCGCAGGCGCCGTTCATCTTTGGAGACTTTCGGCGTCTCCTTGTCCTCCGTACCGCGCAAGCGCTGCGCCTGCGCAGTACGGGGCGGACACTATCCGGGGGGACAGTTCTCCGCAGAACACCGGCACTCGCCAGCGTTTCTCTGGCTTTTCGTTTTCTTTACTGGTGCGCCCAGGAAATGATCCGATGGTTCGCGTGGTTGACCACAGAGGCCATTTCTGATCACCTCTATGATCTTGGAGGACCAGAGTGACGTCATGACGTTACCTCCGGTCTAGAGCAGAAGGAAAAAATGTTTTTAAACTTTTGTTTTTGAAGGTAGAGGAGAGATTTGGGGTCTTACAGATCCCAGATTTCTCCATAAAGAGGACCTGTCATCCATTATTTCTATTACAAGGGATGTTTAGATTCTTTGTTATAGGAATAAAAGCGATAAAAAAATACAAAGGGCAGTGTAAAAAAATTAAAAAAAAAACCCAATAAATTAAATAAAACAAAAAAAAAAAAATGAGAGCGCCCCCACCCCCCTGTGCGTAGAAGTGAATGAATACATAGGTCACGCACACATATGTAAACAGCGTTCACACCACATATGTGAAGTATCGCCACAAATGTTAAAGCACGACATGTTGGGTATCTATTTACTCGGTTTAACATCATCGTTCATATTTTACAAAATATTGTAATAATTGTGTTATGTATTGTTTTTTTTTTTTTTTGCATTAAAATTTACTAAAGTGTATTCTTTCAAAAGAATTGCATTTGGAAAAACACTGGTGTCAATGATAGTGCCCCATCATTGGTGTCAGTGGTAGGAATAGTCCCCCATCATTGGTGTCAGTGGGAGGAATAGTGCCCCATCATTGGTGTCAGTGGGAGGAATAGTGCCCCATCATTGGTGTCAGTGGGAGGAATAGTGCCCCATCATTGGTGTCAGTGGGAGGAATAGTGCCCCATCATTGATTTCAGTGGGAGGAATAGTGCCCCATCATTGATTTCAGTGGGAGGAATAGTGCCCCATCATTGGTGTCAGTGGGAGGAATAGTGCCCCATCATTGGCATCATTGGGAGGAATAGTGCCCCATTATTAGTGTCATTGGGAGGAATAGTGTCCCATTATTGGCGTCAGTGGGAGGAATAGTGCCCATCATTGGTGTCAGTGGGAAGAATAGTCCCCCATCATTGGTGTCAGTGGGAGGAATAGTGCCCCATCATTGGTGTCAGTGGGAGGAATAGTGCCCCATCATTGGTGTCAGTGGGAGGAATAGTGCCCCATCATTGGTGTCATTGGGAGGAATAGTGCCCCATCATTGATTTCAGTGGGAGGAATAGTGCCCCATCATTGATTTCAGTGGGAGGAATAGTGCCCCATCATTGGTGTCAGTGGGAGGAATAGTGCCCCATCATTGGCATCATTGGGAGGAATAGTGCCCCATTATTAGTGTCATTGGGAGGAATAGTGTCCCATTATTGGCGTCAGTGGGAGGAATAGTGCCCCATAATTGCCATCATTTGGGAGGAATAGTTCCCCATTAGTGGTGTCATTGGGAGGAATAGTGCCCCATCATTGGTGTCAGTGGGAGGAATAGTGCCCCATCACTGATGTCAGTGGGAGGAATAGTGCCCCATCATTGGTGTCAGTGGGAGGAATAGTGCCCCATAATTGCCATCATTTGGGAGGAATAGTTCCCCATTATTGGTGTCATTGGGAGGAATAGTCCCCCCATCATTGGTGTCAGTGGGAAGAATAGTGCCCCATCATTGGTATCAGTGGGAGGAATAGTGCCCCGTCATTGGTGTCAGTGGGAGGAATAGTGCCCCATCATTGGTGTCAGTGGGAGGAATAGTGCCCCATCATTGGTATCAGTGGGGGGAATAGTGCCCCATCATTGGTGTCAGTGGGAGGAATAGTGCCCCATCATTGGTGTCATTAGGAGGAATAGTGCCCCATCATTGGTGTCAGTGGGGGGAATAGTGTCCCATCATTGATGTCAGTGGAAGGAATAGTGCCCCAGGGGGATTAAAAAAGGGGTGCATCTGGCCCACAGGCCCCAGTTTGGAGACCAGATATTTAACCTAATGGAGGAGGAAGTGTTTCGGTTTTGGGTCAGGATCAGATTTTCGCCATTCGCATTTCTCTGCGGCAGCCAATAGCCGTCACCTGCAGATTATTTTTATCAACTACTTCTAAAGTGAGACTCATTCCGGAGTGCCGCACAATTATCTGCTTCACTGATGCCGAAAACGTTGGTGAAGCAGAACAATTAATTAGCGGCACGCCGGGCTGCGATCTTCCGCGCTCTTCTGCTCGCTCGCAGATAAGAAATATGGAGGCGGCTTACTAACCGGCTGGGATGGAGGGAGAGCGGAGCAGCTTCATTCTGTACATGGGGGGTCCCCTGCACCCAGCACAGCGATGGGCCAACCCAACCCTACAAAGGTGGTCATACACAGTGCAGCTCACAGCAGCCTCGGGGGAGGAGAATCAGAGCAGCGGCTTCACTTCCCACATATGAAGGGGCGATTGTGAGAGCTTTTTTAGGCACACGAGGAAATGTTTTTGTCTATCGCGTTGCAACGCATTTTGTTGCAACGCGTTGGGAAGCCGGAGCAAAACGCTGCCACAAAATGCGCCATGAACTGGATCTGGAGCGGACAACCTTATAGCAGTGGAGATCTTCCTGAACAATAGGGAGGAAGTCAGAGATCACCGGGCACCGTGCCGCCTCCTCACCACCTGATTTACACCTCGAATTGTGTGGGGTGCACGCCCCCATCCATGCGCCCGGCCCCCTAATCTACATGCAGGGCACCGGACGCATTGATTTCAATGGGGTTTTTTTTTTTTTTGGAAGCACATGATTAGAGCCTGAGACTCTCATAGGCTTTAAAAAAGGGAGGGCCGGGGGCGCAGAGCACTGCGCCCCGAGCCCACCCAGTTGTGTGACAATAGTGATTGAATATTCGCTATTGTCACAGTGATACTCCTCCCGGCCAATCAGGAAGCAGGTGACCCGACCGACCGGGGTGGCTGGGGGTGCATTGTTTACCCCCCCCCCCCACCCCCCTGACAGTATACCATCAGCAGCCACTGAGTGTAACTATGCACTTGTGTAACTATCTAACAATGTAAATATGAAACAGTGTAACAATGTATCGGTGTTGTACTCTCGCACAAACTGCCATCACTAATAAGAAGTCTCTTTTTTGTGCATTGGATCTGCACTGAGTAACGCAGCTCAACGCATTCGGTGTGAAAAGGCCAAAAACTGGAGATTCTTGGTGAGAATCGGGGAGCCTCTCTGCACCCCAAGGTCCCCAACGGGTTAAAGTTGCATTGCGCGGACTCTCTGAATTGAGCAGAGCTGCGGCATTTGCTGGAGAGCGTTTGCGGCGCACACAGCGCTGCCGCTCGTTGCCCGGCTGGCTCGGTAGCCTTCATTTTGCCGCTCTGAGCGGATTAGCGAGGGAGTATTAATGGATTTCCGACAGCTGATAGTTCTCTACCTCCCCCCCACCCCCGGTCCCCCAGGTGACAGGTGATGTATTATGCGGAGTCCCACCTAAACCCGCCGCGGCATCTCGCCCGGCTCAGCGGGGACCTCTCACCACAGCAACGCGATTATTAAAGTGTTTTATGCAACAGTTGCTCTTGTCTGCAATTAAATCTCCAAACAGCTCCATGGCTGCCGGCCAGAAACTGTAGGAAAAAAAAAAAAAAGGCTGATCCATCGCCGCGGCGGAACAATATAACCGGAACGTCACCGGGCGCAACGTGTCTGAAATTATAGATCTCTGGTCGGTAGAGTCCCCCCTCCCCCCTTCTGATAACAGCCGCAGAGGGGACCCAAATTGTCGCTTCTATGAACTTTCTAAAACTGCCTGTTAACCGCTCAGCTGCCGCAAACGCTGAAAAGCGAAAGCGACGCCCACTGTGCAACGCCCGGGCAGCTTGCAGGTTAACGAGGGCAAAATAAAAAAAAAGGGAAACTCCATCCAAACAGGGAGATACCCGGGTGACGCGTTTATATCGGGGACGCATTTTACCCACCCAAATACTTTTTAAATTATTATTATTTCAGGTACTTTTATAGCGCCGTCAATTTACGCCGCACTTTACATATACATTGTACATTCACACCGGTCCCTACCCTCAAGGAGCTTACACTCTAAGGTCCCCAACTCACATTCATATACTGGGGCCAATTCAGACCGAAGCCAATTAACCTCCCCGCTTGTTTTTGGAGTGTGGGAGGAATCCGGAGTACCCGGAGGAAACCCACACAGGGAGAACATGCAAACTGCAGGCCGGTGGTGTCGTGGTCGGGATTCGAACCAGCGACCCCTTTTTTTACATCCAGATGGAAAGTGGGACTCGGCACTCCTGACAGCCTCAATACTATATTGAGACAGAAAGCCTCCTCCTAGGCCACATTCACTGACGCGTTTCGCTCCACCCACAGGGTTTTAGTCATAGATGTTCCTCATAGATGGTTAGTCATAGAGATCTTTGGTGCATTAGACCCCAGATGTCTCAGTAAAGAGGACCTGTCACTGCCCATGCTTACAAGGGATGTTGTTTATTACTTATGATAGCAATAAAGTTAATCAGAAACTAACAAAATTAAAAAGACAGTGTAAAAATATTTAAAAAAAAAAAAAAAATTTTTTAAGGCCCCACAGGTGACAGGGCGCCTTAAAAAATATTTTTAATTGTTATTTTATTTTATTTTTTAATTATTTTTACGTAGGGTACGCAGGCATATGTAAACAGTATTCGGGAGGTATTGCAGTGATTAGACATGTGCAATTCATTTAGTTACAAATTAGTTTAACGAATTTCGACAAATTCTTAAATATCTGAATTAAAGAAAGCCCATTTAACAATTTTTTTCTGAATATTCGTGAATTCGGCATTAGAAAATCCGGAAACCCAAAAATTTGAAAATCTGAAATAACTAATAGTAACTTAAATATTACTAACTATTAAATTATAGGTATAGGAATTTCCATTCAAATTTGGCTGTTCGTGAACGTAACAAATACAAATTTATCTAAAAGAATTATCCGAAATAACGAATGCCGTATCTAAAAATGGAACGGAACTAATAAATAATTAATAATAATAAAAACTTTTTATTAATATTATTATTTATTAATTTGTTCTGTTCCATTTGTTTACATGTGGCATTCGTTATTTCGGATAATTCTTAACTTCGGATCAATTCTTGTTTGATATGTTCACTAACTAGACATGTGCACTGCCAAAAAATGCGTTTCATTCGTTTTTTTGCTTTTTTCGTAAATTCGTAAATTTCAGGAATTTTCACATTTCGAGTTTTCAGATTTTCGAATTTTCAAATTTTCAAATTTTCAAGTTTCATAATTTACGATCTTCGGATTTCCGAATTTTCAAAATTCCGATATTTTGAAAACCGAAAATTTTAATTTCCGAATTTTCAGATTTTCAGGATTTCCAAATTTTCAGATTTTCGGAATTCAGGAATTCAAAGATATGAAAGTCCAAAAGTTTGAAAATCTGAAAAAAAAATAAAGAAAATCTGTTTAATAACTAACTAACTATCAAATTAAGGAGTACGAATTTATCCGAAGTTACGAATTATCTTAAATAACGAATGCCGCATCTAAACGAATGGAACGTAACAAATTAATAATAAATAATTAATAATAAATAATAATAATAAAAAGGTTTTATTATTGTTATTTATTATTATTAGATCGTTACGTTCCATTTGGTTTGATGCAGCATTCGTTATTTTGGATAATTCGTAACTTCGGATAAATTCGTACTCGTTACTAACAGACAAATTTGAAAGGGAATTCCAATACCTATAATTTAATAGTTTAGTTATTATTTAGAATTAAACAGATTTTCTTTCCTTTTTTTTCAGATTTTTTAATTTTTTTAATTTTTGAATTCCGAAAATCCTAAAATTCGGAATTCCGAAAATCCTAAAATTCAGGATTTCCGAAAATCCTAAAATTTGGAATTCCGAAAATCCTAAAATTCGGAATTCCGAAAATCCTAAAATTCAGGATTTCCGAAAATCCTAAAATTCAGGATTTCCGAAAATCCTAAAATTTGGAATTCCGAAAATCCTAAGATTCGGAATTCCGAAAATCCTAAAATTCGGAATTCCGAAAATCCTAAAATTCAGGATTTCCGAAAATCCTAAAATTTGGAATTCCGAAAATCCTAAAATTCGGAATTCTGAAAATCCAAAATCCGAAAATTCGTAAATCTGAAATTTTGAAATTCGGAAATCTGAATTTCGAATTTTCGTATTTCCGAATTTCCGAATTTCTAATTTTTGGAAATCCGGAAATCCGAAATTTGGAAATTTGGAAATCCGAAATTTGGAAATTTGGAAATCCGAAATTTGGAAATTTGGAAATCCGAAATTTGGAAATTTGGAAATCCGAAATTTGGAAATTTGGAAATCCGAAATTTGGAAATTTGGAAATACGAAATTCGTAAATTTGAAAATTCGGAAATCCGTAAATCCGGAAATTTTGAAATTCGGAAATTTCGGAAATTGAAAAATTCGGAATTAACAAATTTGTCAAAATTCGTTAAAAAACTAATTCGGAACTAAACGAATTGCACATGTCTATCACTAACAGACAAATTTGAAAGGAATTTCCAATACCTATAATTTAACCACATGCCGACCGAGCCATAGCCAAAAGACGGCTACAGCGCGGTCGGCTTATTCTGGGAGGGCGTCCATGGACGTCCTCCCAGAATCTTGCTCCCGCACGCCCCCCTTATTATAAGTTAGTTATTCTTTAGAATTTTCGTATTTTTTCTTTTTTTAGGATTTTCGAATCCACGAATTTGCTAATTTTATTATCTACGAATTTACAAATTAGTTAATTTTATAATTTACAAATTGCGATCACAACTAACGACCCGAATAACGAAAAAAACAAAACCGAATTAAATTAAATGAACAAATTTTTCGGCAATGCACGTCTACGTGCGATCATTATAGCGAGAGCAATAATTACATAATTCTAGCGCTGGACTTCCTGTGCAACTCTGAACTAATTACCCTTTCGAGCTTTGCCTTTGGACTAAGTACCGCAGTTTTAAAGCATGACATGTTGGGTATCCATTTACTCGGCATAATATTTATTTACATTTTACCAAACAATTGGGTATTCTATTGTGTTTTTTGTGCATTAAAAATCACAAAAAAAAAAATTTTCCCCAAAAAACTAGGGCAGGGATATGCAATTAGCGGACCTCCAGTTGTTACAGAACTACAAGTCCCATGAGGCATAGCAAGACTCTGACAGCCACAAGCACGACACCCAGAGGCAGAGGCATGATGGGACTTGTAGTTTTGCAACAGCTGGAGGTCCGCGAATTGCATATCCCTGATCTAGGGTCTCTGCTTAAAACATATATACTGTTTGGGGGTCCTAAATAATTTTCTAGCACAAAATGCAGATTTTTACACTTACCGTATATACTCGAGTATAAGCCGAGTTTTTCAGCACATTTTCTGGTGCTGAAAATGCCCCCTCGGCTTATACTCGAGTTAAGCACTTTTCTGCAGCAGAGAATGACATTTTCCGAACCGAATTTGGGGCCCCGTATCTCGGGGGCCACTTGGTGCTCCTAGCTAGGGGTTCCTAGCATCAATTGGCCTGAGATACGGGCCCCAAAGTCGGTTCGGAAAATGTCATTCTCTGCTGCAGAAAAGTGCTTGATATTTTCCGACCTGAATTTGGGTCCCCGTATCTTGGGGCCACTTGGTGCTAGGAACCCTAAATTTGGTGTGCAGAGGAACCAACACTACAACATATCCACATTTGGGGTTCCTAGCACCAAGTGGCCCAGAGATACGGGGCCCCAAAGTCGGTCAACTGTGTCCATCTGCAGAAATGTCATTTCGGGAACCCTTCGGGTCCAGAGACTCCAAAATTTTGGCTGCAGCTAGGGGGCATGTAGGAACCCTTAACTACCAAGTTTGAAGTTCGGAGTACCTATGGCTGCAAATGGGCACAGTGAGGCTGCAAATGGGCACAGTGAGGCTGCAAATGGGCACAGTGAGGCTGCAAATGGGCATTGTTGACCCTCTTTTCCACTTACAGTAGCTGCGCATTTCTCACCCTAGGCTTATACTCGAGTCAATAGATTTTCCCAGTTTTTTGTGGTAAAATTAGGTGCCTCGGCTTATATTCGGGTCGGCTTATACTCGAGTATATACGGTATGTGGGAAGTGTCAGAATTGGCTCGGGAAGCCTGTGGTTACACATTACTCAGAGGCCTTGCAGTACTACAGACACCAGCACCCGGACGTAGTGGATCACCGAAGTAGAACCTTGGAGAGGCGCTCTACATTTTCTAATGGGGGGGGGGGGGCAGGGGGTCAAGGCATTCTCATCGGGGCTACCAAAAAATGTGCGTTCACTGGTGACCTGATCTTACCTCCGTCTTCCCTTTACTCTGACAGGACCGGCGGGTGTCTTCATCCGAACTCCACTCCGACGCCTGAAAGACAAAATTCAACACATGTTACACTCCAGAGTCAAACACCATATCAAAGTATATAATAGTTCATCGTCTCCTTTCACTGTGCACATGCTGAAAAAAACAAAACACTAATTACTACATACAACAAGGCCATTATGGCTGAAACGCGTTAACCTCTGCTGTATACTGTATATTAATCTTTTATGGAGTTACAATACATTTGGGCCTATTGAAGAGAATGTATGGAGTTGCAGATTGTCTTCTACCGATTTTACAATTCTACATACAGAGAGGCAAAAACACTCAGTAAAAAGTCATCTGGGGTTTACGACTTATTAGTTGAAACGCGTCGGTTGGACCCACTTACACACCGCTCATGTACCCGTACTCATGAGAAGCTTTTGATGACCTTTTACCATGTGAGTTTACCATTTTGCTACAATAAATAATATTTTTAAACGGTATCACGCCATGCGATTTTTTTTTCTCTATCTGTTTCGCATGGCCTGTGGATACCGAGCCTCTGCCCTCACCAAGGAATATGATATTTAACCACTTAAGGACCGCCTCACGCAGATGTACGTCGGCAGAATGGCACAAGCACGTACAGGTACGTTGCCCTTTAAGAGCCCAGCCGTGGGTCGCGACCCGGTCCTGAGCTCTGTGACCGCGGCACCCGCGGACACTCGCCGCCGGTGTCCCGCGATCAGGTCACAGAGCTGAAGAACAGGGAGAGGTCTGTGTAAACAAACCTCTCCCCGTGCTTCCTAGTGAGGCTGTCACTGATCGGCTGTTCCCTGTCATAGGGAAAGACGATCAGTGATGTCACACGCCAAGCCACGCCCCCCTACAGTAAAAAAAAAAAACCACATAGGTCACACTTAACCCCTACACTGCCCTCTAGTGGTTAACCCTTTCACTGCCAGTGACATTTTTTACAGTAATCAATGCATTTTTAATCGCACTGATCGCTGTATAAATGACAATGGTCCCACAAATGTCCCAAAAATGTCCGATGTGTCCGCCATAATGTCGCAGTCACAATAAAAATCGCTGATCGCCGCCATTACTAGTAAAAAAAAAAATTAATAAAAATGCCATAAAAACTATCCCCTATTTTGTAGACGCTATAACTTTTGCGCAAACCAATCAATAATCGCTTATTGCGATTTTTTTTTTACCAAAAATATGTAGAAGAATACGTATCGGCCTAAACCGAGGAAAGAAAATGTTTTTTTATATATTTTTTGGGGATATTTATTATAGCAAAAAGTACAAAATATTGCATTTTTTTCAAAATTGTCGCTCTATTTTTGTTTACAGCGCAAAAAATAAAAACCGCAGGGGCGATCAAATACCACCAAAAGAAAGCTCTATTTGTGGGAAAGAAAGGACGCCAATTTTGTTTGGGAGCCACGTCGCACGACCGCGCAATTGTCAGTTAAAGCGACGCAGTGCCGAATCGCAAAAAGGGGGCCTGGTCCTTTGGCTGCAAATTGGTCCGGGGCTGAAGTGGTTAACCTTTAACCCGCTGGATGTCTGCGAATGTCCAAGTTAAGCCATTGACTGGATCCAGGATCAGCGGTACCCATCGAGTTTGCTGACCATTAAGCCTTTGAAGACTTGAGTGGTAGATGCCCCTTCAAGTCATTGACATCCAGTAAGCCTCCTCCTCTCTTATCGGTGGTGCCTTCAATCTCATTGCCTCCATTTGGAATGTTACACCGGGATTGGATGTTCCTGTCGGAGTCTTTTTTTGGATTATTCTTTACAATCTTGGACTGGACATATATGTCTTTTATTTTCTTTGTGCCAATTGAATGCACTTTGTTATTTTTACGTGTTTATGGTTGTATATATATTTTTACACTCCAGTTAGTTCTTTCACTTGGTGGTAATTCAATATTTGATCATCTTCATTGGTAAACCACTCACCTGATAGAATATTAGCGCTACACATTTTTTTATCTATTTACATAGATTTTTGTCTACAGCTGTGTTGGCAGCCATTATTCTTATATATCAATTTAGTCACAGCGCGGTATATCTTTTTTCTTTTTTACAGCGGGTGTACAGACCCGGGAACTCAGCACAGGGATGGTGGGAACCCCTCATAATGGGCACAGCGGGTGTACAGACCCAGGAACTCAGCACAGGGATGGTGGGAACCCCTCATAATGGGCACAGCGGGTGTACAGACCCGGGAACTCAGCACAGGGATGGTGGGAACCCCTCATAATGGGCACAGCGGGTGTACAGACCCGGGAACTCAGCACAGGGATGGTGGGAACTCCTCATAATGGGCACAGCGGGTGTACAGACCTGGGAACTCAGCACAGGGATGGTGGGAACCCCTCATAATGGGCACAGCGGGTGTACAGACCCAGGAACTCAGCACAGGGATGGTGGAACCCCTCATTATGGGCACAGCGGGTGTACAGACCCGGAAACTCAGCACAGGGATGGTGGAACCCTTCATAATGGGCACAGCGGGTGTACAGACCCGGGAACTCAGCACAGGGATGGTGGGAACCCCTCATAATGGGCACAGCGGGTGTACAGACCCGGAAACTCAGCACAGGGATGGTGGGAACCCCTCATAATGGGCACAGCGGGTGTACAGACCTGGGAACTCAGCACAGGGATGGTGGGAACCCCTCATAATGGGCACAGCGGGTGTACAGACCCGAGAACTCAGCACAGGGATGGTGGGAACCCCTCATAATGGGCACAGCGGGTGTACAGACCCGGGAACTCAGCACAGGGATGGAGGGAACCCCTCATAATGGGCACAGCGGGTGTACAGACCCGGGAACTCAGCACAGGGATGGTGGGAACCTCTCATAATGGGCACAGCGGGTGTACAGACCTGGGAACTCAGCACAGGGATGGTGGGAACTCCTCATAATGGGCACAGCGGGTGTACAGACCCGGGAACTCTGCATAGGGATGGTGGGAACCCCACATAATGGGCACAGCGGGTGTACAGACCCAGGAACTCAGCACAGGGATGGTGGGAAACCCTCATAATGGGCACAGCGGGTGTACAGACCTGGGAACTCAGCAGAGGGATGGTGGGAACCCCTCATAATGGGCACAGCGGGTGTACAGACCCGGGAACTCGGCACAGGGATGGTGGGGACCCCTCATAATGGGCACAGCGGGTGTACAGACCCGGGAACTCGTCACAGTGATGGTGGGAGCACCTCATAATGGGCACAGCGGGTGTACAGACCCGGGAACTCAGCACAGGGATGGTGGGAACCTCTCATAATGGGCACAGCGGGTGTACAGACCCGGGAACTCAGCACAGGGATGGTGAGAACCTCTCATAATGGGCACAGCGGGTGTAGAGGCCCGGGAACTCAGCACAGGGATGGTGGAACCCCTCATAATGGGCACAGCGGGTGTACAGACCCGGGAACTAAGCACAGGGATGGTGGGAACCCCTCATAAGGGGCACAGCGGGTGTACAGACCTGGGAACTCAGCACAGGGATGGTGGGAACTCCTCATAATGGGCACAGCGGGTGTACAGACCCGGGAACTCTGCACAGGGATGGTGGGAACCCCTCATAATGGGCACAGCGGGTGTACAGACCCGGGAACTCAGCACAGGGATGGTGGGGACCCCTCATAATGGGCACAGCGGGTGTACAGACCCGGGAACTCGGCACAGTGATGGTGGGAGCTCCTCATAATGGGCACAGCGGGGTGTACAGACCTGGGAACTCAGCACAGGGATGGTGGGAACCCCTCATAATGGGCACAGCGGGTGTACAGACCCGGGAACTCAGCACAGGGATGGTGAGAACCTCTCATAATGGGCACAGCGGGTGTAGAGGCCCGGGAACTCAGCACAGGGATGGTGGGAACCCTTCATAATGGGCACAGCGGGTGTACAGACCCGGGAACTCGGCACAGTGATGGTGGGAGCACCTCATAATGGGCACAGCGGGTGTACAGACCCGGGAACTCAGCACAGGGATGGTGGGAACGCCTCCTAATGGGCACAGCGGGTGTACAGACCGGGAACTCAGCACAGGGATGGTGGGAACCCCTCATAATGGGCACAGCGGGTGTACAGACCCAGGAACTCAGCACAGGGATGGTGGGAACCCCTCATAATGGGCACAGCGGGTGTACAGACCTGGGAACTCAGCACAGGGATGGTCAGTGTCTATTCAGTATTTGTGTCTAACATGTTCTAAAGGAAAACTTCCTGACAGGTGGAAATTTATCCGCATTGTCCCACAATCTGCGTCCGGCGCTGGCAGGTGAATGGCGCTCTCATGCGGCGTTGGCCAGGAACGGCTCGGCGGCACACAAGGCACGCTGGGACACTTCCCATCACAGACAGCGTCCATTTGGTAAATGACGGCTCATAATGGGAACGAGTCCTCGCCTGACGCCGTGTCCAGATGGCCCAGCTGGCGCGGTGGGATAATGCGATTCCTAAGCAGAGCGAGGGGCGGTGGGGGTTGGGCTCTTCCCACTCTGATAGTAAATACCTTCAGATAACAAAGGAAGCAATTCATTCATTCATCGGGGGAATAAAATAAACTCATTAACATTCCAATAATGAGCCCCTCAAACCTTGGATCTGCCGCCCCTGAGATTTCTTCATTACCGCAAAACTCATTTTTAATAAATTCTCTTCTCTTCCTTAATGCGCTCTCGGGGGTAATCCTCGGGGACCGCGCCAGAATTCCGCCAAAGGGGTTAATATCTTAATTACATTTTACGAGAGCCGCCGCCGCCGCACAATGACTGGCTGGTGATTCCCGGGAGACAAAGAAGCGGCCATATTGTGCGGCCCAAAACATCCCCCCGGGGTCCATTGTGAGAAGTGCTCAGCCAATTAGAGGAAGGTTCAAGTGGCCGTTTGCTGCGGAGAGCTAATTGTCCCGTATTTATTACCGACCCGCGTCCCGCGTCCCCGCGCACAGCAATATTCCTTCTCCGAGGAGGAAACATCAAACATTCAAATACAGCAAATCAAACAGAACAAGGAAATAAATTGATACAATAAAAATAAAAAAATGATACAACTTTACATAGAGCTGGATGGACTTTATGTAACTATGTAACCAGGAGGTCCTTCTCTGTCCTGAAATACTCTGCTGGAGGACTCTGCTCCTTCCTCTATAACTCTCCTCTCCTGAAATACTCTGCACTACTGGAGGACTCGGCTCCTTCCTCTATAACTCTCCTCTCCTCTCCTGGAGGACTCTGCTCCTTCCTCTATAACTCTCCTCTCCAGAAATACTCTGCACTGCTGGAGGACTCTGCTCCTTCCTCTATAACTCTCCTCTCCAGAAATACTCTGCACTGCTGGAGGACTCTGCTCCTTCCTCTATAACTCTCCTCTCCTGAAATACTCTGCTGGAGGACTCTGCTCCTTCCCCTATAACTCTCCTCTCCTGAAATACTCTGCACTGCTGGAGGACTCTGCTCCTTCCTCTATAACTCTCATCTCCTGAAATACTCTGCACTGCTTGAGGACTCTGCTCCCTCCTCTATAACTCTCCTCTCCTGAAATACTCTGCTGGAGGACTCTGCTCCTTCCTCTGTAACTCTCCTCTCCTGAAATACTCTGCTGGAGGACTCTGCTCCTTCCTCTATAACTCTCCTCTCCTGAAATACTCTGCTGGAGGACTCTGCTCCTCCCTCTATAACTCTCCTCTCCTGAAATACTCTGCTGGAGGTCTCTGCTCCTTCCTCTATAACTCTCCTCTCCTGAAATACTCTGCTCTGCTGGAGGACTCTGCTCCTTCCTCTATAACTCTCCTCTCCTGATATACTCTGCTGGAGGACTCTGCTCCTTCCTCTATAACTCTCCTCTCCTGAAATACTCTGCTGGAGGACTCTGCTCCTTCCTCTATAACTCTCCTCTCCTGAAATACTCTGCTCTGCTGGAGGACTCTGCTCCTTCCACTATAACTCTCCTCTCCTGAAATACTCTGCACTGCTGGAGGACTCTGCTCCTTCCTCTATAACTCTCCTCTCCTGGAATACTCTGCTCTGCTGGAGGACTCTGCTCCTTCCTCTCTAACTCTCCTCTCCTGAAATACTCTGCTGGAGGACTCTGCTCCTTCCTCTATAACTCTCCTCTCCTGATATACTCTGCTGGAGGACTCTGCTCCTTCCTCTATAACTCTCCTCTCCTGAAATACTCTGCTGGAGGACTCTGCTCCTTCCTCTATAACTCTCCTCTCCTGAAATACTCTGCTCTGCTGGAGGACTCTGCTCCTTCCTCTATAAATCTCCTCTCCTGAAATACTCTGCACTGCTGGAGGACTCTGCTCCTTCCTCTATAACTCTCCTCTCCTGAAATACTCTGCTCTGCTGGAGGACTCTGCTCCTTCCACTATAACTCTCCTCTCCTGAAATACTCTGCACTGCTGGAGGACTCTGCTCCTTCCTCTATAACTCTCCTCTCCTGAAATACTCTGCACTGCTGGAGGACTCTGCTCCTTCCTCTATAACTCTCCTCTCCTGAAATACTCTGCTGGAGGACTCTGCTCCTTCCTCTATGACTCTCCTCTCCTGAAATACTCTGCTGGAGGACTCTGCTCCTTCCACTATAACTCTCCTCTCCTGAAATACTCTGCTGGAGGACTCTGCTCCTTCCTCTATGACTCTCCTCTCCTGAAATACTCTGCTGGAGGACTCTGCTCCTTCCACTATAACTCTCCTCTCCTGAAATACTCTGCTCTGCTGGAGGACTCTGCTCCTTTCTCTATAACTCTCCTCTCCTGGAATACTCTGCTCTGCTGGAGGACTCTGCTCCTTCCTCTATAACTCTCCTCTCCTGAAATACTCTGCTGGAGGACTCTGCTCCTTCCTCTATGACTCTCCTCTCCTGAAATACTCTGCTGGAGGGCTCTGCTCCTTCCTCTATAACTCTCCCCTCCTGAAATACTCTGCTCTGCTGGAGGACTCTGCTCCTTCCTCTATAACTCTCCTCTCCTGAAATACTCTGCTCTGCTGGAGGACTCTGCTCTTTCCTCTGTAACTCTCCTCTCCTGAAATACTCTGCTGGAGGACTCTGCTCCTTTCTCTATAACTCTCCTCTCCTGAAATACTCTGCTGGAGGACTCTGCTCCTTCCTCTGACCCTCCTGAACATATTGACAATGTATTTCTTGAATCAGTAGAAATCACGCTCCATCAGAAGCTCTTCTCAGTGACACAACTGCGGCTGATTACACTCAGAAATACGTTTGATTTTTGGTTTGCTCAGAACACAAGTTCAGTAATGAGCAGCATTTAGTTTGATCTTAAAGCAGAACTCCGGCCTCCTCTCCAGTCTGGCTCAGGTAATATTCATTTTTTTTTTTTTTTTTTAAGAGCCATGAGCCGAGCAGGCGCGCCAGGTACATATCGGTGTATTGTAAAAAAAAAAAAAGATGAAAAAAAAAAATGATATATCATTTTTTTTTTTTTTTTATCTTTTTTTTTTTTTACAATACACCAATATGTACCTGTTCGGCTCATGGCTCTTAAAAAAAAAAAAAAAAAATGAATATTACATTTCTAGCGTAAAAATAAATAAATTGAAAATCTAGTTAAAAAACAAACAAAAAAAAATAATAATAAAGAACAAAAAGAACATTGTGTAAATATTTGGTTCCCTCTTCTCTCTGACGTCACAATGTTACATTTGGATTATCTATTTGAAGATAAAAAGATTCTTTGTAGCGAATCCATAAAAGGCGCGTTTTGTCGGGCGAGAGGCCCCTCTGTAGGGACTGTGGTGGGACATCTCTGAAGTTGGGATTTCTCGGTCCCGCCTCAGGAATGTCTGGAGAATTGTTATTCGGGGGGGTCCCTCATGTCCCGGCTTGCTCGCCCCGACGGTCACCTGGTTGACGGATCTCGGGTCTGGGAGGACGCGCTGCACACGTGTCGGCTCTCTGGACCTGTTCCAGCCTGTCGGGGGTGGCGGCGCAGCTTCATCAGAGAGGCGATGAGCGAGGACCAGCGGGAGGCGTTATCCTGTTAGCTGGCCGGTGGCTGCTCAATGTTCCCCGAGCGACGAGCCCATAATCCCGGCCGCAGATCGTTAGATGGCGCAGGTCAAACCTCAATCTCACGCAAATCTCCTCTGTATGACTGCGCCGCGCTCAGCCGGACGCAACGGAGGAGGAGCTGCCGCTAGTTTCCTGCAGAACAAAACGTGTCAGGGGCAGAAATCTGGGGCCGTAAATATTGGTTTTTGGTATCAGTGGGAGGAATAGTGCCCTATCATCGGTGTCGGTGGTAGGAATAGTGCCCCATCATCGGTGTCGGTGGGAGGAATAGTGCCCCATCATTGGTGTCAGTGGGAGGAATAGTGCCCCATCATCGGTATCAGTGGGAGGAATAGTGCCCCATCATTGGTGTCAGTGGGAGGAATAGTGCCCCATCATCGGTGTCGGTGGGAGGAATAGTGTCCCATCATCGGTGTCGGTGGTAGGAATAGTGCCCCATCATCGGTGTCGGTGGGAGGAATAGTGCCCCATCATCGGTGTCGGTGGGAGGAATAGTGCCCCATCATTGGTGTCAGTGGGAGGAATAGTGTCCCATCATCGGTGTCGGTGGTAGGAATAGTGCCCCATCATCGGTGTCGGTGGGAGGAATAGTGCCCCATCATCGGTGTCGGTGGGAGGAATAGTGCCCCATCATCGGTGTCGGTGGGAGGAATAGTGCCCCATCATTGGTATCAGTAGGGGGAATAGTGCCCCATCATTGGTGTCAGTGGGAGGAATAGTGCCCCATCATTGGTGTCAGTGGGAGGAATAGTGCCCCATCATTGGTGTCAGTGGGAGGAATAGTGTCCCCATCATTGGTGTCAGTGGGAGGAATAGTGCCCCATCATTGGTGTCGGTGGGAGGAATAGTGCCCCATCATTGGTGTCAGTGGGAGGAATAGTGTCCCATCATTGGTGTCAGTGGGAGGAATAGTGCCCCATCATTGGTGTCAGTGGGAGGAATAGTGTCCCATCATTGGTGTCAGTGGGAGGAATAGTGTCCCATCATTGGTGTCAGTGGGAGGAATAGTGTCCCATCATTGGTGTCGGTGGGAGGAATAGTGTCCCATCATTGGTGTCAGTGGGAGGAATAGTGCCCCATCATTGGTGTCAGTGGGAGGAATAGTGTCCCATCGTTGGTGTCAGTGGGAGGAATAGTGCCCCATCGTTGGTGTCAGTGGGAGGAATAGTGCCCCATCGTTGGTGTCAGTGGGAGGAATAGTGCCCCATCGTTGGTGTCAGTGGGAGGAATAGTGCCCCATCGTTGGTGTCAGTGGGAGGAATAGTGCCCCATCGTTGGTGTCAGTGGGAGGAATAGTGCCCCATCATTGGTGTCAGTGGGAGGAATAGTGCCCCATCGTTGTGTCAGTGGGAGGAATAGTGCCCCATCATTGGTGTCAGTGGGAGGAATAGTGCCCCATCGTTGGTGTCAGTGGGAGGAATAGTGCCCCATCGTTGGTGTCAGTGGGAGGAATAGTGCCCCATCATTGGTGTCAGTGGGAGGAATAGTGCCCCATCGTTGGTGTCAGTGGGAGGAATAGTGCCCCATCATTGGTGTCAGTGGAAGGAATAGTGCCCCATCATTGGTGTCAGTGGAAGGAATAGTGCCCCATCATTGGTGTCAGTGGGAGGAATAGTGCCCCATCATTGGTGTCAGTGGGAGGAATAGTGCCCCATCGTTGGTGTCAGTGGGAGGAATAGTGCCCCATCATTGGTGTCAGTGGGAGGAATAGTGCCCCATCATTGGTGTCAGTGGAAGGAATAGTGCCCCATCATTGGTGTCAGTGGGAGGAATAGTGCCCCATCGTTGGTGTCAGTGGGAGGAATAGTGCCCCAACATTGGTGTCAGTGGGAGGAATAGTGCCCTATCATTGGTGTTAGTGGGAGGAATAGTGCCCCATCATTGGTGTCAGTGGGAGGAATAGTGTCCCATCATCTGTGTCAGTGGGAGGAATAGTGTCCCCTCGTCGGTGTCAGTGGGAGGAATAGTGCCCCATTGTCGGTATCAGTGGGAGGAATAGTGTCCCCTCATCGGTGTCAGTGGGAGGAATAGTGCCCCATTGTTGGTGTCAGTGGGAGGAATAGTGCCCCATCGTTGGTGTCAGTGGGAGGAATAGTGCCCCATCGTTGGTGTCAGTGGGAGGAATAGTGCCCCATCGTTGGTGTCAGTGGGAGGAATAGTGCCCCATC
The DNA here is from genome assembly GCA_028564925.1 of Lithobates sylvaticus. NCBI lineage: Eukaryota > Metazoa > Chordata > Amphibia > Anura > Ranidae > Lithobates > Lithobates sylvaticus. Next base: position 7,692,745 of record CM053031.1, on the reverse strand, counting down.
ATTGGTGTCAGTGGGAGGAATAGTGCCCCATCGTTGGTGTCAGTGGGAGGAATAGTGCCCCATCATTGGTGTCAGTGGGAGGAATAGTGCCCCATCGTTGGTGTCAGTGGGAGGAATAGTGCCCCATCGTTGGTGTCAGTGGGAGGAATAGTGCCCCATCATTGGTGTCAGTGGGAGGAATAGTGCCCCATCGTTGGTGTCAGTGGGAGGAATAGTGCCCCATCATTGGTGTCAGTGGGAAGGAATAGTGCCCCATCATTGGTGTCAGTGGGAAGGAATAGTGCCCCATCATTGGTGTCAGTGGGAGGAATAGTGCCCCATCATTGGTGTCAGTGGGAGGAATAGTGCCCCATCGTTGGTGTCAGTGGGAGGAATAGTGCCCCATCATTGGTGTCAGTGGGAGGAATAGTGCCCCATCGTTGGTGTCAGTGGAGGAATAGTGCCCCATCATTGGTGTCGGTGGGAGGAATAGTGCCCCATCATTGATATCAGTGGGAGGAATAGTGCCCCATCATTGGTATCAGTGGGAGGAATAGTGCCCCATCATTGATATCAGTGGGAGGAATAGTGTCCCATCGTTGGTGTCAGTGGGAGGAATAGTGTCCCATCATTGGTGTCACCACGTTCCGTGGTTTTAATGGCGATACATGGTAACCAGCCCCTCCCAAGCTCAACTTCGCTCAACAGTCCAACAAAGTAGGCCCCGAACATTTCCAATGCGCAAACTGATCTTATTTCAGCAGAATTGTAGAACACACGGGGTGCGTGGGAGGGGGAGGGGGGTTTGACAAGTAGCCACATAAAAATATGAAACAGCAAATGTAACAAAGTCCCATGAACAGTTATACATTGTAGCAAGAGTACAAAATATGCAAATCCCCTGCAGCGCCCCCTCCCGCATACGTTCAGCGCGGTAACGGATAGACGAATGACAATGCAGAGCGCGATGTACGCGCACAGACCCCGGGGACGTATAAATCCCTCTATATGTATTCATGGCGGCACACCGGAGGACAAAGATCGGGAGATCTGCATCTGGGAGCGGATTTGCTGCATTCCTGCCGGTTCCCACCATCCGGGCGCAATGTTTACACACATCGCGCTCACACAAGATCTATAGGCGGATTTATTCTCAGGAACGCCGAGGTCAGCCAACTCTTAAGATGCAAAGCGCAATCCGCTCGACCCCCCGAGGCCTCCATCGCTCTTTATATCTCCAGTCATTCCGCGATCGAATTGTTCGCCAGCCAAGGATAAAGCATCACGTGCCGAGCGCCGAGCTGGAACTCCGACCCGTTCCACCAGGCAGACCGAAGGAGTCAATGCGGCGCCGCGGGGCAGGCCGCCGGGCCCCGTAACTCGCTCTCGCTCTCTGTGTTATTTCAACGCTCATTTCCCTCTGACGTGTTCGCTCTGCGAGAGAGAATTATTTCAGGAGGGCCAAGCGAGCAAAAAGTGCCGGAGAATTTATGGCGCTCGTTTTCCATCTTCCCAGCACGCCGGAGGCCCAAAACGAATTTATCAGGAAGGCCGCGAGCTTCTGTTAATCTTCCCGCGCCAATTAGCGCCGATCCGATTATGAGAAGCGCCACCGGCGTTGGTGGAGGATTATCCGAAGTTCTGACATAACATTAAAAAAAATACCTGAAAAATTAGGAAAACGGCGAAGATTTGGAGAGGAGAGCGCGGCGATCCAGTGTGCCGGGAGAAACGGCGAAGATTTGGAGAGGCGAGCGCAGCGATCCAGTGTGCCGGGAGAAACGGCGAAGATTTGGAGAGGCGAGCGCGGCGATCCAGTGTGCCGGGAGAAACGGCGAAGATTTGGAGAGGCGAGCGCGGCCATCCAGTTTGCCGGGAGAAACGGCGAAGATTTGGAGAGGCGAGCGCGGCGATCCAGTGTGCCGGGAGAAACGGCGAAGATTTGGAGAGGCGAGTGCGGCGATCCAGTGTGCCGGGATAAACGGCGAAGATTTGGAGAGGCGAGCGCGGCGATCCAGTGTGCCGGGAGAAATGGCGAAGATTTGGAGAGGCGAGTGCGGCGATCCAGTGTGCCGGGAGAAACGGCGAAGATCTGGAGAGGCGAGTGCGGCGATCCAGTGTGCCGGGAGAAACGGCGAAGATTTGGAGAGGCGAGCGCGGCGATCCAGTGTGCCGGGAGAAACGGCGAAGATTTGGAGAGGCGAGCGCGGCGATCCAGTGTGCCGGGAGAAACGGCGAAGATTTGGAGAGGCGAGCGCGGTGATCCAGTGTTCCCGGGAGAAGCGGCGAAGATTTGGAGAGGCGAGCGCGGCGATCCAGTGTGCCGGGAGAAACGGCGAAGATTTGGAGAGGCGAGCGTGGCGATCCAGTGTACCGGGAGAAACGGCGAAGATTTGGAGAGGCGAGCGCGGCGATCCAGGGTGCCGGGAGAAACGGCGAAGATTTGGAGAGGCGAGCGCGGCGATCCAGTGTGCCGGGAGAAACGGCGAAGATTTGGAGAGGCGAGCGCGGCGATCCAGTGTGCCGGGAGAAACGGCGAAGATTTGGAGAGGCGAGCGTGGCGATCCAGTGTGCCGGGAGAAACGGCGAAGATTTGGAGAGGCGAGCGCGGCGATCCAGTGTGCCGGGAGAAACGGCGAAGATTTGGAGAGGCGAGCGCGGCGATCCAGTGTGCCAGGAGAAACGGCGAAGATTTGGAGAGGCGAGCGCGGCGATCCAGTGTACCGGGAGAAACGGCGAAGATTTGGAGAGGCGAGCGCGGCGATCCAGGGTGCCGGGAGAAACGGCGAAGATTTGGAGAGGCGAGCGCGGTGATCCAGTGTTCCCGGGAGAAGCGGCGAAGATCTGGAGAGGCGAGCGCGGCGATCCAGTGTGCCGGGAGAAACGGCGAAGATTTGGAGAGGCGAGCGCGGCGATCCAGTGTGCCGGGAGAAATGGCGAAGATTTGGAGAGGCGAGCGCGGCGATCCAGTGTGCCGGGAGAAACGGCGAAGATTTGGAGAGGCGAGCGCGGCGATCCAGTGTGCCGGGAGAAACGGCGAAGATTTGGAGAGGCGAGCGTGGCGATCCAGTGTGCCGGGAGAAACGGCGAAGATTTGGAGAGGCGAGCGCGGCGATCCAGTGTACCGGGAGAAACGGCGAAGATTTGGAGAGGCGAGCGCGGCGATCCAGTGTGCCGGGAGAAACGCCGAAGATTTGGAGAGGCGAGCGTGGCGATCCAGTGTGCCGGGAGAAACGGCGAAGATTTGGAGAGGCGAGCGTGGCGATCCAGTGTGCCGGGAGAAACGGCGAAGATTTGGAGAGGCGAGCGCGGTGATCCAGTGTTCCCGGGAGAAGCGGCGAAGATTTGGAGAGGCGAGCGCGGTGATCCAGTGCTCCCGGGAGAAACGGCGAAGATTTGGAGAGGCGAGCGTGGCGATCCAGTGTGCCGGGAGAAATTCCAGAAGGCGAATGGGGCGCTTTTCCAAATGAAATTTTAAAAAAAGATGGTGGCAGGAAACGGACAGGTTGGCCTTTTGGGAGTTTTCCCAACTTAAAGCCGGCCACACATTATACAATGAGAGAGAATAACGGAGACCAAAGTGCAAGAATATCTGTGTGGAGTCACGTGAACTCCAATCCAAGGCCGCCATTAGAAATCAAAGAGACCTGATAGGGCCACCCTTCCACCTCTGAATACATCAGAGACATTATCAGCCAATTAGGGGAGGACAGGAGGTGACCCTCAATAGACCTAGAACCCTATTTAGCCAATCAAGAGGAGGACAGGTGACCCCAATACATTTCAGCCAATCAAGTAGAATAGAGTAGCTAACCTTAAAACCCAGGACCCTGTTTAGCCAATCAAAACCCAGGACCCTGTTTAGCCAATCAGCAGAACCGGAGGTGACCCCAAATACACCCAAAACCTTGTTCAGCCAATAAGTGCGAAAAAGCGGTGATCCCCACTACACCCAGAACCCTGTTCAGCCAATCAAGAGGAGGACAGAAGGTGACCCCAAATATATTTAAAAACCTTTTCAGCCAATCACGGGGAGGACAGGAGGTGACCCCAATACACCCAGAACGCCGTTCAGCCAATCAGTGGAAGAACTAGAGGTGACCCCAATACACCCAGAACCCTGTTCAGCCAATCAGTGGGAGGCCAGGTAATGACCCCAGGAGCCTGTTCAGCCAAGAGGAGAACAGGAGGTAACCACAATACGCCCAGAACCCCGTTCAGCAAATCGGTGGGAGAAAAAGAGGTGACCCCAATACACCCAGAACCCCATTCAGAAAATCAGTGGAAGAACTAGAGGTGAACCCAATACAGCCAGAGCCAGGGCCGTTTTTAAGGCAGGGCAAAAGGGGCAGCTGCCCTGGGCCCTGTCATTGTTGTGGGGCCCAAAGCAGCTGCCTCATACTTGCCCACTATCCTGGTTTAAATTCATCCCTTGAGGTTTTAGTCCCGTGCTGTGTCCCAATATCTCAGTGTGAAGTGCTGCTACTAATGCTGCCCAGCTAAGCCCTATTGTTGTGTACAGATGACTCACCTGCAGACCCTGTGATAACATGTGAATAACCGGCCATCATATCATATATGTAAATAGCGGCAGCCATCGGCATTGATATGTATATCATGCCCCCCTGAGGTCATATCCACAGTAATCTCTAGCAACAAATTAACAAGCAGAAATCATGTGCTGTAACCTCTAGCAACTGATCAGTGAGCCGTAATGTGTGCTGTAACCTCTAGCAACCAGTCAGTGAGCGGTAATGATACACTGTAACCTCTAGCAACCAATCAGTGAGCGGTAATGATACACTGTAACCTCTGGCAACCAGTCAGTGAGCGGTAATGTTACACTGTAACCTCTGGCAACCAATCAGTGAGCGGTAATGATACACTGTAACCTCTGGCAACCAGTCAGTGAGCGGTAATGATACACTGTAACCTCTGGCAACCAATCGCAATAGCTGCCTGATATGATTCAGTAAACTGATTTTGAGTCTAGCTGCTATTTATTGTATGTCTCAGAGCAGGTGGAGAGCAAAACTGCATGGGGGGGGGGGGGGGGCAAGAAAAGTTTTGCCCAGGGTCCAATAAATATTAAAGACGGCCCTGGCCAGAACCCTGTTCAGCCAATCAGTGGGAGGCCCGGTGGTAACCCTCAATACACCCAATACACCCAGGAGTCTGTTCAGCGAAGAGGAGAACAGGAGGTAAACCACAAAACACCCAGAACCCTGTTCAGCCAATCAGTGGGAGGACAGGGGGTGACCCCAATACATTCAGAGACCCTTTCAGCCAATCAAGACAGAACGGAAGGTAACCCCAATACCCCCAGGAGCTTGTTCAGCCAATCAGTGGGAGGACAAGAGGTGACCTCAAAACACCCAGGGCTCTGTTCAACCAATTAGTGGGAGGACAGTAGGTGAGCCCAAATCATTAGGAGACCCTTTCAACCAATTAAAGGGGTGTTTCAGCAAAAAAATATTTTTTTTAAAAAAATGTCAGCAGCTAAAAAAAAGTAGCTGCTGACTTTTAATAAGTACACTTACCCTCCCAGGGCACCCGCGATGTCGGTCGTGGAGGCTGAGATGTCCCTCGGCGCTCCGGTCCCAGCGCCGCCATCCTCAGTAAGGGAAGCGATCGCTGCCCGTTTCCTACTGCGCATGTGCGAGTCGTTGCGCGGCGCTTTGTGAATGGGGAACGCGATGTGTTGTGGGACACACAGTTCCCATCACACCGCGCCCCATTCACTAGAACACGGCGTAGGAGCAGAAGACAGAACAGCGCAGCGGAAAAGGAAGAGGCAGATTAGGACGATGGGCCTAGCAACAGCCATTTCCGGTAAGTAAAAAAAAAAATTTTTTTTTTTTTCATTTTAAATTTTTATTAACATTTTTATCAAATTTTTTTTTTTCAGGGTGGCCCTCCACTTTAAGGAGAGAACAGGAGGCAAGCCCAATACACCCAGGGCTCTGTTCAGCCAATCAGTGGGAGGACAGGGGGTGACTTCAAAACATATCCAGTCCCGAAGCCAGCCAAACGGGGGTTCACTGATTACAATATCACTGCAGCATCAAATACAAGGGAGTAATGGAGCTGTCCAATCCAACCAAATCCATGGGAGTTAAGAAACTGGAAGATCTGAAGTTGGGCCGAAGATATTCTCAGACATCATTGGATCACCCTGGAACCTGATTGAGATTGGTTGAGTAGGACTAAATACGTCCCATGCTGGATAGAAGCAGTAGAAGAAGGCTGAAAAGCTTGGAGACAGTCCAATGACGAGAAGAAAAAGAGATTCATGTAAGAGGGGCAGCACAGGAGAAGACCAGAAGGTTGTAGGTTGACCAGGGGATCCTCTCTACCCGGAAAAAGCTGCTAAAACTCCTGGAACGTCCTCAGGATCTGACAATTGGAAAGGTGCAGCACATTGATCCAATCTTCTTCTCTATAGCAGAGGGTTCTCCTCAGGATCCACAAACAAGGAGATGCCAACAAAGTGCAACATTCATAGTTACATAGTTAGGTTGAAAAAAGACACAAGTCCATCCAGTTCAACCACAAATAAAAAAAAAAAAATATCGAAAAAAATTTATATAAAAAAAAAAATTTCAAAAAAATATCAAAAAAAAAATACCGTATTTATCGGCGTATAACACGCACATTGATTTGAAGAGTGAAGTTTCAGGAAAAAAAAAATTACATTTGAAATAAGGAACTTTGAAGCAATATAAGGGTCAGTGCCCATCTGCAGCTTCACCATTGCCATCAATGCAGCCTGATCAATGCCCATCTGCAGCCTCACAAGTGCCATCAATGCAGCCTGATCAATGCCCATCTGCAGCCTCACAAGTGCCATCAATGCAGCCTTATCAGTACACATCAATGCAGCCTCACCATTGCCATCAATGCAGCTGTCCCCTACAAGGCTTCTAAAATTGAAGTATTGGCGTATAACACGCACATGCTATTTGCACCCGATTTTCATGGTGAAAAAAGTACGTGTTATACGCCAATAAATACAGTAATATAAAAAAAAAATATATAAAAAAAAAAAAATCAAAAAAATTATATAAAAAAATAATAATATAAAGAAAAATAATATCTCATAATAATAATAATATATCATGTTTGCAATGACTAATTCGATCACTCACTATCACACATGATGCTCCAATTAGGAGAATGTTTGGAAAAGTTTGGGCTTTTGGAACCACCTTCAGAAAGAGAACGGATTAGGAAGCGATCCAAGATCAGGATCGTGGGGTGGAGGCTGGGTGGTTCCCGAAATAAGACCAATGACTAAGGCAGGGGTGACACGGTGACTCGCCATAAGCTGCAGGCAGGATGGGAAATGTCATTTTTAATGGGAGAACCATCTCCTGTAAGGACAGGCGGGAGGCAGAAGAGACCCCCGGAGGGTAGATGGCGCCAGAGATGAGAGAGAGGAGAGCAGGCAGGAAATATACAGAAATCAGAGCAAACAAGGACAAAGCAACAGGCAAGCCAATGGTCCAGACACAATATAAAGAGAACCTGTCCGTAATACCCCACTAAGGACTGGTATAAGGAGAACACAAAAGACTTGGGGCCCCTAAACTGTAAAGAGTGCAGAGTTTGGAAATAGTGACTAATACCCCCCCCCCCCCCCCCACCATCATCCCAGCACATTCTATGGGACAATGTATCGGGTTTTGGGAAAGTCTCTCTATTTTGCATTTTTTCCTCGAATTTCCATTCTTACAGTATATTTTTTGGTCCCAGCAAAACATAAATGGACGGATGGACAGGCAGACTGATTGAAGATGGATGAATGGCTGGATGGATGGACCAAAGAAAGGGGGATGGATAGATGCTTGGATGGATGGTTAGGGCTGATCAAAGGAAGAGAGGTGGAAGGATGAACGGAATGATCAAAGAAGAACGGATAGATATGCGGATGAACTGATTAAAAATGTATGGGTTTAATGATTGAAGGAAGAGAGAGAGATGTTTGGATGGACTGATTAAAGATACTTAGATGGATACTTACATGGATGGACTGATTGAAAAAAGAGGGATAGATGTTTGGATGGACTGATTGAAGGAAGGAGGGATGATAGACGAATGGCTGGATGGATTAAAGAAAAAATGATAGGTACTTGCTTGGAAAGATGGTTGAAATGATTGATGGTGGAAGGATAGATGGATACTTGGATGGAATGATTGAAGGAAGAGGGATGGGCAGATCAAAGGAGGATGGATGGATATGTGGGATGGGCTGATTGAAGAAGGATGGGTGGAATGATTGAATGAAGAGGAATGGTTGGATGGACTGATCGAAGAAAGAGGGATGATGGATAGATGGATAGATAACTGGACAGATGATTGGATGGATGGGATGATCGATTGATGGATGGGTAGATTAACTAAACAAAGGAGGTTGGATATGTGGATGGACTTATCGACGATGGATGGATGGAATGATTTCAGAAAGAGGGATGGATGGACAAATGGATATCAGATAGACTGATTATTGGATTGATCTATGGAGGAAGGATAGATGGATACTTGTATGGAATCATCGAAGAAGGATAGATAGATAGATTGATTGAAGGAAGAGTGATGGATGAACAGACGGACTGATCAAAGAAAGACAGATAGATATGTGGATGGACTGATTGAAAGGAGGAGGATTGAGTCTTGGGTGGATGGTTGGACTGATCTATGGAGGAAGGATAGATGGATACTTGTATGGAATTATTGAAGGAGGATAGGTGGACTGATCGAAGAAAGAGGGATGATGGATAGATAGATGGATAGATAACTGGACAGATGATTGGATGGATGGGATGATCGATTGATGGATGGCTGGACAGATGAACTGAACAAAGGAGGTTGGATATGTGGATGGACTTATCGAAGATGGATGAATGGAATGATTTCAGGAAGAGGGATGGATGGACAAATGGATATCAGATAGACAGATGGACTGATTAAAAGGAGGATGGATTCTTGGGTGGATGGTTGGATTGATGTATGGAGGAAATATAGATACTTGTATGGAGTGATTGAAGGAGGATAGGTGAACTGATTTATCGAAGATGGATGAATGGAATGATTTCAGGAAGAGGGATGGATGGACAAATGGATATCAGATAGACAGATGGACTGATTAAAAGGAGGATGGATTCTTGGGTGGATGGTTGGATTGATGTATGGAGGAAATATAGATACTTGTATGGAGTGATTGAAGGAGGATAGGTGAACTGATTGAAGGAAGAGGGATGGATGAACAGACGGACTGATCAAAGAAAGACAGATAGATATGTGGATAGACTGATTGAAAGGAGGAGGATTGATTCTTGGGTGGATGGTTAGATTGATCTATGGAGGAAGGATAGATGGATACATGTATGGAATTATCGAAGAAGGATAGATAGATAGATTGATTGAAGGAAGAGTGATGGATGAACAGACGGACTGATCAAAGAAAGACAGATAGATATGTGGATGGACTGATTGAAAGGAGGAGGATGGATTATTGGGTGGATGGTTGGATTGATCTATGGAGGAAGGATAGATGGATACTTGTATGGAATTATCGAAGAAGGATAGGTGGATTGATTGAAGGTAGAGGGATGGATGAACCGACGGACTGATCAAAGAAGGACAGATAGATATGTGGATGGACTGATTGCAGATGGACAGGTGGCTTGGTTAAAGTAAGAGGGATGGATGGATGGAGTGGCTGATGATGGATAGATGGATGATTGGATGGATCGATCAACAGATGGATTGATCAAAGGAAAATGGATATGTGGATGGACTGAACAAACATGGATGGATGTAATGATTTAAGGAAGAGGGATGGGTGGATGGACAAAAGGACTGGTTGAGGGAAGGAGTATGGATGGATGGATGGATGGACAGAAGGAGAAAGAATGGATGAATGGATAGGCAGAATACTGGATAGATGGATAGATGAATGGATGTAGGGAGAGGGATGGGTGTCTGATGAGCAGCGATGGGACAGACAATCACATGGGCAAAGCTCATGCAAAACCCGACTTATCTCCGGCATTAACAGAGACAAATATTTGCAAATCACTTTATTTTTCAGAAACGCTTTTCCTGCGGCTGAAGACAACGTTTATAGAGCGGAGCGGCCGGGTGAGCGAGGACTTACCTGCATGAGGGAGACATTGAAGAGACTGAGCCTGAAGAGGTAGTTCCTGCAACAGAGAAAACATACAGTGAGTGCAAGAAATAAATCACTCCAAACACAACCTGACGTCACACATACAGAGGTGTATTATGGGATAGCGCAGAGATTTGCTGTTATTTGCAAAGCCATCCCCTGATCCTGGAACCAGATGTTCAGCAGGTCAGTCGGCCTTCAGCTGATTTACTGCTGGAATGTGAGAGATAACATGGTGCTGAGTCAGAGATTTTGCTGCTAAACCCTCCAGTGTGAACAAAGGAGCCAGTCACTGTGCCTGAATGGGCTACATGCAGACATGCAAAGAGTTACCCCCTTTCCCACAAGTGTCTGCATGTAGCCCATTCAGGCACAGGGACTGGCTCCTTGGTTCTCAAAGTGGATTTATATGTTTTGTAGCTATTGTTAAAGCTGGATTTCTAGCCTACTTAAATGATTATAGATACAAAAATGATAAAGGGGATAACGCGATTAAAGTGATTAAACCTTTGTCTGTATAAGGCAGACACCAGGGACAGTAAACAGGCCTCCCTCACTTATTGCTCTAATAAACCATACACATATATATATATATATATATATATATATATATATATATATATATATATATATATATATATATATATATATATATATATATATATATATATATTTATAATAGAAGTCCCTGTCCCTTGGAACTCCTTGATATAAATATGGATTACAAAATCCCCACCACACTATTGAGGACTATATATAAATTAAGTCTCTCTTGTCCCCCAAGTGGCCTTGGAACGGGGACTCGCCCCCCCCCCCCCCGAGTGGCCTCGGAATGGGGACTCGCCCCCCCCCCCCCCCGAGTGGCCTTGGAACGGGGACTCGGCCTTGGAACGGGGACTCACCCCCCCCCCGAGTGGCCTCAGAACGGGGACTCGTCCCCCCCCCCCCGAGTCCCCTCCCCCCCCCCCCGAGTGGCCTTGGAATGGGGACTCCCCCCCAAGTGGCCTTGGAACGGGGACTCGCCCTCCCCCCGAGTGGCCTCGGAACGGGGACTCGCCCCCCCCCGAGTGGCCTTAAAATGGGGACTCGCCCCCCCCCCCAAGTGGCCTTGGAACGGGGACTCCCCCCCCCCCGAGTGGCCTCGGAACGGGGACTCGCCCCCCCCCCCCCGAGTGGCCTTGGAACGGGGACCCCCCCCCCCCGAGTGGCCTTGGAACGGGGACTAGTCCCCCCCAAGTGGCCTCGGAACGGGGACTCGTCCCCCCCCCCGAGTGGCCTCGAAACGGGGACTCGCCCCCCCCCCCCGAGTGGCCTTGGAACGGGGACCCCCCCCCCCGAGTGGCCTTGGAACGGGGACTAGTCCCCCCCAAGTGGCCTCGGAACGGGGACTCAAGTCCCCCCCAAGTGGCCTCGGAACGGGGACTCGTCCCCCCCCCCGAGTGGCCTCGAAACGGGGACTCGTCCCCCCCGAGTGGCCTCGAAACGGGGACTCGTCCCCCCCGAGTGGCCTCGAAACGGGGACTCGTCCCCCCCGAGTGGCCTCGGAACGGGGACTCGTCCCCCCCCCCTCGAGTGGCCTTGGAATGGGGACTCGTCCCCCCCGAGTGGCCTTGGAATGGGGACTCGTCCCCCCTGAGTGGCCTTGGAATGGGGACTCGTCCCCCCCCCCCCCCCCGAGTGGCCTTGGAATGGGGACTCGTCCCCCCCCCCCCCCCCCGAGTGGCCTTGGACCGGGGACTCGTCCCCCCCCCCGAGTGGCCCTGGAATGGAGATTGGTCCCCAGAGTGGCCCTGGAATGGGGATTGGTCCCCAGGGTGGCCCTGGAATGGGGAATGGTCCCGGAGTGGCCCTGGAATGGGGATTGGTCCCCGGAGTGGCCATGGAATGGGGATTGGTCCCCGGAGTGGCCATGGAATGGGGATTGGTCCTGGAGTGGCCCTGGAATGGGGATGGGTCCGCGGAGTGGCCCTGGAATGGGGATGGGTCCCCGGAGTGGCCCTGGAATGGGGATGGGTCCCCAGAGTGGCCCTGGAATGGGGATTGGTCCCCGGAGTGGCCATGGAATGGGGATTGGTCCCCAGGGTGGCCATGGAATGGGGATTGGTCCCCAGGGTGGCCATGGAATGGGGAATGGTCCTGGAATGGGGATTGGTCCCCGGAGTGGCCCTGGAATGGGGATTGGTCCCCGGAGTGGCCCTGGAATGGGGATTGGTCCCCGGAGTGGCCCTGGAATGGGGATTGGTCCCCGGAGTGGCCCTGGAATGGGGATTGGTCCCCGGAGTGGCCCTGGAATGGGGATGGGTCCCCGGAGTAGCCCTGGAATGGGGATGGGTCCCCGGAGTGGCCCTGGAATGGGGATGGGTCCCCGGAGTGGCCCTGGAATGGGAATTGGTCCCCAGAGTGGCCCTGGAATGGGGATTGGTCCCCAGGGTGGCCATGGAATGGGGAATGGTCCTGGAATGGGGATTGGTCCCCGGAGTGGCCCTGGAATGGGGATTGGTCCCCGGAGTGGCCCTGGAATGGGGATTGGTCACCAGAGTGGCCCTGGAATGGGGATTGGTCCCCAGAGTGGCCCTGGAATGGGGATTGGTCCCCTGGAGTGGCCCTGGAATGGGGATTTGTCCTCGGAGTGGCCCTGGAATGAGGATTGTTCCCCTGGAGTGGCCCTGGAATGAGGATTGTTCCCCGGAGTGGCCCTGGAATGAGGATTGTTCCCCGGAGTGGCCCTGGAATGAGGATTGTTCCCCGGAGTGGCTCTGGAATGGGGATTGGTCCCCCGGAGTGGCCCTGGAATGGGGATTGGTCCCCCGGAGTGGCCCTGGAATGGGGATTGGTCCCCGGAGTGGCCCTGGAATGGGGATTGGTCCCCGGAGTGGCCCTGGAATGGGGATTTGTCCTCGGAGTGGCCTTGGAATGGGGATTGGTCCCTGGTGCCGGAGCCATGTGGCGGTATCCTGCAGGAAGTGTTCATGAGATCTTGACGTAAATATAATTTTAATTTACCTCTGGAACTCTCAGAGCTCAGATCAGACTCCATATTTTATCCTGAGCCGGGAACAGCTGTGTGCGAGCTGTAGGTACAAATTAACACCGCGCCGCGCATTCTAACTCCGCGCCGCTGATTGTGTATTCCATATCTGTCAGCTTCTCCCAAACAGAAAAAGTAAAAACAGACAGAAAACAACCCGAGCAAACACAGCAAAAACCAACCGCCAACTCGCCGAGCCGGAGAGAGCTCAGCGCAGCGTGGAGATGACACATCTGTTCATTTATTATTAAATCCTCCCTCCGGCCTTCCCTTCAGTCTTGCACAGGTGTAGCGGCTCCTCTCCTGGACTGAAACGGCTTCCTCTGATTTCACCGCACACTGTGAGCTTCTCACAATGTGCATTACAAGCTGCTGCAAGTCAGATAGAGCCCCGCCTCATTTCCTGGTTGGAGGATTTTCAGCATCATCTAGCCCTTTCCTTTCACCAGCCTGACTGTCCCTGGCCCGTCCCTTTCATTCTTTGGGTTTTGGTTTTTACATTCACGGAGGCTCAGCCTCACATGTGGGCATTATCTATGTAAATATAGCCTGCCTAGTAACACCCTCCAGACTGATACCCACCCAAGGAACCCTTGGGGGTCCACTATCGAACTGACACCTATGAACTGACGGGCTATTCTCCATCCTGGGGGCCACTATCCCAATGACACCCAGGAAATGAGGAGTTATCCTGTCCTGGGGGGCCATTATCCCACTGACACCAGTATATTCAGGGCCTATTCCAACACTCCCCCCGCCCCCCAGGGGACACTATCTCACCGACACCAATTAAACAAGGGGTTATTCTGTTCTGGGGGCCACACTCCCATTGACACAGCTGACGTGAGGGTTTTTTTTCCCAATGGGGGGGGGGGGGGGGGGCTACTATATCACTGACACCAATGAAATAAGGGGCTATTTCCCCCCTGGATGCCACTATTCAACTGACAGCAATGAACAGGGGGCCATTATCCCACTGACACCACTGCATTGAGGGGCTCTTCCCTCCTGCGGGCCACTATTCCACTGACACCAATGAACTGGGGGCCATTATCCTACTGACACCAACAAACAGAGGGGCTATTCCCCATTGGGGGCCACTATCCCAATTATACCAATTAATTGAGGGGCTATTCCAACATGGGGGCCATTATCCCAATTATACCAATGAATTGAGGGGCTATTCCAACATTGGGGCCACTATCCCCAGTGAATTGAGGGGCTATTCCAATGCGGGGGCCACTATCCCCAGTGAATTGAGGGGCTATTCCGAAACGGGGGCCACTATCCCTAGTGAATTGAGGGGCTATTCCAACATGGGGGCCACTATCCCCAGTGAATTGAGGGGCTATTCCAACATGGGGGCCACTATCCCAAGTGAATTGAGGGGCTATTCCAACATGGGGGCCACTATCCCTAGTGAATTGAGGGGCTATTCCAACATGGGGGCCACTATCCCCAGTGAATTGAGGAGCTATTCCAACACGGGGGCCACTATCCCCAGTGAATTGTGGGGCTATTCCAATGCGGGGACCACTATCCCCAGTGAATTGAGGGGCTATTCCAACATGGGGGCCACTAACCCCAGTGAATTGAGGGGCTATTCCAATGCGGGGCCACTATCCCCAGTGAATTGAGGGGCTATTCCAACACGGGGGCCACTATCCCCAGTGAATTGTGGGGCTATTCCAATGCGGGGGCCACTATCCCCAGTGAATTGAGGGGCTATTCCAACATGGGGGCCACTATCCCCAGTGAATTGAGGGGCTATTCCAACATGGGGGCCACTATCCCCAGTGAATTGAGGGGCTATGCCATCCTGAGGGCAGCTATCCCACTGATACGAATGCTATAGGGACCATTTTCCCCTGGGGCCCACAATCTCAAATCCCCTTTACAATATATTGTTTGGGTTCAGCAGGTGATGTTTGGCGTTTAACAAAAATAAAGCTTTAAAAAAAACAATAACAAATTTTCATCCTTTTTTAATCCATTTCAGATCCACATTTTACATTCCGATACTTTGTAGGAGTAGAAACATTCTGGAGTTGTGGAAGGTTCTGGAAGAATGTGCCGGGCCCCGCCCTCTCTAAGGTTGAGCCCCTCGGGTCCTGAATACCGGGAATACGGAAAATCTGAGGATGCGCCTACAGATACGAAACCAACCTCGCCGAACTACGACGACGTGGCCCGTCTGAGACATCTGTAAACCAAGAATGGGGCGAATGTACGATTCCCTCCCGACCTCCCGCCAGCCTCATCGGAAGGAGGTGCGGTGTCATGGAGATGAGGCTGTTCGCCGTGCGGCAGATCATTCGTAAAGACGCGGCGTTTAGCGGGATGTATAATAAAGCCGGAACAAGCCCCTCGGGACGATGAATATTTTACAGAGCAATTTGAGTGCTGTGATCTCCGGCGTCGCGGTCTCGGCGGGAGGCGCTGCCTTTAATCAGACGTCTTTACATGACTGGCTGTGAACTCGCCGTAGAGCGACGTGGGATGGTGAGACCGCCGAGAGCGAAAAAAAACGAGATGAACCTAGCGGTGAATCAGCAGGCTCATCTGCCGGTGAGAGGAGAGCGCAAGACGGAGGCAGAAATGTTCAGAATCAGATCGCACAGAGATACTTTCTTAGGCGGCATTCACACCTGAGCGTCGTGTTTTTGAGGGTTTTTTTCGGGCATTTCTTTTAGCGTTTGTATGTGCGTTTTTAAAGCGTTTTTGCGCTTTGGCGTTTTTTATTAGCCAATAGAGAATATATAATCTGTTTCATCATTTGTTGCTAGGTTTTTCAGCTTTTTCATCTGCTTTTATTGTTCATTATTGTTTTTTACTTTTTTTTTAACGGGCTAAGGGTTAGGGGATAAAGGTTATGGTAATTTATTTATTTTGTTAGGTTAGGGGTTAGGATTAGAGTTACGGGTCGATATGATGAGTTAGGATCAGGGTTAGGGGTTTTATAATTAGGGTTAGTGGTTAATATTAGTGGTTAATATTAGGATTAGGGGTCAATATTAGGACTAAGTGTTGATATTAGGGGTTGCGATCACAATTGGGGTTAGAGGTTAATGTTAGGGGTGTGAGTTAATATTACGGTTAGGGGTTGATATTAGTGTTAAGGGTTAGGATAAGGGGTTAATATTAGGGTTAAGGGTCAAGATTAGGGTTAGCATTAGGGGTTAAGATTACAGTTAGGGGTTAGAAATAGGGGGTTAATATTAGGGTTAGGGGTTAAAATTAGTGTTAAGAGTTAGGATAAGAGGTCAATATTAGGGTTAGGGGTCAATATTAGGATTAGGGGTTAGGACTAGGCATTAATATTAGGGTTAACGGTTAATATTAGCGACCAGTGACCGCTACTTGTATACACGACCAGTGACCACTACTTCTATACACGACCAGTGATCGGTACTTCTATACACGACCAGTGATCGGTACTTCTATACACGACCAGTGATCGGTACTTCTATACACGACCAGTGATCGATACTTCTATACACGACCAGTGACCGCTACTTCTATACATGACCAGTGATTGGTACTTCTATACACGACCAGTGACAGCTACTTCTATACACGACCAGTGACAGCTACTTCTATACACGACCAGTGACCGCTACTTCTATACACGACCAGTGACCGCTACTTCTATACACGACCAGTGACCGCTACTTCTATACACGACCAGTGACCGCTACTTCTATACAAGACCAGTGACCGCTACTTCTATACAAGACCAGTGACCGCTACTTCTATACAAGACCAGTGACCGCTACTTTTATACAAGACCAGTGACCGCTACTTCTATACAAGACCAGTGACCAGTACTTTTATACACGACCAGTGACCGGTACTTTTATACACGACCAGTGACCGGTACTTTTATACACGACCAGTGACAGGTACTTCTATACACAACCAGTGACTGGTACTTCTATACACGACCAGTGATCGGTACTTCTATACACGACCAGTGATCGGTACTTCTATACACGACCAGTGATCGGTACTTCTATACACGACCAGTGATCGGTACTTCTATACACGACCAGTGATCGGTACTTCTATACACGACCAGTGATCGGTACTTCTATACACAACCAGTGATCGGTACTTCTATACACAACCAGTGATCGGTACTTTTATACACAACCAGTGATCGGTACTTCTATACACGACCAGTGATCGGTACTTCTATACACGACCAGTGATCGGTACTTCTATACACGACCAGTGATCGGTACTTCTATACACGACCAGTGATCGGTACTTCTATACACGACCAGTGATCGGTACTTCTATACACGACCAGTGAGCCGTATTTTTGTTTTTCCTCCATACAACACTGCGATTTGCTGATGCTGAGCCCTGTTGATGGATCTGGCGTGTATATTTTAATGACAGGTCCACTTTAATTCACGACAGATGATTGTTTTCTGCCTCGCGGGCTGTTCTCTCCTTCGAAGTCCCCGAAGTGTCCCCAGCTGACAAATCAATGAGCGATCGCCCACCACCCCCTCCGGTAATTGCCATCCTGCCAGCGGGCACGGTCCTGTCGGTAGCGTTTGGCTGGTCCGGCTCTCCACCGATGATCACAGGACGAGCTGCGCTGACTCAGCAAAGTGCGGATTATGTGATTAGTCCGGGGGAGTCACAAGAGTCAGCGGGCGTTCGGCTCGTGGGATTGGGGATAATCTTCGCTGGCTCAGCGCCGAATATTACTTAACATTACAGGAGGCAGATAGCGGGACGGCCAGAGATGCTCGTTCAGCGACCGTCCCGCCGCACGTGGACACCTACACCCCCGCATACAGCAATAAATGACAGCGTGACTTCCCTGCAGGGAGCACACTGACAGCGCAATAAGAAGATCTGTCAGCAAACTGTCACACTGACAAGTCATCCGCGGCGCAGGAGGAAGAGACGGCCAATTAAATCCAACCGCACAGGATGCATCTGTTATCGGGGCGAGGAAAGAACAGCAGAGCAATGGCCGCCACACCTGGGGGGCGCGCACACGGAGGACGCATGAACTCTTCCTCCAACGCTAACGCTGCATTCATATCGAAATGGAACGGAAACTCACATTAGCGTTTTCTGCGCGTTTTTGACGTGTTAACGAGCACAACGCACTTGTGAATGGGCGGCCCTGTACTTTGTTTGGAGCAGAGCGTGGCATTTTTAACCGCACTTATTTGTCATGCATCAACATTTAATGGCAACACAAACACGATGCACGTTTCTGAAACGCACAGCACTGCGTGCATTTTCTGGGTGGATTGCCACGCCATCAGAAATGCGGTGATGTGAATGGGACCCAAGACAAATATTAGCAGGTTTATCACTGTCACTGCTCTGACATCACTGAAGGAAATACAAAACAAGACACAACATATACAGTATATAGAAGATACAATGTAACATATAAATATACACAGTACTGTATATAGAAGATACAATGTAACCCATATAAAGTATATACAAAATACAATATAACATATATACAATATAAAGAAGATACAATGTACAATATATCTATCTATATAGATATACATCTACATAGATATATCTATATAGATAGATAGATAGATTAGATGTATGAGAAGCCACACACAAGCACACTAGATGGATGGATTGATGGATGGATGAATGGATGGATGGATTGATGGATGGATGGAATAGGGATAAAAGAAGAGGGGTGGATAGACTGGCAAACAAATGGATGGATAGAGGTATTTAAAAAAGGAGGGATGGATGGAAGATAGAATAGAGATGAAGGGAAGAGGGATGGATGGACGGAAATCAGATGAATGGATGGGTGCATGTAAGGAAGGAAGAGGGAGGGATTGATGGGCTGATCAAAGGAGGAGAGATGAATACATAGGTGGACTGATGGATGTAAGAAAGAGGGACAGATGTGTGAACTGATTGATAGAATGAAGATGGACTGACAGATGAATGGATAGAAGGAAGACAGATGAATGGATAGAAGGAAGACAGATGAATGGATAGAAGGAAGACAGATGAATGGATAAAAGGAAGACAGATGAATGGATAAAAGGAAGACGGATGAATGGATAGAAGATGGATGAATGGATAGAAAGAAGACAGATGAATGGATAGAAGGAAGACGGATGAATGGATAGAAGGAAGACGGATGAATGGATAGAAGACAGATGAATGGATAGAAGACAGATGAATGGATAGAAGACAGATGAATGGATAGAAAACAGATGAATGGATAGAAGGAAGACCGATGAATGGATAGAAGGAAGACAGATGAATGGATAAAAGGAAGACAGATGAATGGATAAAAGGAAGACGGATGAATGGATAGAAGACCGATGAATAGATAGAAGGAAGACAGATGAATGGATAGAAGGAAGACAGATGAATGGCTAGAAGATGGATGAATGGATAGAAGACAGATGAATGGATAGAAGACAGATGAATGGATAGAAGACAGATGAATGGATAGAAGACAGATAAATGGATAGAAGGAAGACCGATGAATGGATAGAAGGAAGACAGATGAATGGATAGAAGGAAGGCGGATGAATGGATAGAAGGAAGGCAGATGAATGGATAAAAGGAAGGCAGATGAATGGATAAAAGGAAGACGGATGAATGGATAGAAGACCGATGAATAGATAGAAGGAAGACAGATGAATGGATAGAAGGAAGACAGATGAATGGCTAGAAGATGGATGAATGGATAGAAGACAGATGAATGGATAGAAGACAGATGAATGGATAGAAGACAGATAAATGGATAGAAGGAAGACCGATGAATGGATAGAAGGAAGACAGATGAATGGATAGAAGGAAGACGGATGAATGGATAGAAGGAAGGCGGATGAATGGATAGAAGGAAGGCGGATGAATGGATAAAAAGAAGACAGATGAATGGATAAAAGGAAGACGGATGAATGGATAGAAGACCGATGAATAGATAGAAGGAAGACAGATGAATGGATAGAAGGAAGACAGATGAATGGCTAGAAGATGGATGAATGGATAGAAGACAGATGAATGGATAGAAGACAGATGAATGGATAGAAGACAGATAAATGGATAGAAGGAAGACCGATGAATGGATAGAAGGAAGACAGATGAATGGATAGAAGGAAGACAGATGAATGGATAGAAGGAAGACGGATGAATGGATAGAAGGAAGGCAGATGAATGGATAGAAGGAAGACGGATGAATGGATAGAAGGAAGACGGATGAATGGATAGAAGGAAGACGGATGAATGGATAGAAGGAAGACGGATGAATGGATAGAAGGAAGACGGATGAATGGATAGAAGGAAGACGGATGAATGGATAGAAGGAAGGCAGATGAATGGATAGAAGGAAGGCGGATGAATGGATAGAAGGAAGGCAGATGAATGGATAGAAGGAAGGCAGATGAATGGATAGAAGGAAGACGGATGAATGGATAGAAGGAAGACGGATGAATGGATAGAAGGAAGACGGATGAATGGATAGAAGGAAGACGGATGAATGGATAGAAGGAAGACGGATGAATGGATAGAAGGAAGGCAGATGAATGGATAGAAGGAAGGCGGATGAATGGATAGAAGGAAGGCGGATGAACGGATAGAAGGAAGACGGATGAATGGATAGAAGGAAGATGGATGAACGGATAGAAGGAAGACGGATGAATGGATAGAAGGAAGACGGATGAATGGATAGAAGGAAGGCGGATGAATGGATAGAAGGAAGGCGGATGAATGGATAGAAGGAAGGCGGATGAATGGATAGAAGGAAGACGGATGAATGGATAGAAGGAAGACGGATGAATGGATAGAAGGAAGACGGATGATTGGATAGAAGGAAGGCGGATGAATGGATCGAAGGAAGACAGACGGACTGATGGATGGACAGACTCTCGGACGGACGGACGGACGGATGGATGGATGGACGGAGAGGCAGACACAGACACACGTGGTTACCTGGCTCCTACGATGAGTTGGTTGCGGTTGGGGTCCAGGGCCAGCTGGGAGAAGTCCTGGACGTCGCCGTAGGTGAAGTTGCTCAGCCAGGGTCTGAGTTCTGCGGGAGGGAGAAGAAGAATGCGATTATCTCTGACTCGGGGCTCCATGACATGATAATTGGTACATAGAGCGATCGTGTGATTACCACTTACTAATTCTGACTCTGATCATCATCCCCCCATTCAGCTCCGAGACAAAACCCGAAAATATATGACAAACAAAAGGCAGCTGAGCGCCACCATAAAGAGGAACTCCGGACACGTCTTCCCTCCCACCTCCGCTCCACCTCGGTCTTCCATGAGAACCATCAAATGATTCCCGGCATCCTCACCTATAATCTAAATCTTCCCGGCACACCAGACTCATTATGGAGGAGCCAGCACTGCGACACCATCAGGCCCTACTACAGCTACACTAACATGTTTCAAGCACTGGGGGCTGCAACAGAATGTGGGGCTGCCCTGTATGCGACAAATGCAACAAAGCCGCACATTTTTTCCATGTTCAGTCCCCCCCCCCCCACAATGCGTTTCGTCATGTTCGCTGCACAATTTTGCACACGGCAAAAAAAAACACGCGTCTGCTTGACGATGTTGGGGGGTGGGGGCTATACACATTGTGTCATTCATTGCATACAATTGTGTTGCTAGCTGTGATTGGTCACAGTGATCACATAGTACAGATCGGCCAATCACAGTAAATCACAACACTGAATGAATTGGAAAAACATTACAGCCGTTAGTGGTAAATATGATCATAAAATTGCATTTTTCTTATGTGTCGATATCAATTTATACTGTTGTTTAAATGTATGTATTTTCACAATATATTCTCTTGTACTCCTTTCTTCCAGAAGAAGACCTCTACTGCTAACGGTCGAAACGCGTCAGTGTTTTTCAGTATGACTATATATACCTATTCATGTACACTCACGGCTGCATCATGATGATGTATGTGCAATGGCTTCACACACAGAGCTCATGTTTTAACATTTTTCATGCAATTGTATGTTAATACATTTTCAATAAAATTTATATATTTTTTTTTTTTTTTTTACTTCAATTTGGAATTTTTGTCTGCAACACAAAACCCCACGGGGCCAATTTTCTCCAATTCATACTTTATTGGGGCGTGCAGCAACCCTTATGTCACTACCAGCATCGCTTTCCCCATTGACGCACTGAATTAATAATTTTCATTCAGTAAAAATGGTTGTTTATACCAATGAAATTCACTGCCATAAACAATCATAATAAAAATAAAAAAAATAAAAAATCCTGATCACCTCCCCAGAGAGGGTAGTACAGTGTCACTTTGGTAACATTGTATTGCTCTGGTTTGTGTGTTAAAAAAAAAAAAAAAAGACAAAAAATTATTATTAATTTTACATACTGTCACCAGTCCTAATCACCGATACACCAGTTATATGATGACGCTGTACTGCACTAGAGACAGTATCTAAAAAAATAAAAATAAAAAAAAAATAAACGGTTACTTATACCAATGCTATAAGCAATCATGATGTGTAAAAATGATATATCTCCCATAATTTACTATATATAATATACACTGATCTGAGTTATTTTCACCAAATAAATGGAGAAGAATACATTTTGTCCTGAATTTTTGAGGAAAGATTATTTATTTGCAAAATTTTATAACAAGCGAGCAAAAAAATCAATTTTTCTTTAGCAAAAAAAATAAATTACAGTAGTGAGTATATGATGACGCTGTACTGCACAGGTGACAGTATGTAAAAAAAATTCAAAAAAAATGTGTGAAAAACAAACCTATTTTTAAATGTTTTTAATTTTCAAAAAAAATTGTGACAAAAATTTAAACTGTCAAAACACTTCCCAATGCCTCTTACTAAATACCTTGGACTGCCTACATTCCAAAAAAAGGGGTCATTTTAGGGGTACATGTACTGTCCTGCGCTTTTGGGTCTCAAGAAAAGAGATCGGCCGTCAGTATCATCAGGAGTGATCAATTTTCATATATATATATATATATATATATATATATATATATATATATATATATATATATATATATATATATATATATATATATACATACACACACATACATACATACATATATATCTCCCATAGTTTACTATATATATAATATAATATACACTGATTTGAGTTATTTTCACCAAATAAATGGAGCAAATAAAATTTTGGCCTAAATTTATGAGGAAAAATTATTTATTTACAAAATTTTATAACAGAAACAAGGAAAAAAAGTGTTTTTTTTTCTCACTTTTTAGCAAAAAATAAAAATTACAGTGGTGAATACCAAGAAAGCTCTATTTGTGTTAATTAAAAAAAAAAATGTCATATATAACCGCGCAATTGTCATTCAAAGTGCGCCAGCGCTGAAAGCTGAGAGTTGGCCTGGGCAGGAAGAGGGTGAAGTAGCCGTGGTATTGAAGGGGTTAAAGAGGAAACAATAACAATGTAACAATGTAGGGAACATATTTGTATTTCTTCACACTCAGGCAGTTTATAGAATGTAGTAACCCATAGCAACCAGCCGACACTGGCCAAGGTCACCGCGCTCGGCACAGCGTCATTGGCACGTCCGGACTGACCCCCCCCCCCCCCACGATGAGACCGGCATAACCGGAGGATAAGGGGAAAGGTTCTAGTGCGGGTTCAACATGTACAACGTACAACGCTCCGGAGATTCTCCCCGGCAACCAGCCTACATACATGCCAACATACACAGGTAGGTCTGTTAAAAAAAAAAATGAGCTTTTTTGCAGACGTGCATTGGCACCTACTTGCACCTCTAACGATCGCACACGCTAAAGGGCATAGTATTGAAGTATCATTTTTTTAAATCGCACCGCC
This sequence comes from Lithobates sylvaticus, assembly GCA_028564925.1. Classification (NCBI taxonomy): domain Eukaryota; kingdom Metazoa; phylum Chordata; class Amphibia; order Anura; family Ranidae; genus Lithobates; species Lithobates sylvaticus. Next base: position 7,668,705 of record CM053031.1, on the reverse strand, counting down.
ACTTTTTTTTTTTTCACATACATAGGGAAGTCCATTGAAATTAAGGCCGAAATGCACCATGGAAGGTAAATTATAAGCAGATTAAAAGGTAGCTTTAAGACTGTCCACAGACACCAGATATCTGTCACTTCTGATTGGATTAGACATTTGATGTCTATAAACTTAACGTCTTAGAGCAGTGGTCTCCAAACTGCAGCCCTCTGCTTGTTCTTATTGCCCTTGGGGCACTATTTCACTAACGAAGGGGCACAATTCCTCCCAATGACACCCACGATGGGGAACGAGGACACCCACGATGGGGAACGAGGACACCAACGATGGGGAACGAGGACACCAACGATGGGGAACGAGGACACCAACGATGGGGAACGAGGACACCAACCATGGGGAACGAGGACACCAACCATGGGGAACGAGGACACCAACCATGGGGAACGAGGACACCAACCATGGGGAACGAGGACACCAACCATGGGGAACGAGGACACCAACCATGGGGAACAAGGACACCAACCATGGGGAACAAGGACACCAACCATGGGGAACAAGGACACCAACCATGGGGAACAAGGACACCAACCATGGGAAACAAGGACACCAACCATGGGAAACAAGGACACCAACCATGGGAAACAAGGACACCAACGATGGGGAACAAGGACACCAACGATGGGGAACGAGGACACCAACGATGGGGAACGAGGACACCAACTATGGGGAACAATGACACCAACTATGGGGAACAATGACACCAACGGTGGGGCACAATTCCTCTCACTGACATCAAAGAAGGGGTATTGTTTACTCCAACTGATGCTTGGACATTTTGTACTTCTGATGGCCACAGTCCGGCCCCCCTAAAGTCTGAAGGACGGTAAACTGGCCCTTTATTTAGAAAGTTTGGAGACCTCTGTCTTAGAGGAACATTTATCACCCGTCTACCATAGATAGTGTTACATTGTTCTAACATGTCACTTATCACTTTGACCCCCTTTTCCTTTCAATGACATATCAACTAATATGGGGGGTGTCCCTCCCCCGACACCCTGAAAATGATCTGTGCCCGTCCCCTGCACTACCACCGCTCTCCCCTGTTCCAGTCACATAAAGGTGCCCCAATAGAGCTCCGGCACGGCTCCAGGGGGTCCACATAGGGAAGAGTTTCCCCTTTTAAAATAAATGACTGAGTCAAAACCAGCGGCGCCATGCGCCCCTCCTAAATTGAATGACAGCAAATAGCGGCTTCCAGTAATACGTTTCCCTTAGAGTTTCCCGAACGTCTGCGCAGGCGGCACAATTATAAGACAATCTGAGACAAATCGTATTTTCTGAGATTTCACCGCAGATTTAGGTCCACGCAGCTTATAAATCAAAATGTCGGCACTGTAGGAAGACGTTACAAATGTGATCTCCAGGATCTGCGCCGCACAGCGCGCTCCCGATATACATTATCATCGTTATTAAAGTAAAAGCTGAAGATTCGCTCGCTGATTCCATCACCTGACTCAGTCCATAAATCTCAAACAAAATGATAAAATAAAAGTGATTGTAGAGATGACGCCTCTGTGAGGAATCAGATGAATGAAGTCAGAGTACAGAAGGTGCCAACCGGTACCCGCTCCCACTCTGCCAGCGCCAACCAGGTCATCGCACTGTGCTTGTTCATGGAGCAGAGGGGGGGGGGGGGGTATCAGGTTGTGTCTGTGTGACCTCCATCCAACCCCAATGGTGAGCCCAGAGATAGCCCATGGGGAGCACAGCAGGGTGAAGGGTGATAGGATTTAGGGTCTAAAGCTGAGACCTCAGCCTCTGATTGTTATGCCAGACTCCATATTGGTCAACACTGAGGCCCAAAGGCCACACAGCCAATACATGAGCATCTACATCCAACTCCCTGAAAACAGCAACTAACGCTTTAGATACTCCACTGATCACCAAAGGTAAAAAAACACAGCTCCACTGACCACCAAATGTAGGACACTACTTCTCTAATACCCACCATTGTAAGAGGCCCTGTCTCCACTGACCACCATTCTAAGGGGACGTGTCTCTACTGACCATCATTGTAGGAGGACATGTATCCACTGACCACCATCGTAAGAGGCCATGTCTCCACTGACCATCATTGTAGGAGGACATGTCTCCACTGACCACCATCGTAAGAGGCCATGTCTCCACTGACCATCATTGTAGGAGGACATGTCTCCACTGACCATCATTTTAGGAGGACATGTCACCACTGACCATTAATGTAAGAGGCCCTGTCTCCACTGACCATCATTGTAGGAGGACATGTCTCCACTGACCACCATTGTAAGGGGACATGTCTCCACTGACCATCATTGTAGGAGGACATGTCTCCACTGACCACCATTGTAAGAGAACATGTCTCCACTGACCACCATTGTAAGAGAACATGTCTCCACTGACCACCATTGTAAGAGGACATGTCTCCACTGACCATCAATGTAAGAGGACACGTCTCCACTGACCATCAATGTAAGAGGACATGTCTCCACTGACCATCAATGTAAGAGGACATGTCTCCACTGACCATCAATGTAAGAGGACATGTCTCCACTGACCATCAATGTAGGAGGACATGTCTCTACTGACCACTAATGCAAGAGGACGCGTCTCCACTGACCATCAATGTAAGAGGACATGTCTCCACTGACCATCAACGTAAGAGGACACGTTTCCACTGACCATCAACATAAGAGGACATGTCTCCACTGACCATCAATGTAAAACTACATGTCTCCACTGACCATCAACGTAAGAGGACATGTCACCACTGACCATCAACGTAAGAGGACATGTCACCACTGACCATCAACGTATGAGGACATGTCACCACTGACCATCAACGTAAGAGGACATGTCACCACTGACCATCAACGTAAGAGGACATCTCTCCACTGACCATCAACGTAAGAGGACATGTCTCCACTGACCATCAACGTAAGAGGACACGTCTCCACTGACCATCAATGTAAGAGGACATATCTCCACTGACCATCAATGTAAGAGGACATCTCTCCACTGACCATCAACGTAAGAGGACATGTCACCACTGACCATCAATGTAAAAGGACATGTCTCCACTGACCATCAATGTAAGAGGACATATCTCCACTGACCATCAATGTAAGAGGACATCTCTCCACTGACCATCAACGTAAGAGGACACGTCTCCACTGACCATCAATGTAAGGGGACATATCTCCACTGACCATCAATGTAAGAGGACATCTCTCCACTGACCATCAACGTAAGAGGACATGTCTCCACTGACCATCAATGTAAGAGGACATATCTCCACTGACCATCAATGTAAGAGGACATCTCTCCACTGACCATCAACGTAAGAGGACATGTCACCACTGACCATCAATGTAAGAGGACATCTCTCCACTGACCATCAACGTAAGAGGACATGTCTCCACTGACCACCAAAGTAAGAGGACATATCTCCACTTACCACC